>JANZLX010000213.1:5087086-5101492 GCA_025531955.1 Erythroxylum orinocense | reverse complement strand
CATATAAATATTATTTAAAGTATATTAAACAATATGCAAAGCACAATATATTAATTATTATATAATTTTAAACCATACGAAACATAAATGAAAATATATCTAACCAAATATTTTATATGGATTATAACATAAGTAAAACTAATATGAAAAATAAATATTAAAATATATAAAAAGCTAAAAAATATTATATAAATCCCAAAATAAATATTCTAAGTTGAGTAAATAGTTAAATACATAATAAATTATGCATTTTATTGTAATACAAGAAGATTTGCAATATGTTCCCTCGCATATTGTAGTACAAGAAGATTTGCAATAAATTAGAGAAGATGAGTTTGCAAGATAAACGTGAAGATGAATTTGTAAGTATTGTGAGAATTGTGTGTAAAACATAAGGACAAAAGAGACTAAAAAATTGATTCATTAATTGATCTGAAAAACCTACCTGAAAAAGTTATGTGATAGGCTTTTTTTAGAAGCTCCAAATTTGAGCTTCTTAAAAAGCTGTATTTTAACTGCCAAAAAAGTCATATATATCTATTAAAGAAGTACTTTTATTTTATAGTCAAACACCCATTTATAAAAATATAGCTTTGTGATAAAAAAAGTACTTATTGACCTCCCAAAAATATATCCAAACAGACACTAAATTGGCTTATAGTGATTAAAGCTCATTTTCTTCATTGGACCTTAGGTTATTTAAGACGATTCTTTATTTAACTTTTTTATTATCTGTAATCCGGATCAAATTAAAATTTGTTAACCTTAATTTTATAAAAATTCGTAATTAATTATTGTTCAATAAGAATTTTAAAAATTCCAACAGATACGAGGTGGATAGATACTGAAACCTGTCAATAGTTTTGTGGATTATCAGTGGCAAGGAATGAACAGGATCGATACTCTTTATTTCAGTCTTAAGAAAAAGAACAGTGCCAAAGAATACAATTCAATTCAGGAAGTTTATGACATTGCGTCAGCTTATCATTTCATCGTCAATCACAACCACGGAGGAAATTTTTATCAGCTTATTTCCTCTAAAACCAGAGATTTTGTCACATTTAAGTCATAATATCAAGGATTGGATTGGACCAGACTTTCAAGGAGTGCATTCTCAAGACCGGGACGCTCTATATAGATTACATTTGCCTCCAGCTTCTACCAAACCTGCGGACATATGATCTTAGGTTGATCAAGTCTAATATATATATCCAGCGAAAGTCCCAAATCATTACGGCAAATATAACCACCGATATTGACTTGTAAACTCCCTAATCTTCTTTCATTTGTATAGATAATAATTTGCTTTAGAATCATAATCCATGGCAGGTAATTTGTCCCTCTCATACTTAACTACTTATTTAAGAAATGGCATGTTTTTCCATATTAAAAGAGGTTCCTTGAGAACTAAATCAACAATGAACAAGGAACAAGGACCTCTGGCTTGTAATTAGTTATTGGGTCGCTAGATTGTACCAGTTACCAATCCTTCCACCAGCTCCGAGACAACCAAGACTATCTAATAGGATTAGTTTACTTTATTCGTTGAAATTTATATAAAAACAATCTAAGCATGCGAACCAAACCAACTAATGCGAAAAGATAAGATTATGTTTCTAGAAAATTTTATTAGGTTGATTGTGAAGTGACCAATGTCACATTCAGGTTTGATATTATCCCTGTTGCTTCACACATGAATTTTCTTTGAGCAATCCTAATCTTTAAATCCATCCCTCTTTCTCAGTTCCATCAAGTGATTCAGAATCTTGACCTGAAAGAGGTAGATTATTTTCAGTTTCCTGTAACTCTCTCCCTCTCTGTTGCAGAAAACAAAATGAAGAACACTAACAGCAACACCAAGCTCATACTTCTCCACCCATATATCCAAAAACAAGGTGGCTCCAATCGCCTATGGCTTCTAGCCTTCATTTCATTCTTCACTATTGCTTTCCTTCTCACGTTAATCTACACCAGAGAGTCTTTTTCCACTAAAAACTCCACCGCAACAACCACCCTGAGCGGCACGGTTGGTTCCGCTTCCATCAATACCCCACCGTTGCCAACAACAGTTATCAACACCCTCCTCCACTATGCTTCTCAATCAAACAACAGCTTTCACATGTCTTATGCCGAACTCAAACCAATCTCTGATGTCCTTAGAAAATGCTCATCCCCGTGCAACTTCCTTGTTTTCGGGCTGACGCACGAAACCCTTCTCTGGAAAGCTTTGAACCACAATGGGCGCACAGTTTTCGTCGAAGAGAATCGCTACTACGCCGCATATTTCGAGCAGATGCATCCAGAGTTCGATGTTTTCGACGTTCAATACACGACCAAAGCGAGTGAAATGCGAGACCTGTTAAAGTCAGCGAAGGATCAAATACGTAACGAATGCAAACCTGTGCAGAATTTACTCTTCTCCGAGTGTAAACTTGGGATAAATGATTTGCCTAACCACGTCTATGAAGTGGACTGGGATGTGATTCTCATCGACGGGCCTCGCGGCGACGGACCAGAAGGGCCTGGAAGGATGACACCCATCTTCACCGCCGGCGTGTTGGCGAGGAGCAAAAAGGGTGGCAATGCCAAGACTCATGTATTCGTGCATGATTACTACAGAGACGTGGAGAAGATTTATGGGGATGAGTTCTTGTGCCGGGAAAACATGGTGGAATCCAACGACATGCTCGCTCATTTTGTAGTGGAGAAAATGGACGAGAACAGCTTCCAGTTCTGTCGCAACCAAGCCTCCAAATCAACCTCATGATCTTAACTCCTAGTTGTTTTGGTCATATTTTATGTTCTCGATGGAAGTGTTTCAAAAACAGGTACAGCCATGATTATTTATGCTTATTCTGAAAAGTTTTAGGCCTGAAAACGCAGGTTCTTAGATCTCCCTCTATGGTTTGTATAATAATTTTCAAACATTCATAAAAAGAACATACAGAAATTCACTTTTCTCAACAACAATCTAATGAATCGTGCTTTCTTCGGATACATTATAATGTCTAACCTAATTCCTTTTGAAACGATGATTCTAAAAGGATATATAATTATTATATTTTTGGATCTAATTCTTGAAAGATATTTGACTTTGTTAGGTAAATTTTAATTTTCATGTTTAAATATTTAAAATTGAAAGTTAACGCATTTATCCAAAGAAATATTGGGTATGTTCCGTAAATATGAAACTTTTGAGGACTAAAATAATAATAAAAAAGTTAACACTAACCCAGAAGGAAGCATTTGTACCTCGCCTTGCTCTCTCTCATCTCCTGTCGAGTCCGCCTCTTCTGCTCTGTCGTATCGCTTCTCCATTGTTGTATTTTCTCTTCCGATGTCTGGTCTCTTCTTTGTCGTTGTCGCTGCTCTGTGCTGCCTGCCATCATTGATTATTCGTCCGTCGTCGCTTCTTCTCCTATCACTTGCCTCATCTTCTTCAGTTCTTCTGCTTTGTGTCTACTATCTGTTATCAAGGTTGATAATGATATTTAAAGATGCAGAAAGCATCTTTCAAAGCTTATGTGTTTATACATCTTTTAAAGCTTGTATAGAGTAGATTTTTGTTGCGTGACTTGTCCAATTTTACTAAATTAATTAATTATGTCAAAGTGTAAAGTGATTTAGTTAATTATCATTAATTAACTATCCTACATTTAAAGATTATCAGGTTCTAGAATTTAGAGATAAGCCGACATTTAAATATTTAAATTTGTAAATTTTGACTATTTTTTTAAGAATCATCCCTAAATTATATAAATTAGTGTTATTTTTTATTTCATTATATCTAAAATTTTATTACTGATTAATCTAACTAGTTCCCAAATCAATTAATATTAAAAGGATTTATTTGTAATATAAAAGTTTAATAATTATTTTATTCTTTATGATTTATAGGGTAAAATTAGGAAAGAAAAATTGGAACTACATAATCTTTGTGTGTGTGTATATATATATATTTAGGAATGGAAGAACCTGTAGTCACTATCTTTTAAATGTGCACTGGATAAATCTTCGGATTAACGTAATAGCCTACAAATCATAATAGTTAGATACTTCGTGCTAGGCAAGTCCTGTACAACAGGCTTGATCAAAAGAGCGTAGATAAGAGAATTTGAACACTAAGATCTTTTAATCTCGTACACCCTAAGTCTACTAATTCAACCACCCCTAAGGGGCCTTGTATATATAGTGTTATAGCTTGAAACATAAGTAGATTCATCAATAATTTACTTAAAGTAAACAATGACAATCTTTTGGGGAAAAAAAGAAAAGAAAATTTGGATTTAGTTAGAATTTAAGAAAGTTCTCATTTTCATGGTAGAAATTTTATTTTTTTTTAGTAAAAGATTAATCGAAATGGTATTTAATATTGACCAGTATCGATACTAATATTGTATTATACTATAAATTCTCAATTGTTAAATTAGCAAACATCATACTTTAAAATAATCCCAATTTTCATTTTTCAAAACTATCCCTTCCTTTTGTATTCAAGGATTTAACTTCTATGTTTTATTCAAACCTTTCACGTCTAGATAATTTATATATTTGATTACTTATTAAAAAAATTAAATTAAGTCCAATTGAAGTCAACGGATTAAAAAAAAATTATTGAACTCAGATTTTTGGACAGGCTGTTGCCACCCTCGGACATCAGGCTTATGACTGTTTGAGCTGAAAATTTTTCTTGCTTTACAACGTGAATCATCCACTGTACATTGTCGGTGGATGAAGGCAAATGATGTTCGAGGTCACTTCTTGTGACTTTGTCCGGATCTTCCTTTATCTCTTTTGGACTCTCCAGATATTATTAGTCCATTACTGGCTCTATGATAATCCAAACTGGTTAGATCAAGCAGCTAGAGAAGCTGAATTTTGCCCTACTTAGAAGTTCCACTCAATCTAACACAAGACTTTGTAGGACTGAGAAAGCTCTTATGTCCCATTATAAGAAAGGGGCAATCAAGGGGATATCCTATCTTTATGCCTAAGAAAACAGCAGATATGTCTAAAATATCAGTTCCAAAATGCACTTTGCGCCTTCACTTTAGTCATGGTTGTATCATACAATTGGATAAATATGGCATCAAACGGAGATCTAATGCTGATCAAAAGATCTGCTCGTTCTGAATATAATCTTCCAACTCACAGTTCGCCAGGCTTGACACTTTGATCTCCATTGACAACCACCACATAAAAGGTGTATGCAAAGGATATCACGGGAGAATTAAACAAAATATGGTGTCTTTGAGCAGCACCCTTTCTACTTCTTCAGAGGAATAGATGTGCCACCATTATGACAAAAACATTTGATGACCAAAGAATCATATTTTAAAATGGGTTGTGAATTGTCACCTGCAACCCTATTAAAGGTATGATATGATAAAACTCACTAATCCGAACCATCTGCAGCTCCTGCTAAATTTTTATCAGTCTTCTTCAAATAAAGTGGCTTCTCAACGCCCAATTCTCTAAGTTGATCTACTATGTTAAATAGAAATTCAAAGGTCAGTCTGGACTGCGCATTAAGACTCTCTCTTAAATGAGGGTGAATTCTAAACCAATCTCCCAACATCTTGTGCACATGAGATCGGATAATCCTCCACGGCACAGGGTATCTTTCACAAAGCTTCAAATATTCAACCAGTAAGTCTGCCTGGTCAAGATTTCCATCTTCAATGCTTTTCTCACCATGAACTACCCATTCGGCAGTTCTAAATCCTGCAAACAATGCTGGATTCTCAAGAAGAGTCTCAGCTGATAGCACCCCATCGGCACCAGTCTCTTCCAAACACTGCTGAACATCTTCCATGTGCCGAATGTTCCCATTAGCAAGAACCGGGATTCTTAAAGCATTTTTCACAGCTTTGATTACCTTCCAGTCAGCTCGAATTTTTTTCCCATCTTTCTCATCTCTTGTTCGACCATGAACAGCTAAAAGCAAGCAACCAGCTTCCTCTAGCATTTTGGCGTAAGCAATTGTATCCTCCAATTTTGGGAAGATACGTATTTTGCATGAAACAGGTACATTAAGATTGGTAGCTAGTTTTTCAACTAAAGCTTTCACAAGTGGAAGGTTATCCATTAGGAAAGCTCCATAATTCCCACGCTTGGCAATCCTCTGAGGACACCTACATGGAAACCATATATGCCAAAAACAATTTCAGTAAAGTACTGAAGCATGATCTTTTAATCCATAGCAAAGAACAAGTATGAAATCTTTTGTCAACTTAAGAGTGATAAAATTTTAAGCATCTTCACCAATAAAAAGCTAAGGATTATGATTTTTGTAAATGTGATGATCCCTATGAAGACTATGTCTTCATTCCAATTTCATGCATAATACATTTCAGTTTTACAGTGTTTGCAGGAAAGATATCGATACTTGAACTTGTTTTAATCATGTGTGTGAATATAAGACTATCAAATTGAATTCAATAATTTGAAAGATGTAAATAACTTCAACTGCACTACTATTCTAAGTTCTACTGTTAAAAAGTTCTTATAGAAATAGACATTGTTTTCTCCAATTTTATTATCTTCTCATGTTACGCCAATCATCACTGGTTTACGAGTTTCATTCCATAAAAGTGTTCACTTTTACATTTGATTTGTCTTCCAGAACGATGTCTTCGCTGTTGACTAGCTTATGTATCATTTTCTCTGTATGTGTGCCAGGATTACATCAATTTATGCTAATGTGAATTCAAAGAGTCTTTTCTTCTTTGCAGCGCCACCAAAACTAAAGCTACAAAATAAATCTCTCGACAACAGATGACCTTGCAGATAGACAGAGAACAATCGTAGAAGATTTATGAATGTGAAGCCCTTTGCTCCATGTCCTGGTGCAGCTAACTTGGTATATACCAGGAATATATGTAAAATCCAATAAGAACTGGTGGCATGCAAAAGTGAGCCTCAATTTTCCCTAAACGATTTAAGAGACAACATACCATCCAAAGAATCCCCCATGAAAATGCTCAAGAAGCATCAATTAGTACGTCACATCATCTAAAAGAAGTCGATAAGCATAAACTGAAAGATATAATCCTTACCCGAGATTAATGTCGACATAATCACAAAAGGGTTCTACCCTCCGGGCAGCTTCCAACAAAGTGTTAGGATCATTCGCACAAAATTGGACAAACAAAGGACGGTCGTCCTGCAATTTTCTTGAAGTTAAAAGTAATCCACAAGAACAGGAATAGATGTAAGTTGCCTCACACAGTTCATCATTAAGACACACTCTTCAGCATCGTTGAAGATATGACTATTAATTCGTTAGGCTTAAGCAATAAACGCTATAAAGTAATTATCAAACACTTGGTTCAGAAAACTAATTAATACCATACAAATCTATAAAAAGCATCAAACTTTAACAAGTATCAATTAAGAACACTAATTGGACGGGCAGAATTCCTAGTACCTTACAAGTAGTGAATTCCTGGCTTCGATACTTGTCGTTCTCAGTGAAAATCCTGGAATGCAGCATAGGAGTATAAGCAGCCTCCGCACAGTACTTTCTACATAGCATCCGAAACGGCAGTTCCGAGTTGTCCACCATCGGCGCAACTATCAACTTTGGCCGTCGTAGCTTTGTCCAATGAGTCCATGCTCGGTTGACTCTAGCCTCGCCGCTGAGGTACCCGCTCGGCGCGGTCATGTCTGAAAAGGGAGAAGAGGATTGCTCCTGTTGCTCGTCCTCTTCTGGTTGTGAAGTGGAGCAGAGCTGGTCTTCGAGGTCTTGGGCCAAGATGTGAGTAAGTGAAGAGGCCATCTATGGTTTTAAAGGTGTGGAAGCGAGAGATGGAAGAGAACAATTTTTAAACGAGTGGAGGGGTTTTCATGAGAGGACTGTGGAGACGGAGACGCAACAGCCCATCGCCGCCGTCGCACTCGATGAGTAAAGACTACTACCGCAAATGGTTGCAGAACCCTGTGGATGTGGGCTTGTTTCGCGGTTTAAAAAAGATTCCCGCTATACGACATGTCGCTCCATAGTTTCGGACGTAACGAACGCTTTAACTCTACGATTTACCCTGATCCTACCAAGCGACCCGCCGTTTTTACTTTAGAAATTTATAGATTAAGCGCATATCCATTTACGATGTCACATAGTTTAAAATATATAATTAAATGAATTTTATAAAGTTTATTATATTTAAGAATTCTTTTTTTCCTTCCATAACATGATCATTGGAATATTTCATTAATATGGTACTTCTCTCCTACCCAATTATTTTTCAACTAGATTTAAATATGAAAAAAAGTGATTTTCAGTCTAATTGAAAATTTTAAAATATGATATTTTATTTTTACCATATAAATATCAAGTTATTGGTTTTAAATTTTCCAAACTTTATTATATCTATGACATTTTTTATGCAATTTGCTCATTTAATTATGAATATTAATCTAATAATAAGTTGTGCTTTAAAAAGATATATTAAAGATTTAAGCAAAAAGGGTAAGAAATTACTAGAAGAAAGGTATTTTGAAATACTTCTTTATCTTAAATTTTAAAAGTTTATCCGTGGATTTAAGCTTTTATTAAAATTAGGTTAATTACCCAAAAAAAACTCACATTTTTGTCAATTTTTAAATTATAACTCGAACTTTAAAAAATAGCAATAAAATGTCCAAACTTTCAATTTTTTCAATTCTAGCTTAAACTTAAAAATGTAGCAATAAAATACTTAAACTTTGAATTTTGTTCAAATCTAGCCCGACGTTAGTGTTTCCATTAAGTTTGTTGATATGACTTGCCATGTGTTTCAAAAACTTTAACTATTAATACATGTAACCAAAATTAACACAACAAATAAAGATTAATGAAACGACATTGTTTAACTACATAATTAAAATGACATGATTATTTAAAAATGGCCTAAATCAGATTACACAATCTCAATAACTTTACGCTTTGATTTCAGTTTATCCATTCGTTTTCAATTTGTTCTCTCGACGCCCTCACCTTTCGATTTTTAGATTGCACAACCTCGACGCCCTCACACAAATGATATCAGGAGAATAAATTAAAAACGAATAGCTTACTAGTACAATATACTATAACGTGAGAGTAGTTTAAAGCGTCAGAAGAACAAATAGAAAACAAAGGGGGAGCATCGAGAAAACAATAGATAACATCAGCATTTTAATACTACTTTTTGAAGATTGAGCTAAAATTGAAAATTTTGAAAATTTGGATATGTTATTGCTACTTTTTAAAGTTCGAGCTATAATTAAAAAATTAACAAAAGTTTGGGCTTTTTTGGTAATTAACCCTTAAAATTATTTAAATTGGGTAATAAATTTTTTGTTAATTTTTAATACGAATAATATGATAAAATCGAAAATATTTATTGATAGGTAAACAAAATTTGCTTACAATTTTTTTTCTTTCTTATTCATCAACTAATAACCTATTACTTTATTATAAAATTGTATACTTCGTTTTTTTTGTCTCTACTGGTTTTCATATATATATTTTTTGTCTTATTGTTTTTATCCTTTTACTCTTTTAAAAGATCAGGAACTAAAATATTATTAACAATGAAAAAGGCATCTTGAATAACTATTACAATAATAATATAATTATTTATAACTACATGAAAGATATTGGATATCATCATTATGAATATCTATATCTTTCATCTCCCACTCATATATGGTGGGATTAATCGATTAAAATTCTACAATTCTCATACTTATTTAATAAGTTATGTAATTAGTATTCAATAAAAGCATATTATTATATATCTGTTAGGAATATATAGCATTTTGATAAATGAATCGACCCTTTAGTGGATTTAGTACGTTATACTTTAGATCGTTCATAGCATCAATTATCATTTCAATTTCACCATATAAATGCTTTCTATCAGTACCACTTATACCAAAAAGGTGAACCCTTTTAAATACATCTTGAAGTAGACTTAGATTTATAATAATATTCTTTGTTTGTCATTACGTTAACTTAAATTAACTCACTTTTCTCGAATGTCTAATTATATCAAATCATACATGACTTTTCTAACAATATTATAATATGGCAAACATTAACTCAATTATTGAGAATCAGAACCTGAGTAAAGAGGATACTTTAGTTTGAGGTTCACATAGTTGCAAAAGATTCTCACACAATATAGGTTGAGAATATGACTTATCCTTACTAGCCAGTTATGTATGCCTAGGATAATTCACATGTTACAGTATTAACTCTCTTCTATCGTAGTTATGATTCATATGTTACAGTATTAACTCTCTTTTATCATAGTTATGTCTTTCCTTAAATACTGTACAGATAAAAACTTAAGTGTATCTAAAACATATTTTGAGTTCATTTGTTAACTTATCCAATCCACCTTTCAGAATTTACAACTGGTATGTTAAGACAAATTGGATAAACATGTTATGTTCTAAGTTATGACATTACTAATAACCCCTTATACCCTTTAATATAGTTCACATTAACATTGGTGCTTTATGTAACATCCTGTTATCCATGATAAGGCTTGAATAGTGAACATAAGAAATTCCTAAGACATTAGAACATACAACTCATGCTTATGCATGATATGGCATGCACATACACGATAATAATGAGTTTTGCACATTAATATGATTGTACATGCATTCATTAACATTTTTTGGGTATAATTGATTGTTAAATACAATTAAAATGTGAATTATGAATTATTTACGTTGAAAATTTATTTGGAGACTATTAGTATTATTTCAAAATTTTTGGTAAATTTTAAGATATTTCCGAAAATTTAAGGTAAATTTGGACTAGTAATTAATTGACAAATGGATTAATCATTGTGTAACAAATGACATAAATAAATGAGCAACATTTGACATGAGTAATTAATTGACAAATGGTAGCCGTGATTGAGTGAAAAATGGACTAGTAATTAGGTGACATTTGGTAGCTTATGTAAGGGATAAGTGGCTTACATGCTTAAGGACATGTGTTGAAATAATATGGTAACATCTAGCACCTTAGGTGTAATGTTTCTACAGCATTGTTTCAACCTAGCTCATTCTTCTTCTCTTTTTATCTCTCACCAACGAAACTTGCTTCTATCTCCCCTTATTGTGTTTTTCTTGAAGCTATGCTAAATTACCACACTAAATACATGCTTTTACCCTTCACAAAATAGCTAAAGAGCCAGTTGATTGTTGTTGTTTCATCATAGCTGAAAGTCATTTAATTTCATCTTGAATGTGTGATGATTCTGCATGTTTGGAGTACTGATTTAGAGTGATTTTTGAGCTGGGATTAGAACTAAATAAGTAAGTAAAAGATTAGTGTTTATGGCATGTTATAATAGAGAATGATTAATGAGTTTTGGATGAAAGCGAGGAAATGTGTTGGAATATTATGAAGTATTCTGATTATAACTTGATCTGTGGATTTCTAAACGAGTTGATTCTTTATTCAGATTAAACTAGAGACATATGTATACAACTTTTCTAAAGAAGTCGAATGTTAATTCTATCTCTAAGCATTTGAAAATCTTGTTGAAAATATAGTTAGGAGTTCTGTTACAGTTTAAAAACAGTATGAATTATTTTGGGTATAACTTTCAGTATACTAAATCAAATTTTATGATTCTGGAGTTATTAGAAATTGAAAACATAGTGGCAAAAATTTTTAGAAGAAAGTTTTACTGAAATACACCATTTTTTCGTGTCATAATGATCATGCAAAGTTATCCCAAAAGGGGGTGCTAGGATGAAAGTGCTGAGGTGTGCTGGAATTTGATAACTGGAATGTTTTTACTGAACATGCTTCGATATTTTGGCAATATTTTGATATGTAGATTTACAAATGAAATGATTCTTGATTTAAATTGAACTAGAGACATTTGGCTACAAATGCTAAGCAGAAAATAAATTTGACTTCTATCCTTAAGGGTCTTGAAATTCAGCTTGAAAGTAAGTCTTGCCTTAGGTAGTAGCACTACCAGGGACAAAAATCAGGTTCTATTGTTATTGAATAAACTGTACTGATATAGGTCGAATTAGAAAAATATGTCTTCACAAAAGTTATAGCTTATCCTCTTAGCTTTCGATCAGTATAAAGTTGTAATTTTTGAATATTGTAGTTGAGAGATATGAGGTGTACAACTTGAATGCATGATCATGCATTAGCCAAATTTTCAAATGTGCACAATCTGTGGTATTTTGAGCATAACCCATAAAATAATGAATCAAATTGTACAATATTGGTATCATTAGAAACTTAAGACATTGGAGAACAACGTTCCAGAAGGAAGTGTTTCCTAATTTTTTTCATTACCTTATCAGAATAATTATGTAAAGTTGACCATAAAGCATATTATGAGAAAAAAAATATGAAATGATCAATTGGGTTATGAAATTAATTTCACGTTGTTTTATTATGGTCCAACCCTAAGTACAAATTATATTATTGAGGGTTTTGTTATTTGAATGATATGGTGACAAAATCTCAATAAGATACCCGAAATTGTCACTAAACATCCATTGTGCATATTTCTATACATAAATATGCATAAAGGAAAACTTATGCATTTGTGCAAAAGTGTGATATTTGCAAATGTGTTTTGTATGATCTAGAGGAGCACATTGGATGCCAGTCAGATATTACCGGACTATCCAAGCAAATAGCATATTGGAGCGTACTGTGAGTCAACCTAGATAATTTTCCTAAGATTGATTTGATTTGTTTGACTTCCAATTATTGAACTGTTTGTGATTTGTTTATAAATTCCGGACTTAAGGTTCGACGAGTTTAATATTTGGAAATGTGTTGGAAGTGTTTTAATTGCTTTGACAATTCTGAATGATATTTGAATGCTCAACGAAAGTTGAATGCCGAACTTAGGTCCGATGACTATGAGATTCTGACTATGCACCATAAATGAATGTTATACATGGCATATTTTGTATTTGATGCATTTCATAAAATGCATGCTCAGATAAAAGTGTTGTGATTAGAGTAGCCAGTTTGATAGAACTTTAAGCTCAGTATTCTACATGTAGAGCTTTACTCCATGACACGTAGAACTTTGCTCCGTGAATTCTATTCTGACTGAACCCAATGGGCCAGTATTTGTATCCGTATGTAAAAGACACTCGATCACAACAATAATAACAAATCTCGAGTCTCATATGCATCTGTTTTTATATATATCTGTTCTGATACGTAATGATTACATGATGTGTCATGATAATGTGAGTATTTGGATTATTCATGATCTGAATGAATATATGTGAAATATGTGATTTTGAGTATTTGACCTGGGTGAATGATGGTTCACTCATTGAGTTCACAAAACTTATAAAAAATTACAATGTTGCTTTTCAAGTTCCGGGAAATTATTCAGATAGGCTAAATGGAGTATAGCTACCGAGATCATATATGGATTAAGGGTCAGGGATTAGTGTGCACCTGCATATGTCTTTAATGATTTTGTGTTTTTGAATTATGTCCCGCAAGAATTGTACAAAGTGTATGTGAGTGATTTGGTAATGAAAGCACATTATAATTGTAAGTATTTTATATCTGAAATAGGCCCAAGTGACTATTGCAACACTTATGAATGGAAATGCTTTTAAACAAAGTGGGCCGGATTTGATTAATAATTTCCGCATACGTGTACATAGTTTTAACAAAGACAAATTTATAACGAGTTTTGACTGAATGACTATTCTAGCATGCCACCCTTACGGGGTACGTACTTGGATATTACTCAGAATGTCAGGTACGTGTCCTACGAGAGTGAGGTGCTACACTTTAAGCATTGAGCTCTTGTTTATCACCTAAACAAACTATTTAAAACTTGTCTTATCTCTAGTTTTATAAAGTAATGGAAGCGATGCTTGTATGAGAATGTATCTCGTATATATCTGACATACTTCTTGTATCTAGAGCTAAATGTTCAATATCCATTCCAACATCCATTCTAGTATTAAATACTCAACTCAAAATCAAGCATTCATGTATTTCTATAATTGAATTCTCATTTTCATTTACAATTCATTCTAAAAAATGGATCAAATACTTAATGACAAATAAACCATTATCACTGATAACATGTATTATGAATATTCACATAGTGGAAATGAAACAAAAACAATATTTAAATCCTAATATGCAGAGAAAATGCATCTGTAGGCATTGGTTTGGTCATAAGACTTAAAATCAATTATCTAGTAAAAAGATACTCCATGTTCATTTATGTTATGTTATTATGTCATTGATATAGTTATAATCGATATCTATATGTTTAATTTTGTATTGATATTTGAGATCCCTAGTATTACCTTTTCATATACTTGTCCGTACACAACATAGTGTGTATGAATATCAATTTCAATGGAATAAGCAACCTTCTTTATCTTTTCTTCCTT
>JANZLX010000213.1:5067521-5079569 GCA_025531955.1 Erythroxylum orinocense | reverse complement strand
ATATCTTATAAAAGTTACAATAATCTTCTTGAACAATACTTGGTGATCTTGACTTCAAAGATTTATGAAACCTTACCTATGTTCTTTATTTAAACGTGGTTGATGAAAAATTTATTTATTTGATTGACAAACTAATTATTGTCACTAGTTATCAAAACATATCTTCCAAATAGAACAATAAAGTTACACATATATCATAGGATCTTTTACTATATACTTAGTGGTCTTTGTCAATCATACAAAAAACTTATGATATGATTATAGTATGAAACTTAATATACCACTACCTTAAGACTACCTAAGACCATAAATTGACTTTGATAATCTGAACGTTTTAGTCTCTTAGCCCTTCTGAACAAAACATATTAGTTGGTCTATATAAATATCTCCCTTTGTTTTTCATTTAAGATATATTCCAACCATCAAAGCTATAATTAATTGAATTAAAAACATATTTTCTAACTTTTATAGTTGTCATTAAGTCTTTTAGTTAATATTCTAGAACTCATTTATTCTAGGTGGCTTTATGTTCTTTAGGAAAATTAACCAAGTCTTTGACTCAGATCAAGCTCATTAAAGTTAATCCTTCTTCTGTTTATATAACTAATATGTCTTTACAAGAATAGACAAAGCCTTTCCATACTTTTTATCTCATTATTTTTTATGGAACTATCATAAAGGTTTGTCCTTCAACAACAAAAAGTTGTTTAGGATTTAGTCCACAAACATTAAAAGTGCAATTGAAAATTTTAAGGATATCTTTATTTTCATATCGCTCTCACTTAAATTAGATAACGGTGGAGAACTCCCACTAGGATGCAATTGTCATTGATCGTAGCATATGACTCAAATTTATTTACTCTTTCATTGCCTCATTTACCTTTAAACACATACCCTTTAAAGTATCTTTTAAAGATAGTATTATTCTCCTTGGGACCTAATTTCATATACTTATGTGTAGAATTCTGAATGTAGGTAATATATCTTTAATATTTTAGATCTAATAACTCAGGTTTCTTATTTGTTCATAACTTGCATGGTGTTTTTGGTAACTAATTTGATAAGAGCCCGAAGAACACATCATCCAAATAGGTGATAGAAAAATTTACCTATGCTATTACAAAACTTAACCATTTCGTGAAGACTTTTATTTCTCCTCTCTGTAATATCATTTTATTGATAGGTTTGTGGAGTAGACAATTATCTATCTATTCATTTTTCATCACTCAACCTCTTGAGTGGGCATATAAGTACTTTTATTCCTTGTCAATTTTTATAGCCTTTATTTGCTTTATTTGATTGATTCTCAACTAAAGTCATATACTTTTAGAAGCAACATAACGCCTAAATTTTTTCAAAATCAAATCGATATCACTATACTAAATATAGTCACCGATAAAGGTGAAAAAAATCAATATCTTCATGGTTCATTTTCACATTTATTTAGCCATAAATAACTTATTAATTAATTTTAATGGCTTAAAAAGTCTTTGTCCTATATGAAATGGTTTTCGTTTCTATTTTCCAGCTAACCAGTGTTCTCAAGTAGACAATTATACCTTATGTAGGTCTTCTAAAAGATCTAATTTGATTAGTTAATTTATGCATATTTATCCAATATGACCAAGTTTAATATGCCACAAACTTATATTGATATTATAAGTAATAGATATTGTTATTAAAATAAAAACTAATTTTATTTGTTTAACAAACAATATTCAATGTCATAAATGATCCAATATAAAATCATGATTATTATAATTCCAATAAAATTACCCTTTTCTACCATTATGGAATTTAGCGTTGAATCCAACGCTAATCAGAAGCATGACATAAATAAGATTTTATCAAATTATGGGTACTAAAAGTCATATCATGTAAGATAAAGGCCTAACCAACATTCATAACTAATTTGTAAGTGTCTATTCCATGGACCTCAACACTAGTCATCTTTACATATTTCCACCTTGTTTCATATTTTTCTTCTTGGAAGGTCCTTTTTCCTTTTCCAATATAATTAGAATCCCTTACAGAGATCTTGAGAATTATAAAAGGCTTTATTTCCATTTTTTACATGTAGCTGCATAAGGGCATTACTTAGCCAAATATATCTCATTATGTAGCCTCAATATGTTCATTTGCTATAATAGGTGTCTTTTATTATTCTCCATCATCTTGATATTCTTATTATAGGTTAAGTGGATTTTCACTTGCTCCCAACAAAAAGGTGAAGATTGTATGGCAAATTACACTTGTTGCGTATCTTGATAAGATATGATCAACATCCCTCAACTTACTAATTATATTTGACATTATCTTATAATGCCTCTCTATTGAATGCCTCAATCTCTTCTTTTCCTTTATTCTTTATTTTTTACTTTATATATGTCAAATTTAATAGTTGAGTGATCATAATTTGGTCACTAGGACTCCTCCAGTATAGACCATATATCATAGATATAGTCATACATACTAAACTCCGTATAACATCATCATTTATATGTTATGCCAAGCTAACGAGTTCTCCTTTTTACATAAATCATACGCCTCACATTTTTACTATATTATCATGTTGAGTCATGGTGTCCTCCTTTGGTACTTTTATGATTTTATTTAGTGAGTCAAGAATCTCTCTCTCTCTCTCTTCCAATACGTATTTAATTTCCATACTCCAAATTTCAAAATTATCGCCACTCAAATCCTTACCTCTATTGAATTCCATGAAAATATCCATGGATGCAACATTTATTTTTTTCAAACACATAGTTTTCACAACAACACATTTATTATCCAAACTTTGTTATTTTTAATTAATTTGATGCAATTTTTAAATAAAAACTTTAATTGTTATCTCAATTACCTATTGAATCAAAAAGTCATAAAGTTTCTAATTATCATCCATATAATAATTGATTAATAGACATACTTATTTATTCACATCACAAGTATTACAACACATACATATAAAACAATAAAGAATTGAAATAACTATGCATTTCCTTAAACAAATACTACCCATAAACTTAAATCAACTAATAATTTTGATAATATATTAAATATAAAAGATACTAATCCCTTGCATTATAGGATGTGATTATCCTAATAATGTTGAATGGTAAACTACCATAAAATATGCTTGTAAACACTTCCATTCTTTTATACTTTACTGAGAAAAGTATTACCACCAAGTAAGATGTTCTTACTGATGAGCATTCCATATCCTTATTAATAATTCCACTCTGCAGATAGCATGCGATATCCAAATGAACAGTTCTTTACAAGTGAAATGTTTGTAATTCAAATGTAATAGTTCGTTAATTATAGCATAGACAATCAACATATAAGTCCTCAAGAAATATATATTACTCTTAGCCTTCTTATTTTTTAAGATTCTTTCTTAAAATCAATTCCAAAGATAAAGTATTATGATAAATGCTTAATAAATAAATTACAAGAACAAGATAGTCATTAAATAACATATTACTTGAACATATGTCAATCTAACAAACAAGTAATTTGATTTGGAGAACTTTTTCAATAAATACATTATTGAATAAAAGACTTATCAAATAAACAAATTATTTGAACATGGTAATATCAAATAAACTAAAGTATTTGATAAGTAAATTATATAATTCAATATCTTATATGCACAAAGAAATATGAAATCCATGTGCACTACACTAAAACATCAATTTCATAGCCAAAAACATTCGAAGTTTATGTCATGACACTATTAACTCGCGATATTTGGCATGCCACCTGTGTAATTTTGGCTACATAGATGCTTATATGATTGTTATAAAATTTAAATTTTAAGGTAAAAAATGTGTTTCGTTCTCAATATTTTACATAAGGTTTAAAATAGCTAGTACCATTATTTACGATACTAGCTTGCAGCATAACATTTACAAATAACATAAATTGCACCATCAAACCACTAGATCTTTGTTATGATCACATCCTTAATTCTTGATACATGACATGTCAATTGTGTAATTTTTGACACATAGATATTGATTTGGCTATTGTAAAATTTATTACTATTTTAAATTGTTAAAACAAAAGTATATTGTATTTTTGTACGTGAAACTTCTTACCTTCTTTATCAACTTCTTCCCTAACACTTTTCTTAAAAAAATATAAGAAATGAAATCAATATCAATTACTTTTTATAATAAAAATATGAAAGCACTAATAATTATCTAATAATGAATATGATCTAAAATTTATAAAATATTATAAATTTATATAGAAACATAATTATAAATGTACACTTTTGACTTTAGATTATATGCAAAACATCACACTTTTTGTCTTAAAAAATTCATAATATTTATGTTAAACTCTACGTAATCAAAATTGTACCACGTATCTCAAGCTAAGATACGAGAGAAACCTAACATTTTGTAAATTTTAATGTATAAATTAGTATTAGAGATAAGGACATGAATTATCTTACACATTATACAAAACTTTTTTTAAGGGAAAAACTACACAAAAAATACTTATTAAAACAACGTTTGCGATACAAAAAATCGTGTTGATCACGGAGCAGGAAAGCTCTGACTAGTGTCGGAGGCTCCTGAAGCAATTGGAAGCCAGGACTGGCCGACGCTGCGCTGCGTTTTATTTTATTACAGTCAAGATCAGAATTTAATAATAATAAGTCAGTCGATTTGCAAAAATAAAATAATAATAATAATAAGTCAGTCTCGAACCTTTGGAATCGAAATTAAATGACCCTTACTTTTGAGAAGTACGTAAGTCCTCCCACCAACCGAAGCCCCTCCAGATACCTACTAACTTCACTCATTCACACCTACTGTGACTTAAATTGGAGGTATTAAGACATCCAACATGTGTGAATGATGAATCGACATTAATTGACGACTTTGAAGACCATTGCATTTGAATAGCAACGTTGACTTTAAGGAAAAAGGCAAGGAACATCATGGATTCAAAGAGCCCACGCTACTTACGTAAAACTTTATTAATTATAGTATAGCTATAGGATGCTGTTCCACCTCAACCTTATCAATTCCTCTACGCTCTACCCACCCATTTTGACTTTTGCACATTTTGCTTTCCCACTGTGCATGCATGTCTTTGATGCCCCATCCCAATCATTTTGTCTTTTAGTTTTCAAATTTCAGACCATCTCAATGTTTTAATCTAATTTTACTACAGCCTAAAACGAAGCATCCTAGAAGCTCGTTCTACCAGCAAGGAAACAAAAAGCCCTTAGTGTGAACTTGTTTGAGTTCAGGTCTATTGATTGACTCCTTAGGACTTTCTAAGACCCAGAATTAGTTAGGAGCATGTATTGTTCTAATTAATCGAATTTACAAAAACACACTCCATCTTACCTAAAATAAAAGTTGTTTTTAAAAGGATACACATTTATTAAAAAAATTAATAAAATATTTAATATACCTTTATTAATTACACGTTGAAATGCCTTAAAAATATAATTTATGTAATTAAGATATGAGAGAAATTAAAAAATAATTTTAGAAATAAAATTATAATCATACATAAAAAGTCACGATACTTGTTTTGAATAATTAAAATCTTTCTAAAGTAATAAGTATAATTTAAGATTTTCATAATAATGCTTATTATAAAAACAACTAAGTAATTTATAAATTTGATTTATAATAAAGTTTTAAAGATTATTAAAATTTTAAGATATTCCAATCAAATAAATATATATTTAGAAGAAAATAAAATTAACTTGAAAAATACATTATCAAGTATCAACAAGCCAATTAAAGCTAAAAGTGGTCCACTTTAGATAAATGGCCGACCTGACTGGAAACTACCACCCTCTTTCCCATGGTCAACCTTTCAAAACACGACATTCATCAGACACACGTCAGGTTCTTTCCTAGTTGTTTTGATCAATCATTTAAACAACGAAGCAGGAACAATGATTAAATAAATAACTAAACAAATGGGAAGTACGGGGTAAAGTGGAGAGACAGACACCCCACTTGCATTGAATCAAAATCCAATTCCAAATCCACCATCTTTGCTCAGACCTTTTTTTCTTTTTTTTAGTTTTACATTTTAATGAACAAAGAAATGGGATCACAGCTGTTCAACAAAGTAAAGAAAAAGAAGAAAAAAGCTAGCTAGCAGACGCATCTGATATATTTTACAGGGAAAATGAACTAACCCACTAATCATCTCCTTCGAGACGGAGGGGGCTTTATGCAGAGTTCACAGGTCATACTTTACTGAGTTCACTAAACCTACTTTTGCTACTAGTAGTCTCCGTCCCTACTGTAGTTGGAATGATGGTCTTGTGGTCTACGAGGATTCTAGGATGAGATTGGTAGTTTCTGCGACAGATAGAGGGTGGTTGTGCTCTCCTTCATAGGTAACAATTAGCATTGCTGGATCGTCCAAAGCTCTCTCTACATGTTTGCGAGCTGGGCATCCCCTTACACTACTGCACTTGTAATACCCTCTGTCGAACGCAACATAAAAAAAGAATAAGCGAAACTGTTATTTTATATGAACTTCTTGAAGATGGTGAACTAGTCAAACAAGGTCAAGTTTTGCCCTTTAATTTACAGTGATTTACCTTGGGTGCGGAGACCCTTTAATGGGCTTCTGTCCATACTTTCTCCAAGAATAATCATCCGGAGGAATATCAGCCATCTTCAAGCTAATTGCTGGAACCCTCACCACCCTCTTTGATCTCATCTTTCTGCTACAAAATTGTTTCCAAAATAATTCAATAGAAAATACATATTGAACCGGAAATTTTATTAAGCAAACAACATAATAAGGCAAAGTTTGTTAAGGATAGTTACCTTTTCTTGGAGCAATGGCAGCGACCAGAAGAAGATCCACATTTGCCCGAACCCAAAGTTTCAGAGCTACACTTGCGCTTCAGAGAAGTAGAAGACAACGGAGGCTTTCCGACGGAAGAAACTTGGGATAGACTCGAAATCTGAAACGCTGACGAAGACGATGGTTGTTTGCTGTCAGTTTCACCAGTCAATGAAGACAACAACGAGTTCCCAGCAGAAGAATAAGAGAAATTGATAGTAGTAGACGAGTCTTTCCTCTCAATGCCTCCATTTTTAGACACAATCATCGGATAATTAAGGTAATGGTTGTTGGGAATCAAAGGAGGGACTTGTTGTATCGGTGTGGCATAAAAAACCTTGGTTTCTGGAACTTGGTTTTCTCTGCTTTTACTTACAGTATTTGCAGGAGAACTAGTGACCACAGGAGCTCTTCTAAAGCGAGCATGGCCAGTCCTGGTGCGACCCAGAAGCGAAATGACTCTCTTGAACTTGGAAACAGCAGCATCAGCAACTGCCCTGCAGTCCATTTCCATGTCGGTGGTCGATCTCGAGCTAGAAGAAGAAGAATGGTTACGGTTCTTATCTTGGTTTTCGTGGGACAACAATCGTATAAGCTTATTAACACTTTCAAGACCAGAAGCAGCTTCCTGAACTGCGGTCTCTTCCAGTTTAGCAGCAAAGCCATTGTTCCTATATCCCATCATGAGGTCTACGGTCATGACTGAAACTAAGCCACAGGGAGAGGTTGAGAAAGAGACTGAAGAGAAAGAACGTAGACGAGAGGTTGGCTCTTGATAAAGGGCAAGGGGTTGAGAGTCTCTCAATCAACAGTGTGGTCAAAATGATCGCATTGGGTACAGTACAGACACCCTATTTGTGAAGTAGGTCACTGACTTGTCACCCCAGCACTCCCGTCAGATTGTTGGTACGAATAAGATCCAACCACAATCCCCCAATGTCGCAATTTTCCTTCTCATTTTCCAATTTAATACCACAATTACTCTCTCCTTCTCCTCCCTAGCATTAACCTAACACAGATTATATGTTAATTCATTTTTTGTCACTATTATTGTAACAATTCAAATCACCTGGTTATAAATATTGTTTGCTTTAAGTTATCTTTTAGGTCAATACCTTCACAATTTTACTTTTCTCATACTCCGAAAAAATATGTCTATAGGAAAAAAAATATTCATACTTTTATTCTCTTTTTTAACCCTCGTAGGATCTCACAATTATTTTCCATAACTATTGTACAATTATTTTTTAATCTCTTATAAAATTTGTTTTATAATTTTTTACGAGCTTAAAAGTTAGAATAAGAAAGTCCTTTTTCGATATAGACCAATGTCACATGATGCTATCAAAGTCACGAGTATACTTGATTGTGTCTCAACAAAAATCAGCCTATATTACTATTAATAGGCCGAAGCGGGGGGTGGTCTTTGGATGCTGTGTACGTGTAAATTCGGATTTCTTTAAATGTATATCGTCTCATCGATATGTGGACAATTGACCGCCTCTGATGTCTGGGGTCCACCGGCTTTTGGTCTATATTGCGGGGTCCACTTAAAGTTAATTTCAGTTGAATTTCTGGAGCAAGCGGAGGGGAGATCGGGTCAAAACTCAGAACAGCATCTTGAATTGTAAGCCGTCCGACAGATAGAACAGGTTTGTCTCCAGCCTGATATAGTTGACTTTTAAGACTAGATGTAGACAGACAATTTCCTCAAGTTATCACACCTGTTTCGTGGTCTTTCCTTCGTTGTCTTCTCGCGCGTGACACCACGCTCCTTTTGCTATTTTCCTTCGATATGTTAACTTTAGTGTGCTTGATTGAAGATGACAAAATTTTTTTAATAAAATACGATAAAAAGTTATACGATATAATTAAAAAATAATTTCAAAATTTAAAATTACAAATATGTTCAACTTTTTTATGATATAATGACTTCAATAATTACAAACTTTTGAAAATATATTAAATACAATAAATTATTATTGAAAATGGTTCAATAAAACAACAAGTAGATTTTTTAAAGATATATTTAATTAATAAAATTAGATTTATATTGCATATTTTAATTTTAATTAAAGTAAGTATATACCAAATCTATTATTATTATTGAAAGCTTAATTAGATGTCTTGTCCCAACATGGCTTCAATAGGAACCGGAATCATGAATTGTGACTGGGAGATGATTGTCGATGTAACTAGTTTAGTCAGATTCTTGTTGCGTTTCATTGAAGGTAGACATGGTATTCCTGGACTGGAGCGTTAAACTTATGGTCTCTGTATAAATCCAGATATTTGGCGCAATTGCATTGTTCCTTCCAGATAGTCAAAGCATCTATCAGGTTTCGATGTTGTTTTCTTCAGACCATTTATTAGGTTGTTTGTATTCAGCAAATTATTCAACTTGGAGTTTTGACCATTTCCAACTAATCAATGTCTTGGAGAATGAGTGGTAATGTGTAAGAAATTATCTTCCTTGGAGATTAAGAAAAGTTAGCAACTAAACAGAAAATGCAAAAGAAACGATAGAGAAGAATGAATGATTATTGAATGACCAATAGAACAGAAAAAAAGGACGAGAGAGAGTAGTAGGGACCAGGGGTGTGCGTGTGGGTGTGTGCATTAGATTAGATTGAGACCCAAAAGCAACTGTTTAATATACATAGCATGACCTTTGGTCAAATCCAATTCTCTTTATACGTTATAAACTAGTACTTTTGAGCGGAGGTGACACCCTACGTCCCTTCGCTTCCAATGCCATACAGCTATTAGTGCACTGATTGCGGGAATCTAGACGTCACTAGATTAAATAAAAATCTATTTAATTACTAAGATTGTTTTAATTACATTTTTATTATTATTCATAATTATATATTTGATCAATTTTCAAAATAAATTAATTTTACTTTCTTATATAATATTTATCAATAAATTATGTTATTTTATTAAAATATATAATCTAATATTTATTTATACATTATTTTTTATTTTAAATATATTTTAATTAATATATCAAATTTTATTTTATATTTTATATTTTTAATTTAATTAATAATTAATATATTAATTAACAATTATTTAATTATTTAATTAATAAGAAATATAGAAACAGAAATTAAAAATCATTATAGGTTTATAAATTTAAAAAAAGAGCATTTAATCAATATTAAAAATAAAAATTATTAAATAGACTATAACCCTGTTTAACAAACAACGAATTGCATTAGTTGTTACTATTAGAGGTTAGTTGATAGTTGATTCTATCAGTTAATTTGACGAACAGATAGCGTCAATTGTTTATTAAGGATGTTTGGTAAAATTAATTATTTAGTATTAGTTTTTGATGTGTAAAATAACTTGTAAGGAAATGATTTATTTTTTAAATAAGGGTGTGCTTGTTTGGGGGTATGAGAAAAGGGGTATGGGTATGGAATGAAAATTGATATTTGGTATGAATCTATTATTGAAGACTTAAGAGTTTCATTCCTTGATTTTGGATAATCCTTCATTCCTTTCATAATCTAAAGGAATGGGAGAGAAGAATGAGAGTGAGAGCTATATTTTTAATTTTTTTTATATAGAGGATAGATAAAAGATATAATTATGAGCCAAATAATTTCATAAGTAAAGCTTTAATTTCAATAATCAAATTTATGGTGAAATCAATTCAATAATTAAATAATTAATTATAGGGAGTCCTTAATTCCAAGGCAATTTTGTTTATATCTACGAAAGTTAAATTGTCACGTCATTCACAATCCAAAATCTCTTATACAATCCAAAATCTCACACCAAATTCTCATCCTGCTTCATATATTCAATTTTCCTTGCTTATTTGTTGGTTTTTCATAGCACAGTTTAATATTTATTAGCTAAAATAATTATAAAACATCATTTCATTTTGTTCAATAGTTTTTGATAGAATATTTTTTTGTTTGGTAGGAGATGTGTTAAAAAAGTGTTCTTTGTATTTTAAATAACTTGCTAATCGTTATTTATTAGTTGATTATTAGTTAATTAGCAAGTTACCTAGGCATTACATAAAAAAAGTACATAACAATCATCCAAAAATTATTTTTTGTTGTATTTGAAGGAGGAAAACATCCTCTTAAAATTAATAAAATATGTGGTCAAAACATAATCCAAACCAAAATGGAGTGACATGAATGTTCTTATAGGAACATCTAAAACGACATATATTTAGTACCCAGTGAAATGCCAACTAGCTATTTTTTCTTCACATGATCATTCCAAGAAAGGAGCTGCTGAGATTTTGCACACCAAGTTCCTTTTGTATTCCTCACATGAGTATCTTTATTATCAATTTTCTAGAAAGGACCTACATCAATAATAAATAATGTTAAAAAAACTTAATTAAAGTGCAAAACTCAAAGTAACATTAAAATATGTTACATTTTTTCAAGTAATAAATTAGATAGATATACCTGAAAAATTCGTTTCATGGTTATCCGAATAATTTGCTTCCTGCAAATTTGTCAAATCTAATGCATCAACATGAGTAGATTGAGAGCTAGATTCAACGCCTCTCAATCGACAAGTTCGACTGTTGTGGCCAAAACCTTTGCATAAGCTACATTTTCTTGCTTTTTCAACAATTTCAAACGCTGAAGGATCACGTTTGGTATAACTTTCTGCCTTTCTTTTTTTGGAATTTAATGGACGACCCCTATGAGAATCAATACTTGGCTCATACAAAAATGGAGGTGTTTCATTTACAAGATGCGAAATCTGATTCAAAGTTACTTCTTGTTGACTAATTGGCCATTCATGGTATCTCTCTTTTATTTTTCCAAGCAAACGATCAAGTTGACCATCTTTACAACTCGGTAATGTATCACTATCCACAAATGATTTAGTATCAATCCTCCACTGTGTATGAATATCACTAAGTTGCAATGCCTCATATTTCTTAATTTTCATCATATGAACATATGGAAGACCCATAGTTGCTTCAAAATGACCTTTGCAAGCAGATAATTCTAACTCAGATTTAGCCAATTCACATTGCTTGAGAATTTCATCTATGGCAAATATTGAGACATGAGTAATGAGGTCTTTAAATAAAGGAACACAAAACCGATGTGGAACTCTCATTTTTTCACTATCCAACTGTGTCTTAAATTCTTGGAATTGATTCTCAATTGCAAGACAAATTCTATTACTTACCCCATAAAGATTACCCATTGA
>JANZLX010000213.1:5054623-5067421 GCA_025531955.1 Erythroxylum orinocense | reverse complement strand
TCCTCTATGATCAGAGGCCAGTAACATGCTCAGTCAGTGAATGCAATGAAACCTATCAGTCTGACTCAAAATTACCAGAATACCCTTGCTACAGTAACGGGATGTTACAGGATCTCCTTGTGTTAATCTTGATTTCCCACAGAAAAATTTAGTAAGAGAACCATTGATCAAGATAGAGTAAGAAAGCGAGGTTACACACTCTTCAATGCACTTAATAAACATAGGAGGAAGCCTTACGACTAGCAACACTTTGAGGAGAAAATCCCATTGAATAGAATCATAAGCTTTGGCCAAATCTACTTTGAAAGCACATCTCCTATATTTATTTGAAAGATGGTAATTCTTAAAGATTTCTTGAGCTAAAAGGATATTGTCCCCTGTATGGCAATTTTTGACGAAAACACTTTGGTTTTGGGCTGATAAGCAGGGGTAAAATCTCTCTAAGTCTATTAGAAATGATTTTTGTGATCATCTTATAAATCATGTTACAACAGGAGATAGGACTCTAATCTAACACAGTGGATGACTGATTTGTCTTAGGAACAAGGGAGATAAAAGTTGAATTAAGCTATTTGAGGAGCCTCCTATATTTGAAAAAGTCTTGGATTGCCTTAGTGATTTCATTCCTAATAATATGCCAAGTGTGTTTAAAGAAAAAGTTATTAAAGCCATTCGGGCCAGGGGCCTTATTCGGGTTAAAAGAAAAGAAGACTTCCCTAATCTTCGACGAAGTAACTTCAGCTACAAGGGTACTTCTAAGGTGCTTAAGAATCGGATGGGGAAAAAAAGCTACCACATACGTGCTTAAAGAGGTTAGATCTTTCATTTGTACTAATAGAATCTTGAAAGAAATTTAGAAATTGTCTCTGAATTTCTTCTAAGTCAGTTATCCTATGGCCATTGCTTCCCAACAAGGAGTGGATATTGTTTCTGTTCCTATTTTACAAGATGGAGTTATGGAAGAATCTGGTGTTCCTATCCTCCTCTCTAAGCCACCTGACACAGGAATATTGTTTGTAGAAAGATTCTTGGTCATTTAAAGCCTCAAACTATTGAACGGTATGTTTTAGAGACTTCCTCTTTGGTTGTCAAAAGCGAGCTTCTTTCCTCTTGCTCTGTTACATAAAATAGAAGTTTAGTAGATTAGACACGCTTTGAGATAAGCGGTGATTGCTTTATTTTTTGCTACTAACTTAGAGAAAAGCCCAAATTTTGATATCTTTCATGTGGTATATTAGCTCATGAAGAACTACCCCAAAACTGCAAGTATCATGTGAGATGTTTGTCTTGTGAGAAAAGAGAGTTAGTAAAGTTGTACATTGAACATGAACGTATATGTACATGTCCCTCTTTTCTTCTTTGTTTTTTTTTTAAATTTTCTATGCTTATAATCTAAATAAGCTAATAATATTTTTAGGTGTTTTTGATGATCAATAATAAAAGCTAGCTAAAAATGTTGTTCCCTGGTGCAGTTTGATTTAACATAATCATATGACCTGCTATAAGTAATACAAGCAAAGTTTTGCATACAGAACAGGTTTCAAAGTAGCCAGTACCAGCCCACCTCAAGCAACAAATTGCCAAGGAAACATGTCACACGCACTGACAAAATCAGGGGATTTCCAATTGCGCGATGTACTCCAGTAACCAGTGGAAACGGAAGTTCTGAGCCTCGAAAGCAACGTTATAGATCCCGTGATACAACAGAAGTCACGCTCTTTATACCATCTTCCAGTCTGAACGAGGAAAGAGTTTCAGAAATCATCTCCTACGTACCAGACTTACCATTGCCACATGATTGATGGACATCTTATTTTCACATAAAAATCTAATAAACTTAGGCAAAGAACACCAGCATAACTATTAAGAAGGAGAAACAGCGGTTGTGCTATTCGAATGCATCTCCTAGTGGATGCAAAAACAATTTTACATACATTTCATTCCTGTAATACGTAGACATTCCTCTATAACTTGCTCTACTTTGGTTGCGGTTGCTTCACGACATGACTCGCCCCTATCTTGCTTCTTCACGCTTCTCTTTCTTTGCTCGCATATTATAGATGCTTTTGCACATTGCCATCACTATCCCATAATGTTGCGTCTAGAAAGTTGATATCTATGCTTGATTTAAAGGAAAAACGACATCGAGGTGTTCTGCAAGCGAATTTGGGTTCTTAGGCTTATTTATTAGCTCCAGCCCATCCCATAATTGAGTTCCAATCCATATCACAAAATATCTTGTCCATAGTTGGATTCGGACCTACTGTTTAGGCATTTGGTCATAGTATTTTATATCTTTAAATAAAAGACTTGTACTTACACCAATATAAGGGGCAACGTCGGAGATTTTCAATTATGTGCTGCGACTAATTCAGTGCCTAGCAACATCCCAACAACCAAGCATCATACAAGAAGCATTAAAAAGCAACAAACCTTCATAGAATGCGACGATCTTAAGTAATCAATAGCAGCGATTTTAGGTGCTAATCAAGCTCACCAAACCTTTGTCTCTCCCTCTTACACTCCACCTGCCATGTTGAACCCCTCTATAAGGACGTTTCTTACATGACCTGTTCAGTTGACCAAAGCTACGCCTACGATACGCAACTTATCCTAAATTTCTTACAAATATTTTCCTTAAAATTTACACAATATTGTCTGAACCGCAAAAACTGTCCACGTGCTTTCCACTATAAATCGACGGCTCACCTTGCCCACTGACCGTTGACCTAATCACCCACAGCATTGGTGACTTTGTTTCCTTGCTTCTTTCCTTTTTGATAATCAGCTTTTAGGTAAATTAAATAAAGAGAATAGTAATTATTTCTTTTTCTTAATTTTTTTTATTTTAAAATTTTAACACCTGTCAATAGTGGACCCCCTCCTAATGAGAGCCCCAATGTCTCTTTCTGTCCGTCTCTGGTAAGTAGGCAAGCGAAGAAGAAGAAGAAGACGACGAGAGTCCAAGTCTGATTGACGAGTCGTGCTTAGAAAGCAATACTTTGATTATGCTTTACTTATCCAGAACCAAATAGCTCACCAGGACTTAACTCGGCTTACCAGATTCAACAAATACCTCTGCAAACTTCTAAAGCTTGATAGATAGATAGAGAGAGAGAGAGAGGGAGACGGAGATGAAGCTGTCGGCGAGCTACATGGGCCGCCGGAGCAATAGCTTCAGGGGATCGTCGACGCTGGACTCCTCAACGGAAGGCGGTGTCAAGTCGCCTGCGGCAATCTTCTGGCTAGTTCTACACGGCATTTGCTGCCTCATAAGTCTGGTCCTCGGCTTTCGCTTCTCTCGACTCGTCTTCTTCTTCCTCTTCTCCACTTCGACTTCTAACTCCATCTTCTACGCGCCGCCTTTTCGCCAGCTCGCTTCCTCCAAGTTCGTCGCGGATCCTGTCAACGTTGGAGCGCAGCTGCCGGCGATCAACGCCTCAAGAGTAGTGGTCGGCCGCCACGGGATCCGGATCCGGCCGTGGCCTCACCCGAACGCGGACGAAGTCATGAAGGCTCACCAGATAATCGAGAGAGTTCAGAGAGAGCAGAGAGCTCAATTCGGCGTGAAGAACCCGAGGGCGGTAATTGTAATTACGCCCACTTATGTGCGCACTTTCCAGACACTTCATATCACAGGTGTTATGCACTCCCTCATGCTTGTTCCTTACGATGTTGTTTGGATCCTTGTTGAGGCTGGTGGTGTTAGCAATGAAACTGCTAGGATTGTTGCTAAATCGGGAGTTAAGACTATACATATTGGTTTCAATGAGAAAATGCCGAGTACTTGGGAGGGACGCCACAAATTGGAGACTAAAATGCGACTTCGTGCTCTGAGGTAAAGCTCTCTGATTTTTCTTGCTTAATTGTTGCATAAAGGAGATACTTGCTGTATTGCTTAGAGTGTTCGTTTCTATTTGTTTGATGTGTGTTTGGTGGAGCAGAGTTGTGAGGGAGCAGAAGCTGGATGGAATTGTAATGTTTGCTGATGATAGTAATATGCATAGTATGGAACTTTTTGATGAGATCCAAAACGTGAAGTGGTTTGGTGCTACGTCGGTTGGGATTTTAATTCATTCCGATGGTGCCGAGGAGTCCTCACTGGGTATTATTGAGAAAGAGCAAGAGGTGACGCCTGCAATGCCAGTTCAAGGGCCTGCTTGTAATGCTTCTAACAAGTTTGCTGGCTGGCATACATTTAACACGTTACCATATCATTGGAAAAGCGCCGTTGATATTGATGATAGAGCGATTGTTTTGCCAACAAAGTTCGAGTGGGCAGGGTTTGTTTTGAATTCGAGATTGCTTTGGAAAGAATCAGATGAGAAGCCAGATTGGATTAAGGATCTTGATTCTGTTGGTGAGGATTTAGAAAGTCCTCTGTCTCTGCTCAAGGACGACTCAGTGGTAGAGCCACTCGGCAGCTGTGGCCGACAAATTTTACTTTGGTGGCTACGTGTTGAAGCTCGTGCTGACAGCAAATTCCCTCCGGGGTAAGCTTTTTGTCCTTAACTGTGATTACTTTCCTGTTATGGTAACATCCTAGCTTAAGCCTCCATACTATTGGACTTGACCCCGCATGTTAATGAAATTTTTGCAGAGTTGCTGTTGTTGGTATTTCTCATTCCCATTGCCACGACTCATGTTAATACATCATCATCATTCATTGGCTTCATTTTCATTTCAATGTTATGGTAGCTAATTATGTGGTGGCAAAGAGTTATAGAAAGTTAGATCATTGGATTCATAGGATTTGATAGATCCTTGCATGACTTATTCTTATAGCTCTTTTAAGACAACTAGTGAAAAACATTGAACTTCTAGAACTTGTTTTTAGACTGTCATATACAATAACTGTTTGCTGATGTTATGTTATTGTTATACCAAACAAAGCATCCATAACTGATATAAGGTTCTCAAATCGGCAATTGTCATATATTAATCTGTGTTGATGTTTATGGCTTCATTTTCTTAATCATGTAATGCGATTGAGATGCATGACCTTAAACTGTCTGTTATTTTAGAAGATGTGGTGTTTGCAATTAACCAAGCTAAGAGAATTAAACTAACGAGTTCTAGTCTTTTTACGAGAAAATGAAGGCTTTAGGCTGCTGGCAATCATGTTGTGATCGTGTACAACTAGGAAGATTTTACTATTTTGCTGTTAGAAGGATGAAGTGCAGATCTAAGTTAATTTGAGAGTTGTTGATGCCACTGATGGCACATACCATAAATTTTTGTAGAAAGATATATCTGATACTTGAGCTTCTTAATGTATTCCGATTATTATTGCTGCTGAAATAATCAGCTTTTCCCTTGGGAAATGTTATGGCTGAGGTGCAAAAGGAACTGGCAGTGAAGGTATCTAGGCATTAGAGACGAGGAATTTGTGCATGTGCATTGTACTTAAATCTTTACTGGGGTAGGAATATCTATATTCCTGATCTTTTATTTTGAAAAAGCTTACAAAATTGTTTGGGCTTCTGAAGCTTAGAATTTGAAACCATATAATGTGAGACGGGCCATGTTAATACTAGGCCTTTTTAAGATTCGATATCTCGCCCTTGGAGCTTCTGCTTGAAATACATATGTAAAGCAACATGTTAGGAGCTTTTGGTTTAGAAATCAATTGTACTTAACAAACATTAGCTTTTTTTAGGTTAATTAGTATACAAGTATAGCTCACGTTTGAAGTTTTCCTAAAATTTTCAAGGTTATAATCTAGCTTGTTCGAACTAAGGGGAATATAGGACGTATCAACTTATAGAAACCTGTATCATGACATGACCTTAAGAACGTTTACTAGGAGCCAAATCTTTTATTAGACATTCTTTTGATTCTTAGTACTGGCACAAGACCTGACATTTATGAATGTTGAAGTGTATTTGAGTTTTGACAATCGAATTTCTTGGTTATTGAGGAATCTAGCTTGTAATTGAGCTTTGGTTAAGACTTGTTCAATCAACAAGAAGTTTTTACAAGGTTGTGTAAGGGCCTAGCTTGAGCAGTTGCAGTATGGCCTGTTTAATGGCTTACTAGATCCTGTGGTCTCCAAACCTCTGCAACTATCATGATCATCTTTTACTGAGTATTCATGTTAGTTTTGCAAATGTAGGTTGAATGCTATCAAGCCTCATTTCCAATGTATAGTTCATCACACTACATAAAAAAATTCATCAAAAACTCTTCTCTGGAATTAAGCTCTGGATCCACCTTTTTTGGTGTGAACCTAATTAATGAATTGCACCGTGGGCAGTAAAATGAAGAGTGAGAGCCTTTATGAAACCTATATGTTACCATCTGATAGGGTGATCAACATTAGGTCATCATTAATTCACTCTTACTAGACATTCATTTGCAACTTTTTAACCCCTCTTTTGAAATTGTGTTTTCGAACATTCCTGGAGGCTAACTTGCCGTATTTATAGTATTCTTTTCTGCCAGTGGTCTCACGTGACCCAAAAATAATAGTAGGAAGTCTTTACTGTTAACTGTATTTTACATTCGATCTTATAATGTGCATGTAGATTTCTCATTCACAGCTTAAAGCTGAGTTTTCTAATGTCTTTTTTTTTTTTTCCCAAATAGGGTTATATGTTCGTATAATACAGTTTTATTTAATCTAAATTTTCAATTGGATTAGTTTCCCGAGATGCTTATTCTTTTACGCTACATTACCTACAGATGGATAATTGATCCGCCTTTGGAAATCACTGTACCTTCTAAACGAACACCATGGCCAGATGCTCCTCCTGAGCTCCCTTCCCATGAGAAGTTTGTAGTCAATATCCAAGATCACACCACTAAGCATCCTACAAAAAATCGATCATCCAGATCGAGACGATCTCGAAATAAGAGAAAACATGAATCCAAAGTGGCAGATTTGGAGGTTTCTTCAAGTCATTCTGAACAGCACTAAACTTTAGCCAACGACATCAAAGACTTACACTGCACTGAGAGAATTGAGAATTTGCTTCTTCGCTGTAAAGGCAAAAATCCCAAGATCATACAGGGTGGAAGGCAATTGGAAGGTGATGTGCGGGTCTGAAATGCTGCCCTGAGTGTCTCAATAATTATTTTTCTTTTTCTCAGTTTGCTAACTGGGGGGTGAGTGGTATTCTGGCATTTGATAGGGGTATGTGACCATAGTCCTAAATCTGCTTACAGGCAAGGGGTCTTCTTGTAGTTTGCATCGATGTTTTTCCTATACATACATGATTTTCTTAATAGAAACACAGGGTTGTGTGCAGCAGTCCTTGGGTTCAATAGAAATGAAAATTATTTCTCTAAAGCTCCCATTTATTCTAAATTGATTTTGGCACTTCTCGTCGTTGGTTTTACAATTCAGTTACCGTATATTTTGGGGCGAGAATATTCAGTGATGTGACTTGTACGAGTCGAAACTTATAAACTGAATCTTTATAGGATCAAATCATTGGGGCACATTCGGACTGTAACACTGGACAGCTGTTCTTTTGTTCCGAATCTCTGTTCCTCCAATGTCCAAAGCCTCTCAGCTATTAAATTTATTGCAATGAATGACCGAGATGGTTTTTGAGCACAGGGAGAACAGGAATTGGGGAACAGAAGATCTGTTCCCGTATTACGGTTGATTGACTGTTAATTACTAAATCAAATCTAATGATTAATCCTATTCTCACCGTTGCATTTCAGTTGCAGTGTCGAAGAATAATAATTGGTTGGGTCGGATTTGGGTTCCATAAGTCTAAATAGATATGAGTTTGGATTAGAGACTAATTGGGTTTTGGAAAAGTGGGTCAATTTTGAGTTCTATTGAATTTTGAATCAGCCCAAAGTTAGAAGAGAGATAAGAATTTGGATATCAGTTGCCTAATTTTGAATATTTTATTTTTTAATATATTGACTTGAGTATGATTTGAAAATAGTCTTTTTAATAATTAGGATAAGATTGGGTATTATTACATTTCTTCATATTTAGTGTCTATCTTACAAAATAAAATAAATAAATAATGTATTTATATTTTTCATTTAGTTAATTATCTTAGCCATACACGTGTAAGGCTTGCATGCCTTCTGGGGTTTATTTATACCCTTTGTATATTTTTCTTTGTTAATTCAATTTTTATTCCAATAATTTTACAGAGTTTACATCTCTCTCGTTATTCTTCATCTTCAACCGTTTGCATCTTATCCTGGTATCAAAGCGCTTTTTCTTGATTTCTTCTTCTTCAATTTTCGTTCGAAGTTCTTGAATTTTCTTAGCCCAGAACCTTGATTCTGCAATTTTTTTTCTCTCGCCATGGCAAACTCTACACCTCCGATCAATGGAACAATAGTTCCTCCCACCACTGTTGCCGCCGCTGAGGCATAATTAACTCCGGCCAACCCCTACTATCTACACGCCAACGAGAATCCAGCACTAATTCTTGTATCACCACCACTCACGGGTTCAAACTACCATCAACGGGCATGCTCGATAAAGATGGCCCTCTTATCTAAGAACAAGTACTAATTTGTTACAGGTTCTCTCCCATCACCACCTCCCACTGATCCCCTTCATCAGATATGAATTCGATGCAACACTATGGTACTTTCTTGGATTGCCCACTGATTCTCTTCCTCCATCGCCCAAAGTGTCTTATGGATGGATAAAGCTTCACATGTCTGGGATGATTTGCGTGACCGTTTTTCAAAAGGAAATATCTTCAGGATCGCTAAATTGCAGGAAGAAATCTTCTCTGTTCATCAAGGTGATTTGGCAGTTTCGGAGTACTTCACACGTCTCAAGATCCTTTGGGGTGAATATACCAACTTTCGCCCACTGCCTTCCTGTACTTGCGTCAATCTATGTGTGTGTGGTGCTATCACCACCTTCAAGACTTATCAGCAAAACGACTATGTAATTCATTTTTTCAATGGCTTGAATCCTAAGTTCACTTCGGTATATTCCTAGATTATGTTAATTGATCTACTTCCTCCATTAAATAAAGTCTTTTCGATGATTCTTCAACAAGAAAGGCAGATGACTCTGCCTATTGATCATACCAATTTCTTGCATCATCTTTATCTAATTTTCGTCCAAGAAACCCCATTGGTTCGCCCTCTAGATCAAGAAATCCATCTCCTACCTTTCTATCTCAATCACGTTTCAAAATTACAAATAACCCCAATCCACCGTTCACCAAAAATTTTCCTCCTCCTTTTGGAAAATTTTGCACCTACTATGGATTAACCAATCACATAGAATCTAATTGCTACCGCAAATGTTAGACCCCGAATTTTCAACATAAGCTACAAGTTTCATGAAGATCATTTTCTCAAATTTGGCCTAAATCAAAAAGTCAACTCTCATCCCCAAAAAGTCAAAATTTCTTATTTCTTCAATTCTCACACTCTTTCTCTTTATTTCTTGAATTTTCTACTTCCATTTCAACCAACTCATTCATTTAAACTTTCATAACCCAAACAAATCTACTCAAATTTTAAAGTCATCAAAACCCATCAATCAATTTTCTTAAAGCACAAAAACATCTCTAACACAATTCATATACAAAAACACTCATTTCATACATTTAATATTTCTAAATGCCACTTAAAGATCGGGGTCCAACATCATTACTTAACATGTAATGCTAATTTTATGGCATCCTTAGTACCTTTTGTCTCTTTAATAACTTTGCATTTTAATCAAGTTCTAGATGCCCTTTAGGGCTTGTGAATGAAATTATTTATTTTTTCAAAAAAAGTTGATTTCAATTCTTAAGATTTATATCAAATTAAAAATTAAAAATTTTCAAAATTAATTTTAATATTATATTAACTTCACACATTCAACCACAATTTTTTGGAGACAACCTCTTTATTAGTTAGGGTTAAGGTTGCGTACCACTAGATTTTCTCAGACCCTACATATTAGTGAGATTCATGTTGAGTATTGTTGTTATTATTGTTATTCAACCATAAATTTATGATAACCTTAAACTCCCTTCATAATTATGTCAGTTTGAGTTGAGTTAACTAAATTTGAAAATTTTAGTGCATGAGATGGGGTACTAATAATGGTGGATTTTGCTAATATCTTCCCTTTTACTTACTTCCTTATTGGGTTAACTTACTAACTCACTCAACAACTCATTGTTAAACCAGAAATACGACCTTATTTTTCTTTCATTTCTTTTTCCCTTTTTTTCTAACTAATGTTTGTTGAATAAAAAACCGTGGTTTTATGTCACAAGCAATCATACCACATATATTTAAGTGGGTTATGGTTGGTTCACCTAAGTCGAGGAATTTGGAGCTAGTTAAAGTATAGTGAGGCAAGCCCAAACAAAACACTATTGTTGCTTGCTATATGACCCTAAAGTCTAAACAAAGGACTTATGTAAGTGTTAGTGGATCTTAGCTGTTGGGACCCGATCTCGAAATCGGATCCCAACTGAGGAACGAAAAACGGAAAGCGAAAACGAATGAAATCGAATTTGAAAGAACGGAACATGAGGCGAAAGTCAAAGGATGCAAACGAAATGACGAAACGAAAGCGAAATGAATCGGAAACATAAGGCGAAAGAATCGAAAGCAAATCGAATTCAAATCGAACCGAAACAAATTTCCAACATCTGTGAACAAATATTCTAAAAAAACGTCGCGTTGGAAAACAAAGAACGAAAAATGGAAAGCGAAAACGAATGAAATCGAATTCAAAAGAACGGAACATGAGGCGAAAGTCAAAGGATGCAAATGAAATGACGAAACGAAAGCAAAATGAATCAGAAACATAAGGCGAAAGAATCAAAAGCAAATCGAATTCAAATCGAACCGAAACAAATTTTCGACATCCGTGAACAAATATTCTAGAAAAATGTCGCGTTGGAAAACAAAGAACGAAAAACGGAAAGCGAAAACGAACGAAATCTAACAAAAGCCTTGACTTCCTTTCATCCGATCTCCTGCTCGTTACCTGGAGAGGGGGATGAAAGGGGGGTAAGCTTGACAGCTTGTGGGTAACAGGTTTATAATCGATAAACAAGAAAAAACCATTTCCTTGGTATATTTTCGAAATCATAGCCATTTCGCATTTGAAAGTCATAAAACCTTACTTCATGAAAATCTCGATTTTTCAAATAATTCACAAAAGCACAAATCATGAATGCATCAATCTTGACAAATAAATCATGAGCACATAAGCATATCATAATGGTTTGGGTGGGTCCAAAACAGAACGTACTACACATTTCCCCTAAGGGTCCTGTGTAGTCGTGAACAGAACGTACTATCGCAATCCCACTTAATGGTCTTGCGTAGCCGTGAACTTATGGGAGTCCATAAAGGAGCTCCATGCCACTAGCGGGCAAGCGGGAGAAGCCTTTGTCAAGGTGCACCTTACTTACTTAAAGGACCACCACAAACCCATATAACATGTATTTCATAATCTTGTAAACTTATATTGGCCAAAATGGCAAAATTTCGAAACTTGATTCTTTTCAAACATAGCATCTTTTCAAAAATTATTTTCATATTCTTTTCATAAATCATCAACAATTCACGTAGCAAGCATATAACAATTTTTCAACACATTCTAGAAGCAATAAATGCAACACGTAGAATGCAATTCAAATCATTAAACTTTCTTGATTCAAAAGCAAACTTTTATTAGCTTATTACTCAATTATAAATATGAAACCCACCTTGATTACCATGCCTAAAGACTTGTCCAAAGGTGTCTCATACTTGCTCCTCTTGCCTTCCTTGATGTCCTTTAACAATGAAAATAATCCCCATTCAATTGTAATTCCAATTTATGATCAAGTAAATGACAAAATATGATAATATTCTCTTCTAGAAACATGTTCCCCATTTTCTTAAGTTTGTAATGACTCCAAAATCACTCAATTTGGACATCTACATCAAAAGTTATAGCCAAAATACCAAAACATATCAGTGCTAACTGGAGCTCTCGCCGTGATGAAGGAGGAGCTCGCCGTGACGAGGAAACTGGTGCTCGTCGCGGCTATGGAGCTAGAGCTCGCCGCGACGATCGAGGAAACGAGAGAGCTGTCGTACGTCGCGACGAGAAAGCTGGCGTGCGCCGCGACGTGCGTATGAGTAGGTCGTGATGTGTGAGCCCAGAATTCCCTCGAAACCTGATCTTTAGACATTTTTCATCCAAATCTTCCCATCTTTCAACATACAACCCTAAGGCATCATTTTTACTTCATCTTTAAGCTCATTTCAATCCCAAAATCCGAACAAAACATCAAAGTATAACTTTGATCATTAACACTAAAACATTTACATAAATCGTTCATCATCTTCCTACACATATTCACTTCACTTTCACTTTTATCTATCATTAAACATGGTTCATCTAACAATCCAAGGAGGGTTAATGCTTATACTCACTTGTTGAGCTCCACAATTCTTCAAATTCTTCAAGATCGTCAAGAATCTCCAAAACCCTAATTTTCCTTCTTTTCTTCTTCTTCTTTTTCTCTCCTCCCACGATGCTTCTCTCCTTTTTTCTCTTCCTTTTCTTTTCTTTTTCTAATTTATATCCTCAATGAAAGCGAAATGTCCACTTTGCCCCTTAGCCTAATGCCTTATAACCTATACCCTTAAGTGCCATGTCGAAATTGCCCTTATGCATGTCTAACACTTTTATTTCATATAGTCCCATAAACTTATGCCATATGATCTTACTCAAATTAACATGTTAATTACTTATATTAACATGCTCAATAAATCCTCAAAATCATAAAATAAATCAAAGTCTCAAAATTCATTAAGTCATGCTTCGCTTAGGACATTTTTCACATCATC
>JANZLX010000213.1:5020062-5032754 GCA_025531955.1 Erythroxylum orinocense | reverse complement strand
CCAATGTACCCGAAAAATATCATGACTGCATGCCAATTTCGTAATTTGTACTCATGTCTTCTAACCCATAATTTGGGACGTTACATAGCGTACCTCTTTCTACCTTTAGCGGTCGACCCTCCTGCTGCATTGCCCCCAAAAATCATGTTGATGACTCTAACCGATCGGTCATCTTGTCGTTTGGCATTTCTATCATCTCTCACCCTTGACTGCGCCCTCGCGTCACGTCGGTCGTCAGTATTTCTGTTATACCTTCCTCCCTCATTAGTGTTATTTTTCCTCCAAGGCCTTCGCCAACTGTCAGGTCGGCCGCTTCTACCATTATTCTCTCGATCGGCATTACCTCGATCGATATTTTTCCAGTACTTCATAAATCTGCCCAGCTGTCCTCTTTGGATAAGAAGTTCAATTCTCGCTTCAAGTCCCAGCAATTCTCCGTGTCATGACCGATGTCTCTGTGGAAGCGGCAATATAAATCGGAGTCCCTTTTTTGGAGGGGAGTCCTCATCCTATTGAGTTCTCGAAAGGGTTCCCCATCTGCTCGCATATCGCTTGTTGAGCGGGGTGAAGAACTCTCGTCTTTGCCCCCGTCGATCAGTTGGCTTTCTCCAGCTAGATTGATCCTTCTGTCGCTTTTGTGCATCATCTGATCTGTCGCTCGGTCCGCGGTCGTCTGCTCTTCGTTTTGTGTTTTGCAACACTTCCTCCAACTGGATATACTTATCCGCCTGATTTCTTATTTCTTGAATAGACGTGGGTTGATCAAGAGCTAATGACTTCTTGAGCTCTTCATCCCTCGTGTTGCTTAATAGGGCCGCCAACATGAAAGAGCAGGTGAGGTCAGGGACTTCAACAACTTCATTATTAAAGCGCGTGATGCAACCTGGAGGTAGACTATTGAACCATCGTCGAGCTCCTTCTTGAAAGGTGGTACAGAATGCCTTACATTGAATGGCATCTGGAACGCAATGCAGGTTCATCATCGACTGGAAGTGCTACAGATAGTCTTGGGGATCGGTCTTTCCAGTATACTTTTCAGGTGTCAGTATCTTGGTGCCGACTGCAGGGAGGCTATCCAAGATCTCCGGGATGAAAGGAGAGCTATATTGTGTGGACGTTCGGCCTGGGCAGGAATTCATGGCCAGATTGATTCGATCGTTTACGATTTTTTCTATAGCTTTAGCAGGATGGCGATCGGCTATCACACCAACTTGTCGTGCAGGTGTTGGTTGTTGTCCCTGCTGAGATTGTAGAATTTGACAAACCAATAAATCGACCGCTTCCTTGATCTGTTTTCAGGTGAGGGAAGTTTGTCGTAGTGCAGGAGGATCTACATCGAGAGGGTGCTGGATGTGTGGGTGCGAATTGGTTTCAGCATTATTCTCTAGGACTACGCTCTGTTCTTCTTGATCCGGGTTCTGAGGTTATGGATGATCATTCGGATGCGAAGATTGTGTGTGGGAATCGTGAGGTGTTGGGTGGAGGGTGGCAGATAACGACAAACCCATCCTCTGTAACACAAGTGCCGCGATGGCTGCTATATCCGGATTAGCTATTGCCGCCTGACTGATCTGAGTGTTTCTGGACGTGGTGCCCGACGGTGGGCGCCAACTGGTTCTGTCTGAACTTGATGAAGCTGGACGTTGTTGCTTGGGTCCATGATCTCGAGTGACTTCGGCTAAAGAGCACTTGCAAAACAAATAAAGGCACGTCGGGGGTTGATAATCGACAAGCCCCTCCGACGCTCAAGTCAGTATTTTGGTCAGGGTTTTGGGTTGCTAAGAACCGAAAAAAGTAGGGTTGTAATATCGTACCTGTATCATGGTAGAATAGTACCTTATATATGGAATAAACGCTAGGTTTAGGTCTTTACGTAGATCTTTACGTTTGCATGGGAGACTAACTCCTGTGAATGGGCCGTATATGTGTGAACCTGGTCCTAGGCCTGGGTCTAGCACAACCGACCCAACCAGAAGCAAACAATGATTTGGCCAAAACATTGCACAATAATTTAAATCTTTGGTTAGAGAGCTAACATATAATAAGTTCATTGGGAAGGATGGAATGTGAAGGACATTGGACAACTCTAATGTCAATGTACACGTTGCCTTTAACAGGTGAATGGGCATATGCTTAGAAGCTCCAGTGTCCATACAACAAGGAGTTGATGAACTAAGATGATTATCCTTTGGTGAACAATCAAAATTACAAGAAAAACTTAAGTAAGCAAGGACAAAAAAATTTGATGGTTGATAAACCAAACCAGTAAGAGTGCTGCCTTGTGTTAAGACTCGATGTTCTCTCAAAAATTATCTTATAAGTTATAATCTTTGCATTATTGATGGATAAATATTCAGTCATAGTTTTAAGTACCTTCTTGATCTTCTCAAATACATCAGCATAGGCTGACGCTCTTCCTCGACCATACCTGCCGCCCCGATCACCACCATATGCTCCATCGTGGCCCCTTGAGCTGACTCCACCACCACCTCCTTCCAGCATTTCTATGACCTCCTGTCTTCTCGAACTTTGGAGGAAAGGGGAAATTTGGTTTAATATGCCCCACCTATCCACACTAACAATATATTCTCAAATATCCTTCCTTTTGAACATTAAGATCTGAAGAGTTTGAGGAAATTGATATAGGAAAGGCTCCTCTTCTCATTTTCTCGTTAACCAGTAAGGTAATGACTCTTAGGATAAGAGTCGAACTCTAATCGACTTGAACTCTAGATTGAGCTCAAAAACAAAATCTTAAGCTTTTTGAATCTTTAAGAACTATAGATAGTCTTTTGTTTCCTAAGATCATTTCAGAGTAAACGAGCAAATGTGATCTCCCTCATACCATAACCTAATTAAGTTGGCAACATTCTCAGTGACCAATAACTCTCCCTGCCTCAAGTGTTATAACTGATAATGAATATCTTAAGATGTGCCCGTTGACCTTGTTTGATGAGCATGTCAGAGACTGTATCTCATATATCCTTAGTCGTCTTCAACAACCGAACAGTCTTTAGAACGTTTGACGCAAAGGTGTTAATAAAAAATGCTATGACAGTTGAGTTTTCCATCCCCTACTAATTCAAGCTAGAGCTAACCTCAACTAGCGTTGATACGGTACCATCAATATATCCTCCTTATCCTTTACTACGAATCATCAATTAAGTATTTGTCATCCACATTCACCATCACTTGAAGCAAGTTTGAAGAGCCATTCTCTCAACTCATATTTCCATGGCTCCCATCACTTTGTACTGGTTGAACAAACACCAATTATATCTCTGTCAATTGACTAATTAACCGTTTCAACGCTGTTATAATAGCTGTAGTCTTCTCGGCCATGACTTTGTAGATATAATGAAAACCAAACCAAAACGAAAATTTGAATCAACGATTCCTAACGAAGCTTAACATTGTCTAGTTGTACGATTCTTCCTCAGTTAACTTATAAACAAGTTTTCTTACCTATACGATCATATTCAACAGTTTGCAACTCAAGCCATAACACCAAGATTACCCCTTTTATGTAGACATTTTGCTTACAGGTTCATTTGAAAACTTCTTTTCGTCCCTACTTCCCTAGGCTAGAGACGAAGCAAGAGAGAGAAAGAAAGTGGTGTGCTCTGGAGTGCTGTTTTCAGTGATGATTGAACTTCTGTCATAAAAATATAAACTCTGAATCTAAAGCCAATCAATTAATATTAGTTTACTATTGTGCGTGATGAATAAACTATCACAATAAAAAAATATCACAGATAGTGCGTGGGGAATAAATCAAGCATAACAATGTGCGGTGTGCTAGAGTTGCTAGGCATAGGGAAGCATCGCGACCGACGACAAAGAAAGGTGCACCGCTACTGGGTTGTGGGTCGCCGGTCGTGGCTAGTGGTGGCTAGGGTTTTTTGTCATACCATGTTAGAGGAAACTTGTGTATATTATTTATGCAGTTTTGATCCTTTATTTAAAATAACTCTGTCCAACTTTGATCGATTTAAACATTAGACATGAGTTTTCTATATTCTATTTTACGTTATTTTATTTTAAAATTATAAGTAAATGTAAACTAATAAAATATGATAAAAAAATTTATGGTGACAACTAAAGGGATAATTAATTATAGAGTTTTTATTTTTATTTTAGTATTTATCTTTTAATAAGTATTCAATTTTTTCAAAAATTAGGTAACTCATTTTAAAAGGTTCTATTAATTATTATTTTATTGATATAATTAATTGAATATGTAAAGATTTTCTTTTTCACGTGACTTTGAAGCATTAAACAAGTGACATACATAATAAATGTATTTACTATAGGAGGTTCAAAAAGTATATTAACAAAATTGGAAAGTCACGTATAACTTGCTCAAATATCAGTTTCTATAGATTCAGTCAATCATATTAATAAAATATTAAAATCCTTTCTAACTAATCCTTCATTACACATTCTAACTCTAATAGCATACTAAGTCGGAGAGGCAAAATCGAAGTTAACTTTAACATGTTGTTTGGTTTATTTATTAGAATAGGTAAAGAATAAAATAGTTATTCTTAATAATAGAATTGATGAGAAATGGAATGAAATATGTATTATTTTGTTTAGTTTATTGCTAAAGAATTTCTATGTCAATATTTAGTTTCAAAACATAAAATTGGAATAATAAAAGAATAAATAATAAACAGATCAAAATATCCATTATACTCTTCATTAACAACATTTTCATCATTTTTATTTTTTTATAATACTAATAATAACATTCTTCTTCTTCTTCTTCTTCTTCTTCTTATTATTATTATTATTATTATTATTAGACACCTTGCATATTGCATTCTTCAATCTTTCAAAGTAGTTCATCCTTTTTCTAGTTAATGCAACTAATTATTTTTTCCTTCATATACCTCATGAATTTGGTCCGAATCATGTCAACATTCATTATATAGTCATAATTACTGTATAAAATAACATTAGAAAGATATTGAAAGTAAACTTACTTAAGACTTTAATCCTCCGATACTTTCAAGCATTTGACACAGTTTAAAAAATGCTTGCTTATTCATCATAATCATTGAAATACATGATTCATCATTGTCATGCATAATTCGCCTCACATAATCTCGATCTACATAAAAATTTAGAAAATAACTTCTAACCCTTGGCCCATAACTATATAAAGATGCCTTTAATGCCAACAAACTCAATAGCCAGCTAGCGGTGTTATACATCTGCAGGCATACAGTCAAGATAACCACAACACAAGCCTTTTTCTTCTTTCGGCATTTCTAATCAAATTCAAACGAGTCATTACTGCAAGAAATAAATTTTCTAATGTATTCACATAAATTTGTTTAGAAAAGGTACGATATAAGAGACAACCATAAAGTAATTCAAACTAATTGATAACATAAAGTAGAGTAAGAGAGAAATGACCTTGGTTCTACCATTTCATTAGTAAGTAATGAACTATCGAAGCATTCAATTTCTTCAATTAGTACACCATGCAGAGATGATCATTTTCTAACAAAGAGAACACCTGAAAAAACTTAGCTAACACAATAATATGTTAGCGCGATGATTATGGTATAAAAAGTAAGTAAAACTGCTGGAATCAAATTTTTACGTAGAACTTGTCCTTTCTGCTAGTTTTTTTTTAATGTAATGCTTCTATAGTAGGAGAATGGTATGGTACATTAAAAAGGGAATAAATATTCTACCATTGTCAGTGCTTGGTGAAAGCACATGGCCTATGGATTAGGAAACAATGTTTTTGTTTATACATAAGAAGAGGCAAAAGCCTTAATTCACAGGGCATAATCGGGAGAAGGCAACTCCAACCTTATGCCTCTCTAAAACATCAAAAATGCCAGTAGGAGCGAAAGAAAACTCATGGTATCCAAGAGGGAGATTTATGGCCATATTCGCCATCTAACCTACCACACAATTCCTTCCCTGTAACTATGAACAATTCGCATTAGCCAATCACGTTTAGCCATTCTCTAGCAGCAGTCACAAGGGACCAAATTTAATTGCTTGGGATATTATTCCTAGTTAGTAGCTTGACCACACTAAGACTATCCACCTCCAAGATGAGATTTTGAACACCAGCTGCCCAAGACATTTTTAGTCCTTGCAGAACCCCCCATGACTCAGCAACAACAGGAGTAAAAATACCTATGCGTATAGAGAAATCGCGCTTCTAGCAACCAATTTGATCCCTTAATAAGCCACCTGTTGTAGCCACCCCAATTGAAGTTTTAAAGGCACCACCTGTATTAAGTTTCATCCATCCTTCCTCTGGAGGAACTTAACCAATCAAACATTCACACCGCAAAGGCCTAGTCTCATTAGTCATAATGTTAACTCTTTTTATCTCGTTAACTTAAGCTAGGATGATTGAAATCTTCTTCCCCTAATTTTTATTTGCAAAGATTCTACTAGTCCTGTACTTCCAAATAAGCCAGCAAGTAACCTAAAAAATAAGCTGTCAATCATCATCAAGATTTGAACCTTCTTGTTTAGAAAGGTTTCTAACCAACCAGTCTATAAAATTATTGTTGGAAAAACCTTATGAATAAACCCGAGAATTTAAGCATTCCCAAATGACTCGTGCTTCAATGCAATCTCGGATAACATGAACCAAAGATTCCTCCATATTATAACAGGTTTCACAATAAGGTTGCTCCCCAATATTTCATTTACATAATTCCAGGTTAGTTAAGAGCCCACTGCCATCAACCATATATTTTTAGAGAAGTCTGATGTCATTCAACGAAAGAGTTTTAAGCCCCTGAGCAACGGCATCTACTGGAGTATACACATAACCCACTTGCCATTTTGGTTCCTATCATGTTAAATAAATCGTTTTCACTTAGTTCTTCTTTTTTTGGCTTTTTGGTAACCAATATTGTTAAAACATTATCAAAAAGGCAGAGCATAGATATTTGAGCAATTAGAAGTTTAGACAAAGATGCATGTGACCAAAAACTTGACTCTCAACATATCAAACATGCAGAGCAAATTACAAAGTGTGCATCTTGTATCCTCATATAGCAGTCATGAAATCACATGCATGCAAAAGCTTGCATATTTTACCTGTATGCAAGGTGTGATATGGTTCCCACTTAACTTCACCTTCTCTAGTGTCCCACAATAATAATCACTTATTGTGAAATGAATAATGTTCTTTTTTTTTTGCAATAGAGACAAAAACGAACAAGAATATATTTATAAGCATTTAAATGCAGCTGAAATTTTACAAATTATAAGAAAATTGTCTAAAATGATTGCACCATATGCAACCTAGGCTTTGGAGAAACAGATAACATACACTATTTTTTAAAAGGTCAAAAAGGGGAAAAGAGTTGCTCTTGAAGTAGCACTGATATAAAATAAAAGAAACCCAACTTTGAAGAATCTCCATTCAGAATTTTGTTTAAGCATTTTTAAAAAATACGTTAAACAAATTGAGACATTAGATTTCATTTTTATCTAAATTTTCAAATACTGCTTAGAAAAAAAACTACAACTTCAAAGAAATATGAACTTCCAAATTATCAATGAATACCATATTCAAAAGAGAAACAACTAGACCATCTTGGAGGTGCTCAAACAAAAAAACACAGGATCTCAAGATTGGAGACAAAAACCAAAACTTCAATTAGGCCAAAACCTAATTGAACTCCAATATTGTTGTATCAGAATAGCCTATAATGGTAGACTTCTACCCACCAGTAATTTCAGCGGTAATTGCCACTAATTGCCATTTTCAATGAGGAGAGAAATTAGACTACAAAATATAATCCCTCACCCAATCGAAACTCACCAACAAAACACAAACACAACCCCATTCTGCAACTTTATCATCTCGTAGCATTCTTAGAAAACAAAAATGATAAAAGGTGGAATATTGAGGTAGAGACAGTGTGGTTGTACATACTGTAGGAGAGTTGTTGACATCGAGACACTTATTGGAACAGGAATTGATGGGATTCCGAATCTTGTTTCTAGTGTTGAACGAGAAAAAGGTTAAAGAATTAACCTTAGCAAAAGTGACGACGATAAAAAAAGGAAATCACATGCACGGAAAGAACAAGAATAACTTACCCAAAAGAAAGGGATAGAGGATAGAAGGCTGGGTTGGCTTGAAGAGAGAGTGAAGTTTCTAGAGAAGAGAATCGCGAGGTAAAGAGAGTGAAAGTGAGCAAGTTTCTAGAGAGTGAAGTGGAAAAGAAGTCTCTGGAGAAGTGAAAAATGTGGGAATGAAGGATAATTTTATCCTTAGCAGATGAGTTAAGATGGACTTTAGTTATTCGCAAAGTTAAGGAATAACTAAACGTAAGTTTAGTTATCTTGTATATTTTTTCCTAACTAAACAAAAGCAAAATAAAATTTTAAGAATAGAATTCTTATTTCAGTGAACCAAATAAGTCATAAGTTGGTAAAAGTTATGCTAAATTCAACGAAAATGATCAGTCAACCCAATACTCGGATCATTCCAACGGTCAAATATGTTGAGACGACTAATGATGTTTGCCCAAAGCAAAGTTCTTTCAATGGAAACAAGGTATCAACTCCTTAGAAGTTGCCAATTTTTGACATGTTCAACCTTGAAATAACTACTAAACTGAAAAGTCTCCTCATAATTTTTTTCTCAGTTCCAAGATCCTAGTTGAACCCCATGTTGGTGCTTGGAACGATTCGAGAATAATTTTGGTATGAGGAGATGCGTCCAAGTTCCATGACAGACAACCCAACCTAACATATTTTGGGTTCAAGTCAATGTTACCTAAGAAGTGGTTGTCTGGGTTAGCTTGTGATCTAAGTTGATAGTCTCTCCTTTGTTATTGCGTGCCTTAATGTGTTTTGGGCTCTGTGAGATGATGAGTTATGAAATCATTGTTGTTTCTTTTTACTACACTTTTTGATTCACGTTTATATTCTGCTCTAAAAATGGCCCAAAGTATGAAGTGCTAAGGGCACTAAGCCACTAAATTTATATTATTTTAATTCTATTATTGCTAAAGAATCAATTATCACATCATGCAACTTGTATTATACAAGGTAGCCACTTAGATAATCTCATTAATTGAATCTTTTATAAAATAGGATTTTAATGGTTCACTTTTGAAAGAGAATAAATTTGAAAACTAAAACTAATATCAGTTCATTGTTATGTTGAAATCATCAACAATAAAAACATTCTATTGATGTATATTAAACACTAATTGTCAATCGTATATCTCTTATACTAATTAAGACAATGTTTAGTATCATATCATGTGGAATGAAGTTAAAAGAAAATGATATACTATAAACTCTCATTGTCATTAACTTTAACAAAAGACTAAAAATAGTCTCATGTTGAAATAATATGATGTTTGTTTGGTGTTTTTGGAATTCAGTAGTGGCAGGAAGAATATTCCCAAAATTTGTACTTAACTTCTTATCAATGATAAAAGTGCGTTTTAGAAAACATGGAAAATAAAATTATAACCTACCAAAATATTAAGATATGTTTAAATAAAATCTAAAATGAAGGAAGTAATTAATTATTGGAAAAGGAAATCAAATCATAAAAGACAATTCGATATAACAAAAGTGAATTTGCAATATAAAAAAAGTCGGAAAATAACAAAGGAGTTTGAAATAGGTTGATTCATTTCTCTAGAAAGTGATTTTTGTTGTGTTGTGATTATGATGATCTGGGAGAGTTGTCTTGTGATTAAATGTATATTGTTTTCTTCATCTAGGTCATGGTGAATTTCCAATACTTTCATCTTTAAACAATTTTTTGCTATAATTGTCTACTTCTCTACATTTTAATTTCCAATTCTTTCATCCTTAAACAGTTTTTTGCTATAATTGTCTACTTCTCTACATTTTAGCTAACCACCTACCATTTTCCCTTAAATTCCATATTCTAAACTTCCTCTAACTGCTTAACTTTTACATTTTGGACTTCCTATGAGGCTATGATTACTTAACTTCTATGTTTTAGACTTTTGTCTCAAACAGTTTTCTTATAATTGCTCAACTATTAGCATACTTCCTATGTTCTAGCCAACTGCTTTCCTACACCATTTTTAAAATACATGTCAATTATGTATTAGTTTTCTAGGATTATTGAATCTTGTACTTCTCAACTAATTCCTATATGCATGAATTCTCTAGCCAAATGACTTTTAGAACTTCTAGTATATATGCCTCTTTCACTCGTGGGCCAAATGGACTACATTTACTTTAGACTATCAAGAATTGTCCACCACATAAGTTTGGTTAAGCAAACCAAATACATGGTATTGAAGACCTTCTAAACTTCCAACGTTATCAATCTTCCAGTGGACCTTTATCTGTTATTAATAATTCTTCCTTCATAAGAACCAACTTGGCATGCTCACACATTTTTAGCTACTTATAAATCTCCATGATCATCTGCATTTGGAATTTAAATTCTTCTTTGATCTTTAACTCAACTTTTTTTGACCACTGCATAAGGGGGTGAGGGTATAATTCTGACTTTGTCAAACATATGTGTTTTACCATACTTCTACTCAACCCTAGCACTTCAGTATTCCTAAGCAAAATAGTCTTCGAATTCTTTCAGGAGTTCTACTAGTTCCAACTTTATCTTTGAGTCTAAATCTTTGTTAACAAAGACTCCACAAAATTCTCCTGAATTGCCCAAATTCACTTCCTCTAACAATTATTGATCCTGACTATTATAATCATCAAGTTTCCCATAGCAAATATCAACTTTTAGACCCAATTTTCAATCCTTTAGGGTTCCTCCTTTTCTTCATAAACCAATTCTGCTTATCACATCCATTTACTTCTTCTGAATTCTCTAAATGCTATTGCATTCAATATTTGATTTCTAAATTTACAACTACCACCCATTCTTTTCATGAGAATTCGCTCATCATGTTCCTCTAAAACTTGCATCGGCCTAGGAAAGGCATGATGGTAATTATTTTTTTATGAATTTTTCAGCCTCTATTTTTATCTTTTCTTTGTCTTCCTTACACTAAATGACTTTCTAAAATTGTAATGGGTTTACATGATCCTTGTAGACTTTTACCTTCATCACATTGACTTTAGTACAAATTGTGAATCAGACTAAATGATTTCTACTTTATCTCCTTTCCATAAATGAAAAAGTTGATGGAGAGACAATGAAATGTGATAATTGGAATGGATCCAATCTCACTTTAATAAAAATTTAGTAGTTGGCATGGATGTCAATAACAAAGAATACAAGAAGTCTTCCCTCTTATTGTAATATTTATAGGAAGAAATTTTAGTTTCAGCATTGAATACGACAATATATACTTCAGTTACACTACAAGGAAAATGTTAAATAGCGACGACAAAATATCGACGGTATAGAAACCGTTGGAAATATCGACCGAAAAAGCGTAACCGTCGCGGAAATTGGTTGTGCGTTAAAAGTTGTTGCGACCAAAAACCATTCGATAGTTGAATTTCGTGAAATATGTACCGATGCCCAATTCGGTCGGTGAAGGTGTCGGTGAACACGTCAGATACGCGCCCTTCACTTAACGTAAACGACGTCGTTTTGGTTTTAATTTAAGTCTCTGCTCCTTCCTCCTCCTGCTCCCTCCGACGCAGACCTACTCTCCTTTCTCTCTCTTCCTCCTACGGCTTTCTTCCTCCTTCATCTTTCTCCAAGGACGCCGCCGCTCGCCGCTCGCCGCCGTCGCCGTCGCCCCTCCTCCTCGTCTCCGACAGGTTAGTAAGTTCTCCTCCCTCCCCTCTTTCTCCGATATATGCATGTGAATATCCTAAAGGTTTTTGAGTTTTTATATGTAAATTATTGCTCTTATATGTAAACCTAAATTATTGCTCTTGTATGTAAACCTAAATTATACATTATTTAAGCTTTAATTCCAAGATTATGCATGTTATGGAAAGACATATATATATCAACTTCCATGGATTATTCATGTGGCCTAGTTTTTAGATTCCTTAATATTTTTATAGTTAATTTCCTATTATCTCACTTTAATTACTTGGTTAAAACACAATATGAAATTATTAAACATTTTGTTTCAATAATATCCATTGATAATTTTATGGAAACCATATACACGCACACTATATATTTAGAAGGTATTGGCTAGGATGAAGGGTTAAATGAGGCCCAATGTAGTTGTTTTTGTATAAATTCAAGTCTTACATCTGAATTTTGATAACTCCTAAAACACACCTTAACTATTTCAAATTTTGAGTATGATGATTTAATCAAAACTAAATGATGAATTATTAATCTTTTCTATTAATTAAGATCTAATAAAAATTATTTATTGGAATAAATTTAACAAATGGTATATTTGACTAATTATATCTATAGAAAGCTTCCTCCAAAAGAAAACATGGGAAGATATTTTAATTAAATTTGAATTATATATCTTTTAAAACATAAGTACACTAAAAAATTAAATAAAGATAAAATAGATAAAGGAAAAACTACTCTAAAATGCCTCTTATAAAATCAATTATTTTACCAAAGATAAAGTTGATGATTCATAATAATGTGTCAATGCATATGACATATTTAATTTAGGGATAATTAAAATTAGATCTCTAAACTCTTATATTAAATGTAAAAGGGATTGTAGACCATTTAATATATGTAAAAAATCATTTTTTATAATTTTAAATGATTATATAAAATTTCT
>JANZLX010000213.1:5000977-5019962 GCA_025531955.1 Erythroxylum orinocense | reverse complement strand
CGCGACGCTTCGCTAAGATATTTGTTCACGGATGTCGGAAAATTTGATTCAGTTCGTTTTGATCCGTTTGTTTGCTTCGTTTTCGCTTTGCATTCGTTTTGCTTTCGATTTCTTCGCTTCGGTTTTACCCGAGTATCTGTTTTGTTTACGAGGTTGGGATTCGAAAACGGGTTCCAACAGGTTGTGAATAGAATATCCCAAGATGAATAATAACAAATGGGACCCAAACTGCATTTATTTTATTTGGCATCAGATAATATTATTCAAGGACAGCTTGGGGATTAAATTAGAGCTACAAACAAGTTCGTTTTGAGGGTTTGATCAAGAGTTGACCAATGGACAAAGATTGATATGAGAAATGGTGAAAGACTACTAATGAAAATAAATGATATTAATTAAGGTCTTTATATGAAGTTGATATTTTTTATGGGTATTTTTATTGAGAAAAAGAAAGAATGGATTAATAGATAAAGTTAATTTTGGATCTAAAAAAGGGAATTGAAAAGTTAATTTCTATCATAAGTTATCAGTCAACCGTCGGTCAATTTCCAACGGTCAAGATTTTTCCGTCGGCATATTTACAGACAATATTGGTTATTCTGTCGATAAATTTATTACAACATTATCGACGGTTATGATTCATCCATCGGTGAGTATATCGACGATTTTTTTCAACAAATCTTATCGATAAAGTTAGCGACGAGCTGTCAATATTACCAGCAGTTTGTTTATTTATGCTTAGAAATAAATGAAGATATTTATATGTGAAAAATATTATATATTATGCATATTATTGTTGAATGAATTGAATTAAATCATAAATGGAACTGCTTGAACACCACTAAGATGTGTGGATTTTCTTTCCGCGTGTAGGTTTTGAAGAGAATTAGAAGAAAGTTGCGGTAGATCTACTATAGCACAAGAGTCACATAGAGGATCTCGAAAAAATATGGAAGTGGATGTACTACGATTTTTTGTTTTGTTTTTGGATATGACATGTACACATGAAAAATTGAAGGATCTTACAGGATTTTATTATAAATTATAAATAGATAAATGAAAGTTATGTATGAAATCTAGTTTAAATGTGTTAAAATTTATTGGAGGATGGGTAAAAAAAATTTTCACGGAATTTAACATAGAGATGGACAGTTAAGTAACACGCATGAGAAGTGGATTGAAATTTCTGACAGGAGGTTTTAAATAAATATAGAGGAAACTCTATTTAAATTTTTATAAAGTGAATAGTATTTGCTAGAATAATGAGGTTTCAAATAGAAATGTTGTAGTTTGAAGTATTAGGTATTTAAGAATATAGTAACACTCGGTATGTCGATTCCATTGTCGGGTATAGAATGTTACAATTTTGGACTTCCTATAATTGCTCAACTTCTATGTTGTGGACTTTTGCTTCAAACAATTTTCTTGTAACTGCTCAACTTTTTTGTTGGTAGACTTTCACCTCAAAAATTTTTCTTGTATCTGCTCAACTTCTATCTCACTTTCTACATTCTAGATAACTACATTCTAGATAACTGCCTCTCTGCATTATTTTTTAAAGCACACGTCAGTTATGTAATAACTGTTTGAAACTCTTAAATTATGAACTTTCATCAAATTCTTATATGCATGAATTCTCTAATCAAATGACTTCCAAGACGTCTAGTATTTAGGTCTCTTTCACTTGTAAGCCTAATGAACTGAATTTATTTTAAACTATCAATGATATTATACAATTTATTGTTAATAAATTTAATAAAAACTAAAAACATGGATTATTGGATTTAAAATTATTAACACAAATTGCTTATATTTCTAAAGTTAATTATAAAAATTTATCTACAGTAATTCAAATGATGATTGACGAGGTCACGATTTCTACTTTCTTTTTGCATTGAGGCCATAATAGAAAGAGCCATCGGCATTGATTACTGTATGAGTTGATAAGCAATAAAAACATATAAAATTATGATAAACACGTACCAATTCAAGCTTCGTTACCAGTTCAAAGGTTGAATCAACCTCTCACAGGTGATGTTGTAAGAACATAACTCGACAAGAATAAGATTAAGATATCAAAATAAAGGAGATAATTTTTTTTATATATAGTTTCAATCCTACAATGATGTCCCTCATTTCAAGTGGGTTATTGCGTGGATTGGATTAGTCAAAATGGCCACCGTCCCTGCTTTTATGGTGTACCCCTTTTGAGCTTCGGTCAAAGCCAAGGGTGCCATGATTGGCCGTGGTTGGCTCTAATGGATTCAAACAAGTAGTTGGCTTACTTGTTGCCTTGCTGCTCAAGTGGGTGGCAATCATGGTGTGTTCTTTGTGAAAACATCCCAACAACAACAACTCAACAATATTGCCGTGGGAAATAATGGTCATTTATGGTTATAATGACGTCTCTGTGTTGATCATCGATTGCACTCAAGTTCTAGAAGCCATGCAGGGGATTCATTTTTGGTTGAAAAGTCAATGATTTGCCTCATTCACTTGGTTCCTACTCGTACGTTGACTAATAAATTTGGCCTCACTAGATTCAAAGGTTTTGCTCAAAAAAGGAAACGGGGTTCTAATAGTAAATTTGCATGCACAGTTCAGAACCATTTAATTCACTCAAGTTTATCATCTCTGGAGAAGCAAAGATCATACTAATTTTCCTTGTTCAATATAGTTCTTAGTTGTACTATCATTGCTAGCTGCTTGTAATTTTTAGGTGTAGGTCGACTCTTTGTATGTATAAATGGTAATAAGTTAGTGTGGGAGCCCGATATGATCAAACTTTATAATTTTTTAATAATTTTCAGATTTAATCGGTCCTATTACACTTCAACTCAAAACGAAATGTAATCACTATTTAAATGTTCATGTTACTAATGTTTTGGACAAGCTATAAATGTCTTTTACATCTTAACCTGTGTAAATAAACCACATGCATGAGCATGATTGATTTACTATTGAAGGATAAACAAAAGATCGTGCATGTACCTTGTAAACTAAGATGCCATGCATCATAACAAATTGTAAGCTATTAATAGTAAACAACTTCATTGTCGTGCATGCATGCCACCTTTTGCTTTGAATGGGATCGATTTCTACATGATGGTAAGACAAAGATCTCGAACCTTGAAACATTTGAATCAGAAGCGGTTGTTTGTGGGATAAGTTCAAATAATTGGACATGTATGTTTTGTTAAAAGATCTAATATCCTATATATATTAGGGTATTATAGCCATTAGTTGTTGGCTTCTTGCTATGTACAATCTAAAGATACAGAGCTAAGTTTAACGAAGGAGATTGACTTTGGAATATAATCATGAGAAAGGTAAAAGCAGGGACGAAAAAGAAGGAGAAAGGAGACTAATTGACATTTAACTAGAACGATGTAACATTTGTTATGATTAACTGCCGGTATTAGTTGCTGGGAAATCAAGATTAGGCCAAAAAGAAAAAGCCAGTTGATTCTACTCGAAAAGAAAGGCACGTGAGAAAAGAATACGCACGAAATAGATGAGAAAAACTGCGAGTTTTCCTTAGTTGAAAGTTGGGTTTCGCTGGCTTACACTTCTATGTTTGCATCTATTTCACTATCAAGTATCAACCCCAGCTCTCACTCTCTCGAAGCTCGAGCCACGAAAGTAAAAGCACACACAAAGTAAAGGAGCAAAAGGGGGAAGGGCTCAAAAACAATGGCCATCCGAGGGTTAAAGTAATACCTGCTTGATATGTCCTTGGACAAGGAACAAATTCTAGTTTTTAACATGGACCCTTTATCGAGTAATACACTGAAAGAGTCAAATTTTGGTGCAAACGAAGTAGATAGAATCGTGAAGTGACAAATTGATAAACATCATAGAGAGCTTTTTCCTCCCAGGGTTTTCATGTTCCAGGCTTGCGTGAATACTAAAGACATTGGAAACGACGGAAAGTGTAGAGTTGCCAAAACTTTATACTGAAAAGTAAATGCTAATGCTGTAACGCAAATAAAGCAAAGGAACACTTGCAGTGTTAAAACAGATCTAATACGTCTGAATATGTTATGATAGGGATTTTACCTTTTTGTAGCTTTTCTTCATAGCAGCTTTAATGGGAACTGGGTTAGACTTAATGGGTTATAATACCGGACTTTTAATGTTGAAAGAGTTGTATGCACGACTACCCAACAAAGAGGCGGATCGAATTGATGGGTTTCTGCAAATTCCCTGCTCTTCAAACCTTTTGTTTCGACCGTTTGATTTAGAATGGTTCCTGGTGTAGCTTCTTGTTCTAAAGAATACGTAATAATCTGCTAAAATACAATTCACCGTTTTAACCATTACCAAGTTCATTATTCACGTTTACCTTTGCATGCTAGAGTGTACTTTTGTATCAGAAGTTACATATGAGATTAGCATCTACGGCAGGTAAATGCAGGACATTTTGGATTCGCGAAGAAGGAACTAAATTGTGATTTTGAATTGAATTGATGAGATGGGTCAAGACTTCCTTACAAGATTGCTCATAGTAACATAGAAAACATATTTGGTAACGACAAAATCGAATCATGCTAGTATGGTCTCTGAACAAAGTACATTGACGATAATATAGCCATTGTCGATTAGTCATGATTACCGGTGCTACGGCAATAAGTTGCAAAAACGAAGCAGCCTCCTGTGAATTTGTGTATCCTTGCAGGTTATGTAAGCATATCACTGCCAAAGGTTTACTTGTCAGATTCACTAGTTTCGTGTCCTTGCTCTCTGTCGTGTGTACTATGGACTTTTTTTTAAATATATATATGATATAATAATCTATAAACAAGATTTAGTGATTAAATTACCTTATAAACTAATGATTTAAAATTAAAACAACATAAATCTAAATAATTATAACTCAGAATCAATTTAAGTCTCTAACATGTAAAATATTTAAGAAACTTTTATAGAAATTCTAATTTAAAATTTCAGTCTTGCTAAGGTACGAAATTTGAAGGAGGTTGATAATATGTAACCCTATTTTTATCTAATAAAGATGTTGTTTTATATAGATACACGCATAATATGACATAAAGATCTTACACAATTGTAAATAAATGTGCATATATATTTAAAAAATAAAGCAAAATAAATAAATACATCAAATAACAGACTAGAGTGCATATATATTTAAGAAAATAGAGTTGAAAATATCTTATCCTTTTATTATCTATAGGAGACACCGAAGGAAACGTACGGCGTATGTTTCTGGCAGACAAGACGGCAACAATTATGATAAGTTGATAACAGCGCACACAAACAGAGAAAGAGAGTGGTCTTATTCTTACTACCTCTCTACCTATTCAATGGAGCCTAGACTAGAGTGGTTTGTTTGTATGTTCTCAATGCAAGACCCTTCTTCTTCTTCTGCGGAGCGAGACGGAGACGTGCCTGTTTTGTTCAAAAAATAACTTTATTTGGTAACAACTTATTATTATGAGTTGTCACTTTTGTACTGGGCGTGGTTGGGTGTTTCCGATTCCGATGGCCTCATATAATATGATTTGTTTCTCGTGAATTACAAGTGTTATCTATCATTTAATCTTTCCCGCCTGTTCGCAACAGACTTATACTATTGGTGCACGTGTCGCTATATTACATCGACACCATGAACCGTACCGCTTCTTAGCCACACCACAATCTTATTCCTAAATCATTAAATACGAATCTCTAGAGAAACACCGTTTTGGCGCGTGCGCACAAATTGTAACTTTAAAACAAGGCCCTGTCTGTTGGATACGGTCAACGCTTCACGTTGTAATGTATTCCTATAAGTTCGAAACCCTATTCAAGAGCGCGTCCGGATCACGCAGATACTCGGTCTGTTGACCGTGCAAGACACGAGCTGGTTTTGAGTAGATGGAAGACTAGGTTCGGATGATAAGCCTTCCCGTAGGTTGTCTTTCTTAAAATACCCGATACGTACCAGTTTGCTTTTATTTTTTAATTGTTGTCGGATTTTCATTTTTAGTGTTTCTTTTTCACCTATTATTTTGTAATTTTAAATACGATTAAACGTTACAAATTGGACAAATAATTAAAAAATGGATTAGATAAATATAATATGATTTGGTTTGAGCCTTTGAGGTTTGTTTTTTTCTAGTTGCAAAGCCGAAGAAAAAAGAAAAGAAAAGAGGAGAAGAGAAGAGAAAAGAAAAGGAAAGGGAAAAAAGGACAGGCGTGAAGGGATTCACAGATAAAACCCTTCACTTCCTTACTATACTCGTCCTCTCTCTCTTTCTCTCTCTCTCCCTCTTTCTCCCTGTCCATTTCTTTCACTGGAGTCTAGAGAGAAAGATTTTGCAAATTGGGATGAGGTTGAGATGATTAGCTTTTATTCGGTGTTAGAATGAGAAGAGGGTTGAATCTCTTCTTCTCTGAAGAAGATGGCATTGCAAGAAGGAGACACCACCCAACAACTGCAGAGCCCAGCATTGGTTCTCGATGGCCTTTACTGTGAAGAAGGCGGATTTGAGGACGATTCTGCCTGTTTTGATGGTCAAATCGAAATCTTTGAAGCCAGTGTGAAGAAAGATTCGTTTTTTCCTTTGATTTTGCTTGAACAAGACCTGTTCTGGGATGATAGCGAGCTACTCTCTCTACTCTCCAAAGAAAAGGAGACTCATTTTGATTTTGGTGATGTAGTTTGTGATGAGCCTTTAATGGCAGCTCGTAGAGATGCTGTTGAGTGGATTTTCAGGGTGAAGGCGCATTATGGGTTCAGTGCTTTGACTAGTGTCCTTGCTGTCAACTATTTCGATAGGTTCATTTCAAGTTTCAAACTTCAAAGAGACAAGCCATGGATGGGCCAACTTACCGCTGTGGCTTGTTTGTCTCTAGCTGCAAAAGTGGAGGAAATCCATGTTCCGCTTCTTTTAGACTTGCAAGTGCGTATCAAATCTTCAATCTGTGTGTTTGCTACAATGTCCTGTTTGTGTCTTTCGAACTCATCCATTTCCAAGTTGTTAAGGTTGATTCCTAAGTGTTTATCTGTGTGTTTTAGGTTGAGGAATCAAAATATGTTTTTGAAGCCAAGACTATCAAGAGAATGGAGCTTCTGGTGCTGTCTACTCTTCGATGGAGGATGAATCTGGTGACCCCGATTTCATTTTTTGATTACATTGTGAGGAGAATAGGATTAAAAAACCACTTGCCCTTGGAATTTTTATGTAGATGCGAACGCCTGGTTCTGTCCGTCATTGCAGGTAAGCCATTTAGCAGCTATTTTATCTCGTTGCTGATTACTAACTTGGTTGAATCGAATGTTTTTCCTGTGAAGAACTTTACTTTTGACTTAAATGGCCTCAAACTTTTTTCCCTAAACCGGATTATCTTAATTGGATTTTGTTTCAGATTCAAGGTTCATGCATTATCTGCCTTCCACATTAGCTACTGCAACCATGCTGCATGTTATTGAGAAGGTTGTGCCATTTAATCAATTGGACTACCAGAATCAGCTTCTTTCTGTGCTCAGAATTAGTGAGGTTTGTGTTTCTTTTGCTTACGATGCCGAGATGCTCTTTATCAGCATTATTCATAGTTCCTCCGTAAAAGTTTGGCCTCCTAACCAACTTAAATCTGTTGATTAAATGTTTACAGTATAAAGTGAAAGAGTGTTATGAGGACATTCTAGAGGTTTCAGGCAGCAAAAATCGAACCTGCAAACGCAAGCATCCATCCACCCCAAGCAGCCAAAATGGTGTCATAGATACATTTTTCAGTTCTGATAATTCAAATGACTCTTGGGCCATGGCATCATCTGTTGGCTCAAATGACTCTTGGGCCATGGCATCATCTGTCTCATCATCACCAACATCATGTTTCAAGAGAAGCAGAGCACAGGACCAGCAGATGCGGTTGCCATCACTAAATCGTATGTTTGTGGATGTTCTTAGCAGTCCTCATTAATCTCTGCTAGACTTGTTGTCTCCTATAAAACATATAAGTTCCATCCTTTTGCATCATTGTTGCTGTATTTGTTCTTAAGGTGCAATCATCTTTGGTTCATGGATTATCAATACATTTCTGGTTAAATATTTTAAAGTTGACTCCATTCTTGGATAAAGTTTGAAATTCTCCTCGTGTTCTTTTTGTTTGAGAATGCAATGAACAGGCAGGTGTGATTTCCCTCTTCTTTTGCATGCATAGGTTTTTTAATTTTCCCTACATATTTAGATAATCATTTAAATGAGATAGCAGTTCAGCTGTTAGAGCTTCAAAATATCTTGCCTATTGTTTGATGTTATGAATATGCCAATTTGACTAGATGTGAGAAACTGAGAATCTCAGTTAGAGTTGAAGAACCGACCTTTTATGTGCATTTTTGACAGTACAATTTGAGAACCTGAGATGAGCCACGGATGAAAGATAAATTGCTGTATAAGTTGCAATTGGACAGAAGTACTATCTGAAGTGGTTATATTTCACATGCCCAATTGTCTTAGGCAAAAAATTGTTTCTCTTTCTGAATATTAATTCATTCAAATGATTACCTTGAGCTGTTATGCTTTTTGCTTCATCTTCTCTAGTTGGGAACATTACCATACACTAGAAATCATTTGGTTAAAGAATGTTGCATAGACCTTGATTAAAACTCTATTGACTTAAACTACCATGAATTTATCGTCACCATTACCTTTCATTTCTTCTCTACCTGCCATGTTTGTTTGAGATCTCTCTCAGATCATTTGAAATTCGAGTTTCATAAGCCCTTAACCACTAAGGAATTTATATATACCTTGGTATGTCGTCGGGTTGATGTTTGATAATCCAATATTATGTCAAGAAGGGTCCAAATTCAAATGATCGCAGACCTTTTCTGCGAAGTATATACAAGTCTAATAAGTTCCACAATAGTTTCCTACCCCCTCTCTGTGACTTGCCATCTGATTACTTTTGGCTTTTAAGCCTGTGTTAGTTTGTAGGAAACTGTGCTTTTGACATTCTTGCTTATTTTCCATGTGAAACGTGAGAAAAGTAGGAATATCTATTGACGACTTATAGGGGTTTTAACTAAACACCAATTGTGTATTGAATCCGTGATCCCCTCAATAGCCTGGAAAATGATGGGTGGAGACTTTGAACATATAGGCAGCACAAACAGTCAATTAATTCTGTTTTGCATTTCTTGTATAAGAAAATGATCTGGGAACATTTGGGAGAAGAAGGAAAAGGAGGAATGGCTGATGAGAAAAAGTTTCGCTGTACACGTTTAGTCAAAACCTGAGAAGACCAATTGGAATGCATTCAAAATTTGGGACTAATAATATGCATATAGGGGCCATGCGAGACATCTTTCCTGTGGTCCAACTGCCCTGTTTTTGCCTTAAACTTAGTATTGTTTGACCCTTAATGGGTAAACCAATTCATTCTATTCACAATTGGCAAGGAAGCGGGAATAGTTTCAAAACAACAGCTAATATATTTGACCCCACCCAATAGTCCTTCTGTGATGGACACGACATAGTTTTAGATGGTTGAGAAGTTATGGTGATAATGCAGACATTGCATTTTCAGGAAGACCATGAACTGAACATTTAATACTTGGGTCCTTAACACCTAATAATTCCAGTCACAGGCATTTAGTGATTTCTATTTAGAAGTAGAGTTCTTAAAGTCTACTAAATCACAGACTCAAATGGTTACCTATATTCTAGGAATATATGAAATGTTGCACTTAGCCCTCAAGACATTTCAAAAATATGACCTGTTGCAAAACATAGTATCAATTACACTGATGGATGATTTAAGGTTATGTTTTAGGAGCAACTGGGGAAAACATGTTTATAAAGATTTCCAGGGCAAGGATACTTAAGTGATTGTGATGGTAGTTTAAAATACGCAAGTCTCTCCCATATAACACCTCTTTCTTCTCTTGCTTTGAGATGGCAGGCGTGTAAAAGGGTAAGATAAATTAGGACAAACAAGGTAAAAATATAATTTCACTCAATACACAACAGGTTAAAAGATCAAAATCTGATAAAAGAATACAGCAGGCAGAGTGCACATGACATTCAGTAAATGACAACTTGCAATAGTTGTTGAAAACAGCTAAGAGCTTTGTCCATAATATGGTATATTGGTATGGGAGAAATTGTCAAAAGCTTTAGTACATCTTTGGCTTTTATTTCATCCTGATTCAGAAAGTTGAAGCGTAGAATACAGAGGAAGGAAATTTCTTCAGCAATTGCTTTAGCAACCTATCATCATCCACCTGTCTAATCAAAGCTAGAGGGGGTAATATGAGGCAATGGAACACAAGGTTTTTCTCATCATACATTAGACAACAAAAACTAAGATGCTCAATCTAGAATTATGCTTTCGTGGGCCACATAAGAGGATGTTAATGCTTTTTAACACACTTAAGCTTGGTCACTAGTATACCTGTCAGGTCTCCCCACCATATAGAATTGGAAGCATCAGGAACAAGGGCCCCGCTAGATTCGAGATTTACCTGCTAATTCTGAAAAACTCCAAACTAGTTTTGGTCTGGTGAGGAAGGGTTTCATATGAATACTGTCTGAGCTTGAACTAATGCAGCAATGAGATCCTTCTATTTTATTAATTTATCAACCGTACAAATAACTTTTCTTGAACTGAAACAGATGAACATCTACTGTTGCATGAGGTAGGTGCATCATGCCTATTCAAATGCATGAATACGTAAGTTTGGTTTGATTTTAGAGGAGAATAAGAAACACATACACACACAATTGATCAGATCACAATGTCAACGTTAATGAAGTGTATAATTCATAAGGAAAAGATTGGGAGTAAACAGAACTGTGAAAATGACTATTTATAGATGCAACTTCTGCAAATGAGGAGTGAACTTTTTCCTCTATGGAAGCGAAATGGTGAGTTTTGACGGGAGGTGCAAGTTAGGTGGAATGTCTTATTCTACGACTTGCACCAGGGAAAACAAGAAGACCCTGAATTTAGAGAGACACCTGTTACACCTCTTTGATATTTGCAACTCCAAGAAGTTCATTAATCTATCCAACAAAAATCTGTAGTTATTAATCTGTCAGGTCTCTTGGACTATTTTCGTCAACAAATGAAAAATGAACCATACGCTTATACCTACCAAAAACTTGGACATTTATTCCCTTAGCTGTGTCACCAGAATTTCATGGAAGTAGAAATGAAGATCCCCACCACCCCCGCCAAACTCATCAACAGGGTATCTTCAATCCAGAGATTGCTTTGATGCCCTGAAGGCATTTAATGACCACATCTTTGCTCTTCAATGGTGGTAACAGGCAATAATAGCTTGCCTTAGGTACGTAAGTATCAGTACAGCTTCTATGAGTTGTACATGGAACTTAACTAGGACACCTCTAACATCCTGTGTGACTGTCCATTTTTTGAGTAGATAACAAGATGCCAGATTCTTGGATAGGGTTGAGCTTAACCCTTATATGCCTCGTGTCAGAATCTTCATTCAAACAGAAGCTGGAGAGATTTATGAACTCAGAGGAGAAATTATCATATTTTTACTGGACTGGACTTCAATGATCATTATGCCTTGCGTACTAAAGACTATCTCCCAATAGTGTAAAACTTAATCAAAGTTCTTTGGCCACTTCCGTTATTACTTGAAAATAATATTTCACATTGGCACTAATCAAATGGTTCGAGGGCAATAATCGTCCGTGTGAAAGTATGTTACACACAGAACTCTGTAGTATAGCTCACAACAATTACTAAAATCCTTATTAGTTGCTGTATTCTGATTCTGTAGCTGTAGGAGTTGTCTGGATTGTGATGAAGGTATTACGCGTGGCTATAAGGATTCCATATCTTCTACGTTTATATGGACTATGCCTGCAACCCGATTAAAAAATCGCTGCTTAGTAATATTCTATTATGAACCTCAAGGAACAAGTACAAAAGGTGAATAATCTGATCTTCAATTAACTTGCCTTGCTAGAGATATTGCTAGACAGCCAATCAAGACCTTCATAGAGTCCTTGGCCAGCGGTAGCACAAGCAGCTTGGATATACCTATACCATTGATGAAAATACAAGTATCAGAAGAAGAAGAAAATTTTGTCATACAGATCTTGGTTTCTAGAATAGTTGCATTATTAATAGCTTGAGATATCTCAGTTTGAGATGAAACACGGTTGGGAGGAATTGAGCCATGAATACAAGATTATAACATATAGGCAAGTTCAGGTTAGCTTCAGAATCATCATTCAGAAGAATGGATAATCAGAGCTTACCAGCGTCGGCGACGAAGCGAATGCAGACCAAGTTTATCAGTGATCTCTGAGACGCTCATTGCATTTGGAAGGTCTTGCTTGTTGGCAAATACTAGCAGTGTTGCATCACGTAGCTCATCCTAGAACCAACAAGAAAAAAAGAAAGAGAAGTTAGAGCTTATGTGTCATTCAAATCGAGCAGAATTAATATTCTAATTGCAAAGACTAAATTGAAATATATGAACAGGGTTTCTAGGTTGGTATTAGTATATCCACCTCGCTCAGCATCCTATGAAGCTCATCCCTGGCTTCTGAAATCCTTTCCCTGTCGTTACTGTCCACCACAAAAACAAGGCCCTGCGTGTTCTGGAAGTAGTGTCTCCATAATGGTCGAATCTACGAACCCAAAAATCGAAAGAATCACTTTTTATGATTAAACATGCTGAAATTCATGCATTACAGCAACAAATTTTATAATTTCATTCCAAAGGTCAAGCTTTGCATGCCTTATCCTGCCCTCCAACATCCCAGACAGTGAAGCTAACATTTTTGTACTCCACAGTTTCAACGTTGAATCCTGACGCGAACAAACTAGGGATTAGAGCAACAAACACACTTCTTCTTAGCTATGAAACTCTGGTTAGGGTTTTAAAAGATCAAGCTTGCTCAGAAAATGCTCGTCTCCTTAAGAGTATCAAGAAATTCTTATTTGTGGAACATCAGATATAACGTGAATAAAGGTGGTCTAATAATTTACACTGAGTTGGTAATTCGCAAGTCTTTCATCGAACAAATTAAATATAGAGGGGAACAAATTCATTTTCATTATCCTGCACACTGGCTTAAAGATTAGATATTAGTTATTACCGATGGTAGGTATAGTAGTAACAATCTCTCCAAGTTTCAGCTTGTAGAGGATGGTTGTTTTCCCAGCAGCATCAAGACCCACCATCAGAATCCTCATTTCTTTCTTTGCAAACAGCATTTTCACGAACCTAGATATTGCCAAGCCCATTGCTTTGCCTAGTTCAAGCAGAAATTATGTGCAGAAACCAAATGTTGTGGATTAAAATCAACTGAACTTAATGAAGTAAGGAAGAGAAGGGTTGAATTAGTATACCTTGTGAATTGAAAGGAACAACAACTGAAGCAAAAGATCTAATGGTACATAAGCAATAGAAAAGAGCCCCAGTGCATGAGGTGGAAAAGGCATCAGGTTCTTTTGAAGGATATAGAAGAATAAAGGAAGGAAACCTTTTTTTAGCTTTCGGTTGAGGTTATTCTCAAACTTTGACATGGACTTCTACATCAAAGGGGAAAAGTGGCTGCAACCAGAAAATAATTAATTAACTGAGGATTTTTGCATGGCATAACTAGTCTACTTGCAAAATTATCTGTTGCTTTGACATACATTTTTCGTTCCATTTTCGTTTTTTAGACAAGAACTCTCCATACTAGAATCAGAAAAAATGGGCAACTTGATCTATTGACTGTTCTTCCCTCTGAATTTTTAAGTTCCTGAAGTAAAATCTGACAACTTTTTTCGTTTGGTTTTAGCATTTGATACAACTTGGCCGGAGGAATTCCAGAAGTAAAATCCGACAAGGTGAATGATCAGTGTATCTCAACTTGGAAACACTTTTCGGTATGGAACCAAGAATACATCCTCAGATAAATCAGTAAGTCACAAGAGGTGACCCACTGCAATGGACATCAGTAGCATCAGAAAGCCTTTGCCTTGGGTGATAATGTTGTGATGCCAACAGCATCAACGTCAAGATTCACCGTATTTTTTTTCTTATGAGCATCATAATTCATCTTTTCCTCTGACACCTCGGTGTTACTATTTGGCGCGAAAAATTACCTGATTTTTTCAACACTCGGCAGCGGAGCGTGAAACTTCCGCTTCATTCTGCTGAAGAGAGACCATGGCTTTAGCTTCTGTGACCACTGATACATCATCATCAGTAGCATACATAATTCTTTTGATTGCTCCAACAACCTTAAAGAGAATTAAATCAGAGACTAATACTTGTTATAGAATTCAACTTAATTTGCATGTAGACAATCTACTCATATTCCTATAGTAGTTGGGTGATTTAACATTAAAAAGAATACGGTACCATTAGGTTTCTATCTTAAGGCTCTAGCACAGTATCTCAATATCTCTAAGCTTTGTGAAGTAAAAGTCTCTCTCCTTCTCAAGGCTATCAACATTTAGCTTCAATTCTGTGATCTGCGCATCAGCTCATTTGAGACATTCAATATTTAAACAAGATCAATTTTGTTTTTATAATTTGTACCTGATCGTCATACACAGAAACAAAACTAGGAGGTTTAGAAAGCTTCACAGATTGATTTGAAGGGTTAACTGAGAACACATCATTCCTCCGCGCATTGTGGGAGGACAGTGCTTTAGAAGGGCCGGTGGACCCTTTGGTTGAGCACTGAGATGGAGGGCATTTCTTGCCTGCTTCTTTACCTCCTTTACAAGCATCTCTCCTTTCCAGTGGATTATAGCTAAAGAAAAGATAAGTAGGAAGGTGAAATTTCTCATGCTGCAATGTCATGTATCAATTGTAGTAATGAAAATTCATAATAATCCAACAATGAAAAGATAGCTCTGTTGTCAGGACAATACTACTAGAAATCAAGTCAGTACTTAACAAAACTTCCTTGACCAAGACAAACGATTATCGACTACAAGATTGTACTGAAAAGGCAAGACAATTATGATCCCAAGCAATATCACAAAGTCCAAGATTATTTTCAACTGAAGATGATACTAATCCAACCCAAATAAGCAAAGCATTTGCTTTGAATTGGCTAAACAACAGATAAAAGCTATAATAGCACAAATATGTTACACGCTTAAAGAGAACTTTTGTAATATAAGATTCGATTGAATTTAACAACCTGCTTGGCAAATTCAAGGAAAATACCAAGATCCAAGCATATAATATAAACAATGATTAAGAATTGAAGGTCATAAAAGGTCTAGTATAATTAGCAGCGGGAAAGGAGGAATAGAGGTTAAAAATTACTTGAGCAAACCTCCATGGACAGTATACTGCTTCATCCATTGAATGAACTCCAAGTTATCAAGTGGCCTTCCTTTAATGAGCTTATTCACCTCAATATGCTGCAACGGATTCGTGAGATTCTGCTGACCATGAATTTATCTCCTTATTGCGGATCCAGTCTTCGCACTTCACTAAGGGTCTAGGCTTTCTTCACGGGTCGTTTGCATAGCTTTGGCAGCGATTCCAGGCGCTTTTCTCGCTAGTCTTCTCCTTTCTTACTTTTGGCGCTTTGTTATTTATTAGTTCTCAATTCCTGGTTTTCTTTGTGACTGTTTTCTTTCTTAGCCTTCTTGGACATTTGTGTATCATTCTTTTATTTTATTTTTAATCCATTTTCATTTTCAAAAAAAAAAACGGAACCACAAACAAATTTCTAAAAAGAGCACGAAAATCAAATCCGATACAGAATTCACTAGAAAACTGTAAATGAACAATATATGGCATGTATCTCATACAAACAATATTTACGTGAGACAAGATACATGCATATTAACCATGCATATACAGCAACGGAAGCGCAACTGAAATAAAATACCTCCAGCCATTGCTCCACCGATGATCCTCAACATCTCTGTGTTTGAATCTTCTAGCCTCTCCCTTTAGCACGTTCGATGGTGTACTGCTTGTGCTATGTGAAGATAGGTGCTAGTGTCGTTATTTTCTATCTTTTTATGTGTTAATTTTCTTTATTCTTGAGATTTGAAGTTGTACTTAATGAAAATTAATCTTGTTTTATGTCAAGGTGTATTTTGGAACCAAATATAAAGAACTGCGACAATTTTGAGATAAGAAGAGCAGAACTAGATGTTGACCCTAATTAGACGTGGCCTCGTGCAATAATCAGAAACTTAAAGCGCAGAAGCAAATTAAAATTAAGAGCCAGCAAGCACAAGTGGAGGCAAGAAATTAAATGGGCAGCAATTAACCCAGCAGAGAAGACGTGAGTAAAAAGACGGACAACAATAACGAAGGAGACTGGAAACCAAGATTTATTTATAGTAATTGTTAAATTCACATTATTTTGTTATTAGTTATTTTTCAATTTCGTTTTCTAATTAAATTATGTTTAATTCACTATCCAAAACCCCCCCTTTTAAGTGTAAACACTGATTATTTTCATTTCATAAACTTTACGCGCACTATCTGTGAGATCGACCTAGACTCACCACTCTACAGTAGTAGTCTAGTTATTTTAATTTTGATTAGCGTTACGACACGCGGTCAATAGGGACCCAAAACAACGTTTTAAAACCTTTTTTAACACCTCTGCCTATCACAGAGGAGGTAACTCGGTAAAGCATGGGCCTTAACGTGTGCGTGTGTAAGGGTTAATGCATTAAATGGACCACACTATCAACAGTAGGAAGGTTAGGTAGATTTTTTTTAAAAAAAATCTTACATTCTCCCACTTGGTCCATTTAACCCAACACAAACATAACAAAAAATCAAATATATGAATCATGGCGATAGGTTCTCTTATAGTGAGTATTATCTTCCATGTATTACATATGTAAAATTTCTCATTACTAGCCTTCAAACTTAATGAATAAACTATATTTTTATTCTAGGTCCAAATTAAATGACATTTCTCAAGACCAATCAAAATATGTGTGCTCAAAACATATGAGAAAATATCAAATTAAATAAGAGTTCCATTAAAGCAACAAATGTACAACAAAAATCACATTATAACCAAGTCTCATTTGTACTACGTGATCCTTAAACTGCTTAGGTGACATGCCTTTAGTTAAAGGATCCGCAATCATCAAATCAATGCTAATGTGCTCTATGACAACTTTCCTTTCCTTAACACGTTCTCTTATGGCTAAATACTTAATACCGATATGCTTACTTCGACTTCCACCCTTGTTATTTTTTGCCATAAAGATCGCAGCGGAGTTGTCGTAATACAACCTTAATGGCTTAGAAATTGAATCAACAACTCTAAGCTCAGATATGAAACTCTTCAACCATACACCAAACGAGGTGGCCTCAAAACATGATACGAACTCAGTCTCCATAATGGAAGTAGCAATCAAGGTCTGCTTGACACTTCTCTAAGATACAACTCCACTAGCTAGCATGAAAATAAAACCAGATGTTGATTTCCTTAAATCAAGGCAGCTAGCAAAATCTGAATCGGAGTATCCAACTACTTCCAAGTTCTCAATTCGCCTGTACAAAAGCATGTAGTCCTTTGTGCCCTAAAGATATCTCATAACCTTCTTCGCAGCTTTTCAGTGGTCAATACCTGGATTACTCTGATATCTTCCTAACATTCCAACAGCATATGCGATGTCAGGTCGGGTCATACATAAGGCTTCCAACAGCTAAAGCATATGGAATGTTCTTCATGTGTTCCCGCTCAAAATCATCCTTCGGCCATTGAATCAAAATGAATCTATCACCCTTCACTATAGGTGCTACACTTGGTACACAATCTTTCATCCAAAATCTCTAAAACTTTGTTGATATAGGTCTCTTGAGACAAATCCAAAATACCTCGAGATCTTTCTCTATGGATCTTGATGCTAATGATATAAGATGTCTCACCCATATTTTTCATATCAAAATTCTTTAAGAGAAATTATTTCACCTCATATAGTAAACCTTTATCATTAGTCGCAAATAAAATGTCATCCACGTATAACACAAGAAAACAAGTCTTACTCCCACTGACCTTCTGGTACAAACATTGGTCCATTATATTCTCTTCAAAATTGAATGAAGTGATAACCTCATGGAATTTTAAAAACTACTGCCGGGAGGCTTGTTTTAATCCATATATAGATTTATTAAGCTTGCAGACTAAATGCTCACTATCACTAGAAGAGAAACCTTCAGGCTATTTCATGTAAACCTCTTCCTCTAGTTCACCATTGAGGAATACCGTTTTCACATCCATTTGATATAACTGAAGATCAAAATGAGATACTAGTGTCATGATTATACGAAGAGAATCTTTCTTAGATATAGGAGAAAAAGTCTCCGTGTAGTCGATTCCTTCCCTCTAAGTGAACCCTTTGGCAACAAGTCTTGCTTTATGTCTCTCAATGTTGCCTCGTGAGTCTTTCTTTGTCTCATCCAATGGTTTTCACGCCATTTGGAAATTCAACGAGATCCTAGACTTAATTAGATGCCATAGAATCCATCTTAACCTTCATAGCATTGTACCACAAGTTTGATTCCTTAGAACTCATGGCCTGTGAAAACATTTCGGGATCATTTTCGACTCTAATGTTGTAATCTGACTCTTGTAGATACACTATATAATCACTAGGTATTGCTGACCTTCTAAATATAGTAGATCTCCTCAATGTTGTATCATCATCCTCACGAAGAACCTGTTGTTCAACTGGTTGCTTAACAATTTCTGGTTGTTCCTCATTTACAACTTAATCTACTGGATTGGTATTGACAGCTTGTGGAACTTCAATAACTGTAACACCCATTTCAACTTGAGGGTGTGAATGACAATCAATATATCACTTGAACCAAAGGGTTGAGCTTCATAATGACCCTTTTCAAAAACTATGTCTTGAAAATTGTTGGACCCCGATTTCGGAGCCCAATCCGATTTCGAAGCATAAAATCGTGAGCGTGGACACGACCTCGAAAGATCCTTTTATTGAACCCTTATGAGACATTAGCGATGCATAATCATTTCTATTTTATTAT
>JANZLX010000213.1:4987185-5000877 GCA_025531955.1 Erythroxylum orinocense | reverse complement strand
CAAACCATCAATTAAACAAAATTTCAAACACAATTAATAAATTAAACAATTTAAGCAAAAAGGACAAAGCCTAACAAAAATGACCTCTCCCACTGATCAATTCATTCTCAAGAAATTTTGCATTTCTTGATTCCATAATTCTAGTGCTGTGAGATGGACAATAGAATCTATATCCCTTAGACCTTTCAACATATGCAATGAAATACCCACTAATGGTCCTTAGGTCTAGCTTCTTCTCCTGTGGGTTGTAAATTTTCACTTCAGACAGCCATTCCCAAACGCTTATATGCCTCAAACTCGATTTCCAACCCTTAAATAACTCAAAAGGTGTCTTTAAGATAGCCTTAGTTAGAACTCGTTTTAATATATACACAACCGTCTTTAGAGCTTCAATCCACAAGAATTGAGGAAGTTTTGTATTACTCCTCATACTTCTTACCATGTCCATTAAGGTTCGGTTTCTTCTTTCTGCCACATCATTCTAATCCGAAGAACCAGGCATGGTGTACCAGGCAACAATCCCATGTTCTTGAAGAAACTTCGCAAAAGGACCAGGCACTTGTCTACGTTCAATGTATCTACCGTTGTACTCTCCACCTCTATCTGACCTCACGATTTTAATCAATTTTTCATATTGATTCTCCACTTTAGCCTTAAACATTTTAAAGGCATCCAAAGTTTCGACCTTAGAACGAAGTAAATAGAGATACATATATCGCGAATAATTGTCTATAAAGGTGATAAAGTATTTAGGACTATTTGCGTCCATATCTGGACAACAAATATATGTATGTATGATTTCTAGCAAGTTTGTACTTCTCTTGGCACCCCTTTTAGACTTGTTAGTTTACTTACCCTTAATGCAATCCATGCAAGTCTCAAAGTCAACAAAATCCAAAATACCCCCTTCATTCACTAATATCTTAATTCTCTCAATGGAGATGTGTCTTAATCTACGATGTCAGAACATAGAGGATTCTTCATTCACAACACATTGTTTTAATCCAGCAGTGACATGCGTCCAATTATAGGCATCCTCATTTTGCAATTGAATGGAATAAAGACCATCAGATAATGTACCATAACCAATAACTTTAGATCTAGTATATAAACTGAAACCAAAATCTGAAAAGTTAAAGGAAAAACCAAAAGGTACAAGTCTTGATATAGAAATCAAATTTTTAGAGAAATTTGGAACATAAAAGGTCTTTTCTAACCACAAAATAAAGTCATTGCTCAAAATCAAACTGCAAGTGCCAATGGCTTTCACATGTGAAGTCGTCTTGCTTCCTGAATAGATGAATTGTTCACTTCCCACTAGCTTCCTTAGGTTTTGCATACCCTACGAAACATAGATTGTAGAACCAGAGTCAATCCACCATGTGTTATGATTGACATTAACTATATTAGATTCATAACAAACAAATGAAATTTGAGTACCTTTCTTTTCGAGTCAGTTCTTAAATTTAGCGCAATCTTTCTTTATATGTCCCTTCTTCTTATAGAAGAAACACTTAGATGGTTTCTTTATATCAAACTAAATAGACACTTTGCCCTTTCCCTTATTTTTGACATCATCCTATCTCTTCTTTCCTGAAATGGTCAAATTGACCCTTTCACCCTCTTCCATCCACAACCTCTCCTCTTCTTGCACATATATGGTTAACAACTCATTGATCGACCACTTGTCCTTATGTGTGTTATAAAAGATTTTGAAAGTACCGTATTGCTGGGGCAGAGTGCACAGAATGTAATGCACCAAGAAAAATTCTGATATAGTAACCCCCAACGCTTTCAACTGAGTCATTATGTCCCTCATACGTATAATATGATCATGTACGATCTTTATTCCAATGAGCCACAAGGATGAAAACTAAATCAAGGTGCTAGCTAGGACCTTATCAGATGTAGCGAATTGCCTCAATAGATCTTTGACATTATTATATTGTTCAACAAATCTACGAAACCAGCAGATATCTTGGTCTTTATGAACATCATGGAGGGGCGATTAGATCTCTCACATTTTTCATAAAGAGCAACAGCGTCTGGAGTGCTGGTCTCAATCATACTCGATGGTTCATCCTTTCTAATAGCATAGTCTATATCCATCCAGCCCAAATGAAGCAGATTTCTCTCCTTCCACACCTTCATATCACACTTAATATCAGAAATATTCACAGTCTGAGTAACTGCAAATTAAGAAATAAAAATATATGCTTGTTATACAAAATTCGAGACCAATAATAATTCATGACTGACCAATGTAAATCATACATTTAACAGATGAATCTAGTGACATAAGGCTTGCCTGTGGGCTAAGGTTATACTCAATTAGATTCATCCAAAACTTTATGACAAAACTATTGAATTATGTTCCTTTTCTTAATTCCTGTAGGTAGATTAAGAAATATAATCCGATATTTCATTCTAATTAATCATACAATTATAACAAAATTTATGTAGGTAGATTTTATCACATCACATATGATTAATTACAATTAATGATTTAATGTGAGGTTAAAACTAAATATATAATTGTAATTAATTTGAGATGCTATAGCTACTCCCAATTAATTAAAATCATATGATCACTCACATTATCTTAAGCTTAAATAAAGCATAAACATTTGCATCAATTAATAAATCATGCAAATAAATCAAATAATAATGCACAAATTATTTAATCTAATTTTGCATGTAATGATCACAAAAATTATACACACAAAATTTTCAGTTAATCACATGTAATTTGTGCAAATAATTAAACAAGTCAAAATTTTTAATTCCAATATAAGACATACACAATTAAAAATTAATATTTTCATAAAATATTAATATCAAAATGATTTTTATAATTAAAAATCACAACATAAGGGTTAGGTCTTGATTAATCCAATTAATCACTCATATTAACAAAATTAATATTAATAAATATTTTAAAAAAATTGTAAGTCGTTTTCATCCTCCAGTCGGGTTGAGTGTGACTCGGCTACATCCCAATGGAGCCTCGATGCTTCTAGCGAGCAGAAGACTTTAGAAAATGGATAAGGGTCGTCGATGGGATGATGACGACCAGACGATGTGCACGAGACGTTAGAAAACTGACCATGCAATTCTGCATAGATGGCAACATCCGAAGCCATCATCGTCATCCCTCCTCTCTCCACGGTCTAGTCACGATTTGGTGCTCCATCAAGTATCAAAACATGACTCTCACGTCCATCAGGTAAAAAAAATGTTGAAATATTTAACAACTTCAAGCTCATCTCTTACGAATGAAAAACAACGAGAACAAAGCAAAACAGAGATATTTGTTCCAACGATTTATAAGCAAGACAGAGGCATCACTGAAGCTCTGATACAAATGTAAATGAACAATACATGGCATGTATCTCATACAAACAACATTTACGTGAGACAAGATACATGCATATTAACCATGCATATTAAAGAAGCTCACAAAGGATAGGATGAAAAACCAGACGACTTTTATTGAACAAAGAACTGGCTTTTAAATACAAATTGTAGCAACAACTAACTCCTTAAAGAGAGGAGTACGTTCACCATTATTAACAGAAACAAAGGAATAATATCCCATGAACAAAGGGATCACAAATGACAGGTAATTAACAGATCACGTAATTACAGCATGTGCTAATACATATACAACAACGAAAGCACAACCGAAATAAAAACTTCCAGCCATTACTCCACCGATGATCCTCAACGTCTCTGTGTTTGAATCTTCTAGCCTATCCCTTTAGCACGATCGATGGTGTACTGCTTGTGCTCTATGAGGATAAGGACCCAAAACAACATTTTTAAATTGTTTTTAACACCTCACAAAGGAGGTAACTTGGTAAAGCATAGGCGTTAACGTGTGCGCGTGTAAGGGTTAATGCATTAAATGGACCACACTATCAACATTAGGAAGGTTAGGTAGATTTTAAAAAAAATATATTACAAAAACTTCTTGGGAACTAACCTTAGTGATCTTTAGCTTATTAAAGATGTCTTGAAGGACCTAGTAGTTCTGGATCATCTTGTACTCGCTCTTGGCGTTGAAGTTGACTTTGTGCATCGAGACAACTCCGAGATGAATGGTGTCCATCAGCTGGCAGGGAACGGCGCCAGATCAAACCTGAAATTCACCACAACTAAAGTAATTTCGTCGAGAAGAGTAAAGATCAGAAGCAACTAGAATTTTGCCTTAAAATAGAGAAAAATCTCTTCGACTTTGGAGAGATTGAGTTGAAAAGTGAGAGTTGATCTAGAAGAGAATCTCAAATCTTCCGACGATGTACACTGCATCCAGTATATTCACTGCCATTATTGGTCTATGCGTTGTATGGAGCAGGGAGTCAGAGACAAAGATAGAGGGATGAAGAAGATTTCTTTAAGAGGAACGGGCTCTTAACATTTCAAATTTTGTTAACAAAACCGTTTGTACCTTCCGAGTCATGTTATACAAGTTACATTTATCTAAATGCTTAAGGCCTCTAATAGGTAACAACTTCGTTTTACTTATATCCAATTAGATTGTCAGAAAATCATAGCAGAAGGTTCCTGCTTGTTTAATTAATATTATAAATAAATATTAATAAATTTTTTATTATATTTTATTAAAATAAATAAGTAAACTAGTTAAAATTTTAAAATTAATTAATTAATATATTTTTTAATTATTAAAATTATTTTAAATTTATATATTGTAAAATACTTTAAACTTAAAATATATTATTAATAATTATCAAATATAAAACATTTATTATTTCAAAAAAATTAAAATTATATTATATTGGCATACTTGTATTATTTATTAATATCAAATAAGTAACATTTAATTAATAATAAATTAGATTATAATAAAATTTAATATAAAAATTCAAACAAATAAGTTTTTATTTAATTTTATAACAAACATAAAAGCTTAGGCCTAAAACAAATATTTATTTCTAGACCCAGCAAATAAAAATGGCTTAGAAATAAAAATGGCTTGTTCATGGTCCAAAATCAGTTATGGTGGGAATTAGTGTGATACAAGAAAAGATCTAAGCAGGACATCACACAGTTGCAACTCAAATAAGTGTCTGACCTACAACTATAAGTCAATGATACATACATTCTCTCTACAAAATGGCTATGGCTCCGGTTCATAACTATCCGTACAAGTATGGTGAAGATGGAGGAGGGATTTTGTCAAGAACTTGTAAGACATCTTTCATTGTTGGCCTCTTCTGTGGGACAGGAGAAGCACAACTGTAGCCTAATTTGAAGCATGTCAGCAAGGCCTCCTCTTTGCCGTCCACGTCAGCTCGGATTCCCACATCAGCCATTCTTAAGGCACGGTTCTTATCTTCAACTGCAAGCCCATTGCTTCCTTGGCCCAACTCGTCCACAACGATGATTTTACCTGTTAAAAGCTCAAGCAAAATAACTCCAAAGGAATACGCATCCCACTTTGGATTGGGCTTCAGGCTCCGGAGCGACTCAGGTGCATGGTAAGGCGACAAACCACTGATTGAACTTGGGCTTGGACTTGGACTGGGCCCTGCAAAGTCCTGAAAGCTATCTCGGGAGGCAGTCGACCTCTTACTTCCAAAAATACGGGCTGATCCAACTCCTTTTGAGCTACTATCACCTCTTACAAGGTTTTCAAGCCCAAAATCTCCGATCCTAGGCTCCATATCTGCACCCAAGAGGATGTTACTGGGCTTCAAGTTTCCATGCACATGCTTCTTCTCGTGGAGGAATGAAAGCCCACGGGCCACACCTTTCGCTATCTTCAGGCGGGCCTCCCATGGAAGATGACAAGGCGAAGACCCCACTTTCCCTAATAATCATCCAAAAGAAAAGAGCCAGACGTCAGCGTTTTGAACATATGAGCATGTTAGCAGACAGTAGATCATAGAAAAAGTTTAACAATGGCCGGCCACTGCTTTAGTAACCGTGAGCAAGCTTGCTATCCAGCGCCGTGGGTTTAACGATTGGCAAGAAACAAGCACGTCAGACAGTTGACTTCCGTACCACAAGCATTAAAAACAAAGTGTTCAGTTACACCTACTCCACCGTCAAAGCACTAGGCTCACAGCGCATGATAGAAAAATAGCATATAGTTTTACTAACATGCGCAAAAGACCAAACAGAGACATGAAAAAATGACTTGACAGTAACAACGATGGTCGGCACTTACTGTAACGTGCATTGGCGAGACTTCCATTGGGGACAAAATCGTAGATAATGAGCTTTTCCTCAACACCCCAGTAAAACCCACGAATTCGAACAAGATTGGGATGCACCAACTTAGCTATAACACGAACTTGGTTCTCGAAATCTTTAAACCTCTCTACATGGCTTTCACCGATTCTTCGAACAGCAAACGTTGTCCCATCTTCGAGCACAGCCTTGTACATTATGCTCGAGCCTGTTGCACCGAGTATGTAAGCTGATGCTTTGAGTAGAGTTTCAAGCTCTAACTCTTTCCCGGCTCCGTCAACGGTCACCAGTGTCCCTTCTTTGTTCTGTTGTCGCCGTTGGTTAACGAGACTTTCTGGGTCCTCGTCGTCATTCTCCGAGCTTGTCGACTCGGATTCTTGTTCGTACTCTCCTCTCTTACGTAAACACGACCATCTTGTGAAACCTCTTGATTCTGACGATGAAGTTGACCAGCTGTCATGTGGAATATTGGCTTCTTGCTTCTCTGTAGTTTCCAAGTTCTTTTTTTTCTTCAAGTGGTACACGTAGAAGAAGATTACACCGAGAATTACTATTCCTGCAATGTCCCCAACTACGATTCCGACTATGGTTCCAGGCCTAAGACCGCTCTTGTTTTGAGACCCAGTTGAAGAAGTTGGAGCACCGGTTGTTGAGCTAGAGCCTATTGTATTTGGAATCGCAGCAATTGCAGGCGTGGAGGTTGGTGTAGATGCATTGGGAAGATATGATGGGGAAGAAGGAATAGGACACGGGTTTCTTGTTGGTTCACCGCAGAGATCAGGATTCCCATTAAAGGATGGACCTTTTTGATTCAAAAAAACGACGGATTCCGGAATTTCGCCTGTTAGATTGTTGAATGAGAGGTCGATAGTTGCATTGCCTGGGATTTTTGTGGCAAATTGGGGTGGAATTTGACCGGAGATCCTGTTGTAAGAGGCATTTAAGTAACTCAAACTGCCACCTCCAAAGTCTTGAGGCAAAGTTCCATTGAGGAGATTGGAAGAGAGATCTAAGACTTGAACGAGCTCAAAACCACCGGGAAGTTGACCGGAGAAGTAATTGTTCTTCAAAGAAACAACAGTTAGATTGTGGAGTGTTGTGAGGTTGACAGGTAGTCTTCCCGCCAAGGCATTGTCAGAGAGGTTAAGAAACTCAAGATTCTGTAGTCTTCCTATAGTATCTGGTAGCTTACCAGAGATCATGTTATTGGACAAGTCAAGAAACTGAAGTTCAGTTGCGTTGACGATTGATAATGGCAAGGACCCATTAAGGGAATTGTTGGAAAGGTCAAGACTTCGGAGATGTTGGATCATGCCAAGATCGGCAGGGATTGAACCAAGCAACTGAGAAGCCGGGAGAGACAGGCCTGTGACACGAGAGTATGTGTTAGCTATTCCTGGTGCTCCACAAGTAACTCCATTCCATGAACAAGGAGTCTCGTCGAAGTCCGTCCAGCTCTCAAGGACACCGAGAGGGTCTTTGATTATAGAGTATTTGAAAGAAAGCAAAAGAACACCATCTGTGTTAAGACCAAAGGATTCATACCCTAGGATCAGAATTACAATTCCAAGAACGCTCCACCAAAAATGGAGACCTATAACAATTTGGGAACTCATGATCTCTCAGATTGATCCCACATCTCTCCTATGGAGAACAATCTCCGAGAAAGAGAGTGAGAGAGAGGAGGGGGAGAGAGGAGAGAGTGAAGTGTAACTGAGATTTATGATGCCATGTGAATCTTATCTAAAATATAGGAAACCTGCCAGGGGTTTCAGAGATAAACAGCTCATAAAACCAAACTTCATTACCAAAGTACTACTTGTCTGATAACTCTGCAGGTATAAATTAAGGTTTATTTGTAGTGTATAATTGCTCCCACCGTTGGTTTTGTCCCTGTCTCTCTCTTCTCTGTGCACACATTTAAGTAATTAGAAAGTGAAACTCGAATAGCATCTTTACTACCAGACACTCAGTTCGAGTTAGAAATTGCAGTACTCAGTTCGATTGACTTTACCAAAACATTGTTATTTATTGTACCAGGGCTATTATTATACTTTTTTGGGTTACAATTACAGAAGTAGATCAATGACCAATATTTCAAGATTACTGGACTGGAGCCGATGATGATGTTTGCTGAAGTCATCTAAGACATGTCTCTTCGTTGAAAACCAGCTGTTATAACTGACGACAGTATCATGAATCGTGTTTATATTATTGTAAGGAGGTGGTGGTCCAAACACATAATATTACATCATCTTATTGGTTATTTTTGTGTTTATGGAAGTTCTTGGCCTTCAGCTCCACCTTTCAAAGTTTAGCAGGTCTCGTGTCTACAATCCATGTTGATGCTGAAGTGAACCCACACAGTGGCTCTTCTACAGGGCCGGTCCTATACTTTTATGGGCCCTGGGCAAAATTAAAATTTTTTTAAAAAATGGGCCCAGTCTTATAAAAAAAATTTTTGGTCAAGAAATTTTAGTTTAGAGAGGGAGCTTGGGGATCCCTCTCATAGAGGGCCCTGGGCAAAATTAAATTTTTTTAAAAAAAATTGGCTCCTTCTTATAAAAAAAATTTTTTTGGGCCAAAATAATTTTTTTTAGCCCAGAAATTTTAATTTAGAGAGGGGGCTTGGGGCCCCCTCTCATTGAGGGCCCTGGACGGGCGCCCTGCTCGCCCATGCCCAGGGCCGGCCCTGGGTACAGAAGATTTCACTCACTTGCAATTTTGTTGCCTTCATCTCTAAACGGGAGCATGTCTTACTCTGTTACAACTTCCAAGGCGCCTAAACATTTTTACCCGTTCAATTTATTGCGAAGAGTGGATGGATGAGTTTGAATAGAACAGTGAAAATAGAAGATCAGTTCGCTTTCTAAAAACAGACGAATATTTATTAGAGTTATCAGTTCAGCAGAGATGAAGAGTTCACAAACTCATGGATACCACTTCATAGATCAATTCGCAAATAAGTAAATTAATATGGTCCTGTTTGTTATGTATTGAATGAATACTTAAAAATCATTTCTTTTAAAACGTAAGTTAAAAGCCCAACCACAGCAGTACAAGACAAGACTGAAAGGCTACGGCGCTCCATTTTGTAATGATAATGTTCGCGTAGGTCTCCACAGTCTGCACCTTTTCTGGTCTTTACCACTTGATTCTTGTAATTTAATACAGTTTAATTGGAGAAGGAAAGTGCCGTTATAGAGGTTACCGTCTGTTAAAGGTACAAAAGAAATTGATTCAGTAGGTCAAATATAGATTTAATCTTTAAAAAAATTTGAAAGATATTCGTTTGAAATTAATGCAAAAGAATATACATTAAAATTTCCTTCCCCACAATAAATGTGACTTGCATCAATCATACCGCCCAACAATAAACTGGCTGCCTTAAATTATTGCCTGCTCACTAATAATTTCAAGGATGTGCATATAATGCAAAAGACCATATGCAGCATAACATACCATGAATCTTGAGTTACTATCTTATTGTATTGGATGATATAATCTTTCAAAGATAGACGTTGATAAAAGAATTTGTCATCTTAACCGGAAAAATAACTAAGGCTATGTTTAATTGAGTAGTTATTAATGAAATAGAATATTATCCCATCGTTTGAGAGAAGAGTTTACGATAGAATGAAATGGAATAAAATAGGATGGAATGGGAGGCTTTCACATTACATGTTATTTCATTCAAAACATTAAAAATAAGTTACCTTTGATTTAGAGAATTTATGATAGAATATAAAATGATAAACAACATTTCACTATATTACATTATAAACCCTTCTTCTAAATAATACTTGAATATATTACATTATGAACCCTTCCATCTCTCCCAAACAACAATTTTTTTAACATTACATTCATTTACATTCCATTTCATTATAAATCACTTCATTCCATAAAAAACCTTACATCCATTAACTATTTGAGGAAAATTATTAATATGAGTATTCTACCTTATGTGAGACTCTTTGAAGATGAGGTTTATTTGAGATAAAAATCCTAGTCACAATAGGATTTAATTGAAATCAAATCACCATATCTTGACTAAGATAAGATGCAAATTTTTGGTGATATTTGAACTCCACTTGACAACTTATTTTCGTAGATTCCATCTATTTAAAGCAGATGATTTTTTGGTTATATTATCTATATTAGACATCTATTTATCTTTGCTTGTTGCGTGAATTTTTTGGGCTAAATTGTCTTAAAAAAATGACTATAATATGATGACTTGGCAGCTATAACTATTTTTCGTGGCTGATTTTGTTGTAATTTTGTCCAGATTGTGAGCTGCATTTTGCTCCAAGAGGCTATCGATTATTGTGTTTTTTGTGAAAACTTCCAGATGTTTTTGAAGTGGTTGCAGCTCTTTGTTTATAATGTTTTACTAATGAAACGTTTGTTGATTTGAGGTGTTTTGTGGTTATTGTGCGCAGGATATCTTAGTGACATTATTGAAGGTTCATAGCAAATTTCTTGGTGGACAACTTCCAATTCTTTCGCTGAAAAAGTTACATTGTTAGAGGAGTTGTTTTTCCTATCTCAAGTGTCTTTGTTTATATCCTTTATGGTTTCAATCACTTGATTTGTTTTATTCTCTTTTTTTTATTATTGTCCTTTGTTGAGGTTAGCACGAAGTGGTCATATTATTGGGAGTGAATTACTTTCATGGTTTATCAGGACGAGAGATAGTGTCAAGGGTTGGGTAAGTCATGTCTATAATATCTTGAGTAAAACTATTGTTGTTCCTTGATAAAAGTGATTAAGCTAGGTGAGGGCCTTGTAGACGTAGGGAGGGTGTGCCGAACTATGCTACCAAATTTTGAGTATTGATTTGTTTATTTCGAATTTAATTTTTCCATTTTCGTTTGTGCTAGAAAATTTACAATTGCTGACACAGTTGCTTTATATCAAGCAACTACAGATATAGTTCAAAGCAACTGCGGCTGAACCATAATTTTTGCAAAATTACATCCTTTCAGATTTTTAATTGGTATCAGAGTACGGTTCACCGAATCAGAACTTGGTACATCAAGTTGGTGCATATCCATATTTCACAATTATGGCTACTAAATTAAGAAAGGGCATCAATTACTAGGCTACCGTTATTAGATGATACAAATTTTCTTACTTGGAAATCAAGAATGAAAATATTTGTTCAAGCACAAGGAGCCATAGTATGGACTTTGGTGTTGAATGGTTGGTCACATCCAAAATGATTAATGAAAAGAATGAAGCAATACCTAAAGATCCATTTGAATGGACAAAGGCTAAAGAAGAGGAAGCACTTGATAACTCTCTAAAAATACATGTAATTTTTAGTGTTGTAAATGATGGATGTTTCAGTATGATATCAACGTGTGAATCAGTAAAAGAAGCATGTGATACGTTACAAACAATACATAAGGTATCAAAATTGGTGATAGCTTTAAAACTTCAAATGTTGGCTACCATATTTGAAGAGCTTAAGATGGAGGAAAGTGAAACTATCAGAGACTGTCATAATCAGCTGCATGATATTGCCAATCAAGCACATCAACTTGGGAAGAAGTATTCAAATCTTAAACTTGTCAAGAAAATACTGAGATAATTACCTCCTAGATTTATACTGAAAATTGCATCTATTGAAGAATCCCACGACATTAATGAGTTATCCTTTGATAAGGTAATTGGGTTTCTCACAAACTTTGAGATGAACTTATTGCAAGATAAGCGTGAGAAGAACAAAGGGTTGGCTTCGCAAGCTAAAGTTGCTACATTCGTGAATGATTCAGGAGACGACTTTAATGAAAATGATGATATGGTGTCGCTAATAAGAAATTTTAGCAAGTGGCTAAAGAAAGTGATGAAAGATAAACCTAAGTTTAGACATAATGGTGGGAGTTCTTCTAATAATTACTTTAAACAACAATCAAAAACAAAGAAGATACAATGTTATAAGTGTCAAGGTTTCAGACATATGTAAAAAAAAAAGTGCTAACCCTCTTAAAAGGAGAAAAGGGAAGTCATACACTAACATTTGGAGTGAAAATGAATTTGAAAGTAAGTATCGCAGCAAAGAAGAAATTGCGAATAATATTGTTGCGTTGGTTGCTTTAAATAGCAAAAGTCTAGTTGCTTCCTTAGTAGTAATTAGTGAAGAAAATAACGACAAAAATTTAGATGAATCAGCCTAAAATTTTATTTCAGATTATGACAGTGATGACATTGATTTCGAATACAAAAAGGAAGATATTTGCAAAGCTTACTAGTTAATGTATGCAAAATGGGTGGAAACGTGTAATAAGAATGAGAAACTAAAGAAGGAAAATTCTACCATGAAGAATATCATTCAAGATCTTGAGAAGAAGTTTTTATCTACAATAGATGAGCTTAATGAAATAAATTTGAAGCTGGTAAATACTGAAAAAAAATAGGGATGTTAAATGGAGGTATCAAAAAGTTAGAACAATTGTTGAAAATTGGTAAGATCAAAAGAGACCTTTTAAGGTGATGGTTACAAAAGTGAATGTTCTAAGTTGAATAATGAGAAAAATGATGATGTTAGATTTGTCAAAGAAGCAAGATCAAGAAAGCAAGGATAAATTCCAAAAAGAAGAAGAAAGTTCATGCGTACATATCACTTTTATGGTGTAAAGGTCACATAAGGCCAAATTGCTACAAGTTGTTACAAATGTTGTTTCAAAGAGCTCAAAAAAGAAAATCCCAACAATATTTGAAGAATTTTCAGCAGCAACCAATGTTACCAAAGCAAACTTAGGTTAGAAAAAATCAGCTTCACACATCATAATAGACATGCAAGAGAGTTAATACCAGAAATTTTCCAAATCTATAGTTAGTTGTTACTAGAAAATAAACAGGTTAGATAGAGAACCAGTTAGTTGCTTTGGAGGAAGAAACCAACCGGACTATTGATGATAGAGATAACGAGGAATAAGGCTATGTTTGAACTTCTTTGATGGCACAGGGACTGTGTTCTTTACATTCTTGAACTATATTGATGTTGTTTATTAAAAAAAACAAAAAAAAAGGTGTGAAGGAGATAAAGCCTAGACTTTTTGAGTTTTTGATTTATGAGCTTTCTAATATTTAGGTGATTAGTGTGTGTTTGACTTTATTTTTACTTGTTGAATAGTAGATTTGATGTGAAAATGAGGTTTTGCTTGGTGATTTGAGAATTCTACTTTTGGATTTTGGTTTACGAAGTTATGTTAAAAAAATGTTGATGTTTGGTTAGAGACCTAGGGGAAGATTTAGGTTTTCTATGATTTGGATTTTTCAAGTTTTATCTTAGTTTCTTTCTGTATCGGGGGTTGTATGAGTTTGGGTAATATGCTTTCATATGGTTTATGAGAGGAGGAGATGGTACTGCTATAGCCTGCAACCAAATTAGTACCAACTCTAGCAATGAAAAATGTAGTTAGTGAAGAGTTAAGATCGTTCCCACGAGAAATTGTAACAGTAAGG
>JANZLX010000213.1:4962341-4981069 GCA_025531955.1 Erythroxylum orinocense | reverse complement strand
TAATTTTAAAATATATAAATTTGATGTAATAATTGAAAATGTATAAAATAAATATTAGTTTATAAATAATAATTTTAAAATTATTTATTTTAAACTAATTTATTTGTATTTATTAATAAATATTATATAAATATTAAAATAAATTTATATAAAAATAATTTATTAGTAATAAAAATTAAAATAATTTATTAGTAATAAAAATAAAAATAATTTATTTTAAATTTTTATTTAATTTATAATTATTATTAGTAATAAAATATTTATTATTGTTTTAAAAACTTTGAAAAAAAAAAGGGGAAGGAGACGTAGAAGAGAGAGAGGAAAATTTTGAAAATTTTTGAAAATTTTGTAAAAAAGTCCCTCAATTTTTTAAAATTTCTGATATCGGCCAGTACCGACCAGTATTTTTCGCCAGTACCAACTATACTTGTACCGATATCAATTTTCAACTGGAACGAAACGTACTGGCTGGTACGATACAAAATTCAAATCATTGATTAGTAGTGTCCGATGAACTGGTCCACTAGAAAAACTGTCCAAACACCAATAATTAGGTTCAAACACTTGGGCCAAACATATGGATATTTTTGGGTTCAAGCACCTTAATTTTGTTAATGTTTTTTAATTTTGTATCATTTAATTTTGTTTTTATATTTATAAAAATTTTATATAAATATGTAAATAAGATGTAATAGAACAATATAAGTACTGATTAATCGAAAGTAAAGATCTTATATTAGATTCTTTAGCACCACTCCACTCTCTGTCAATTTTGAAACTAAAACCAAGAAGAAATCTTTCACCAGGGCAGGGTTGATTAATTCTCGTACTGATGTACATGTAAAAGATAACGAAAGGAAAGAGATAATAAAGAGCTGCTATGGATGATAAATCTCTTAAGCATATTTTTATTAATTATAGAATAATTAAGGATTTAAAACAATATAATTACCTAAATACAATACTAATTATGCATAGACCTATCATTTTCAGAATAATTATAATTAATTATTTAATATTTTCTCATAATCTCTTTTTATGTATATTAGATGGTCTAAATTTGTCTAATAATTTAATAAAGCAAAATTTTAAAAACTTTTAATCACAATTTTAGTTGATTAACTGAAGTTGGAACATACTCGATGTATATATTTTTATTTTTAACCTTTTATTTGATAAATTTGTGATTATCTTTGATATGTTTGGTTTTATTATAATTATATGATTAGAGGTATTTTAGTTGTATACCTAAAATTTCTTTAAGACATCTTGGTATACGATTTGATGTTCCTCAGTTGAAGCATGCAAGAATAAACTAATGCAGCTCGATGCAAAATTAATGTCAAGTCTTATATGTGACAGATGAATTAGTTTACCTATCAATGTCTGAAATTTTCCTCAATTCAATGGATTGCTTGTTTTTGATCACCTAACTTCATATTAGGAGATTCAACCAATTTTCACCTTATCATACCAATTTCTTATGGTAGGTCGAGCATATATTTTCTTTGATAGAATGAAACTCCCAGTATCATCCATGTACACAATTAAAATAGTTATCTTTCTCTCCTTGTGCCCATAAAATTAGGTGTGATCATATTGAGCTTGTACACGTCCTTGCTTCTTAATGGTCTTTATTAACCTATTCCTTGTATCAATTGTTGTTATTTTTGGGGTTTTAGCATCTGTATCGCTTCTTTGACGCTAAATAACCAAGAAAACCACATTTATATGACCTAGAATCTAGTTAGGACTGAACTTGACTTAGTGTATATGCAAAAGCAACATACCAACCCTAAGGTGCAGACGAGTTGGTAAAGAGCTTTTCTGACTTAAGTGAGGTTATAAGTTCAAACTCTTCTTATATATACAGTTATTTAAAACTTAGGATCAGAGCTTTGCCTCCTACAAAGGACTTACCCGGCTCGAACCGGGATTAGTCTAATCTGAGTGTAGAAAAAAGTTTAATTAGTATTAGATCGTCATATAACTAGTTAAATATTAAACAAAATTAAAAATTTTAAAATATAATTAAAAAGATTGTTTGAAGAATTTAAAGCTTGATTAAGAAAGAAATGGTTAGATAAAAATTAATTTACTTATTTTAATTTATAAAAACTAATTAATTTATAAAATTGACTGATTAATTAATAAATTAGTCAATTTTTAACAATAAAAGTTATTAATATAAATGAAATAGATAAATTAAAATTAAACCAATTTAAAATTTACTTTTTAAAAAAAAACTAACCATACAGGTTCTTCCACATGAAAATACGGTCGTTAACACTCGCTGAGCCCAACTAATGTAGACTAAACGTGAGCCCAACCAGTGGAGACGCATATCATTGTAGATTGGGCTTATCGGGCTGACACTTTAATACTAACCCGTAGTTGGAACTTTCATGCCAAAATATCTTCAGGTGAGGTGAGCTGTAAATTTTTAGATCCCAAATATTACTAAATCTTCTAAGGCATTATTTTTACTGTATTGTTGAAAATAATTAAACAAAACTGAAGATTTGACAATTAAGCCTACTTTACAAAGGGGCTTAATCATGCTTAAAGCAATTTCGAGATTACTTTTAATCATCTAAAGCCACAAAGTGGGTTATGACCTGTCCATGGAACTCACGATCCCAAAATGAGGATATTTTAATGAGTTTGCTAATTACTACGATAACAATAACAATACTTAATAAGAGTTCTACTGAAACGTAAGGTTTAAAGAGGTCCAATAATATGTAATTTTATTTCTACTTAATAAAGAGACTATGTTTCATAAACTTACATGTATCGCAAAATAATGATAATACAAAATATAAATAAATACTTTATATAATGCAATTATGATAACCTCTTCGTTACTTGTTTCCGGTCATTGCTTTTCGCCAATGCTACACGCCCCAGCCTCAACCTTATGTTTTTAGTTTCTGTAGCTTTCTAAGGGGTGGGACATGGCACGAGTTTATGTAAAAAATGAGTTATCATATGTATCTAAATTGTATTTAATTCATATGTAACTAAAAAAGCTAGTTGCTAACAGTTGGTTGCCTGAGTGAAGCTGCAAGAGTTCTAAACTGAACTGCATTTTTGCTTGTGATATTGGCAACTATCCATGCATGGTCTAAGTATGAAAAGGCTCACAAGTTTCAACATAAGACTGAGTCAACCAGGGTCCCATTTCTGAGCTTCATGATCATCATTCCGGAAAAACACGAGCCTTCAATAATTAGGGTTCTTAGTTCCTACAGCTCCAAGTCAATATCCGCCTAAGAGGGGGGAATAAATAATCCAAATTTTATTTTAAAAAGTAACCCCAATAATTAGAAAATGCCCAGCAGGTTAAAAAGCAATCGTGGCTGCACCATCACTTTAAAAGATAGACTAGGCCCCATATTTTCCCATGAAACAAACAGAAACTCCTGTAGGAAAGTAGAAAATTGAACATGAACTAATAATATAGTTTCCCCACAACAGTCGAACCTCTCCCCACAAGAAACATACCTGCCGTCCAATCCAATCCAATCCCTTTTTAACGTTATGATGTATCTGAGATCATGACATAAGTTAGGTACAGTGTTCGGCAGATATTTTCCAAACAGTTAGCAATCTCTTTCCCCTGTGTGCTTGTCAAGAAAAACGCTTCTTGTCCAAGAAAAAAGAAATTTGGTATCGTTCAACCTCTCTTTTAGTTCATTGGCTATTACCAAAGTCTCTCTTTGCATGCAAGTCTCAAATTTCGATTTGTAAACGTCAGTACGTTTTATATCAAATCATCCCAAAATATGACTCCACAGGCATGCAGTTGCCATTTTATGCTTGCAAAAGGAGGTGATTTTTGGAAAAATATACCAAAAGTGTTACCGCGTAACTTGGAAATTTCAGCAGACATATGGGCAAACTTTGATCAGATTAGGATAAATCTGAGCACATAGGACCCAGGTGATGATTGTTTCTTTTTCTTTGTAAATAAAGAGAAGCGTGAAGCAGAATTTGGATGAACGTGGCCTAGTTTGAAGAGAAATATGAATCATGTTACTGAAACATTTTAAAAAAAAAATTGTATGAGTTTCTGACAACTTCCAACGAGTTAGTATGTGGATTACCCTAGCATCTCAAGTCTAAATTGATGAGCCCAATCAAAGCTTTGAAGCTGCAACGGAAAATGACACCTGACCTAACCACCGGCCAAATGAATGTAAGACACGGGGCTCCACCACTTTGACAAAAAGCCCGTTCCATCGGGGTGGCTGATAGCAGAGCACTCTTGAACAATAACATAAGATAAAGAAGTTTAAGGTGGGAACAACCTGTTCTATGACTGTCAGTTTGTGCACGCTCACACGAGTCTAACAAAACATTTCAACTTGTTAAATTGCCTTTGAAAGGAGTAGAGTGAGCTTGTCTTTTGGTGATTTGCGCATAAACTAGTTTTCTTTTCAGGAAATGGCACGGCCGCCAACCCTTTTCCATGATAATCCGTAGGAAGTTTTACATGTGGGACTGTTAGAACACACAAAAACATTTGTACTAATTTGTCAAATGGATTTCTGCATATTGCATACAACACCCAAACTGCTAAGAAGATGACATTATGAAAAGTGTTTAAGTATTAGATTAGATTTCAATATCTCATGCCATACCACCTATTAAATGCATTAATTGTTTAGTAGGAAATGGTCACTAACTTTGGGTTAAAACAAAAAAAAAAGAAAAGAAAAAGAAGAGAAGCTAGAGAAAGTAGTCTTCAAACATATATATAAATCATATCCTTGAAACACTCTGCTTTGGAAAAGTGTTTTGTTTTTTATTAGTAACTAATCAAAACAAAAATCTAACCAAAAGGGTTATTAACTTGAAAAAGAAATAGAGAAGAAAAGGATAAATTAGACCCACAATTCTCTTCAAGTGATTAACAAAAAGTTAATTATCCTTTAATTAATTGAATTTTCAAAAGTTTTAACCTCAATTTCATAAATATTATGGTAGAGAGAATTTAGAATTTAAATTTAGAATCTGCAATGTGTGATTTCATTTTATATAAATTTCTTATTTTTTACCAATGAATAAATTATAAGTATATATAATAACTTGTAGATCGTGTATTTTAAATAAAATTATGTGTATTATTTTCCTTCAATTCCTCCCTCTGAAACTAATCATAGAAGCCTCAGGGTATATGCTATCTCCTACTAAATGCAAGGTCTAGAGTTGAAAGGGATTGCTTAGAAATCGCATGTTCGAATTTTTCCTTAAGAATGAAGATTATCACAAAGGAAAAGAAGAAAAAGTTGATGGATGCATGCATTAAGTGGTTAGAATGATTAAAGCATGTTGGAAAGTAAAGCCTTAAATATTCCCTCATGTTGTACAAAGTGGCATACAACTAGTTTCAACATTCATTTTAAAATGAAATTCTTTCATAATGTGTATGCCAATGTTACTTGATGATGATGTTGCAAAATTAAAAGATCCAAGTTAATGGAAAGTTTCAACTTTATTTGATTCAGATAATGCATATGTTGCTCTTCAACCAAACTCTTTAAGTCTTATCAATCACTGATAAAATTGTCTTAACTATGGTTATTATCTCAACTTATAACATAAATCAAATTTATTTTAATTTATTTTACTATTTATTAAGAAATAAGGATAAAAATTACCTTATTATTGCAGGTAATTTTGTGTTAGTTTATGCCGTACAACCAATCGGTTGGTTGTAGTTTAGTGACAAAATAATTTTGAAATGTTTTTTATCTTATACATACTTAAATATATATAATAAAGTTCATGAGATAAATATACAATACAAATGGAATTGTGATGAGATTAAATATACAATACATTAAATTTTTTCATAAAGGAAGTAGTTGATCTCATAGACTAAAGTATGAAGATATTTAAACAAACGTGTGGGTGTTTGTTAGAGTACAAGTTCACTGAACTAACGCTATATGAGAAATCTATTTGAAACATTACTTGTATAACTATAAAAATTTTCATTGTGATGATTATATAAGTGATGATTTGACTTGAGATTTCTAAGGTTATCTTATATAAAGATTGCTATGTAAGATAACTTTAAAAATCTTATATATCCTTATTTTTTTTAGAGATTGCTATATAGAGATTGTATAAGTGATCAATAGTTGTAGAGTTCTCTCAGTTAGTTTTCTAAATACCTTTAGAGGTTAAACACTTGTGCAACTACGGTAGTTGAAATAAATTGATTTTGAAAACAATTCAAGGGACATGACAAAAAAGTAATAAGTTTCAGAATACGGTACAAATTAAGATTCACGTTTTATTAAGATTTATATATTAATCATTTTATAAAATTTTGGTGATCTTGATTTCCAGTGATTCAAACGAAAAAGTTTTGTAATTATTCCACTGTGTGCAACCCCATATTAAATTTCTAACACTGGTATCAGAGTCAATTATAATTTTATAATTTGATTATTATTGATCTTGAATTTTGGAATTGAAATATAAACTCTAAAAACCATATTTAATTCCACTTAATTATATTATGAAAAGTTCAAATTAGGAATTATGAATATAATTGATTTAAAATTAGTTATATGAATTATTAAACATCCAATACAATGTGAAAGCCATAATTTAGAAACCTAAAAGTCAAATATGAAATGCTAAGAGTTAGCATCCTTAGACACCCAGAATATGAAAATTTCATATTTATAAGACTCAAAATCTAGAAGTTAGAAGCCCAGAACAATAAAAGCATAAGATAAATTTATGGGACGTTAGTAAAATTAGGTTTAGATGAGTGTGTGGTTGCCTTTGAGTTACTAGTTGTGGTCTATGGTGGCTTCTCCGATAGCTTGACGTACTACTATTGAAGACAAATGGAGAGGTCATATAGAAGTTGATAAATGTTGTCACTACAAGAAAAGTCAGAATTAGTGATAGAAAATTACCAACGAAAAAAAAACCGTTGTAAATTACTAACATATATCATATTTTTGTTGAAAAAATTGTCGGGAAAAAATTCATTTAGTAGCAATAGTAATATCCATTGTTAAATAGGGAGGGAAATCAATTTGCAATGGAATTTAGCGACGATATTAAATGCCCGTCAGTAAATAAGGCGGGAATTGTTAGCGGAATAATAAAGTTTTGAGTTTGCTGACAGAAATTTTCCGTCGGTAAATTTGCAAGGAAAACATTGCCGTTTGCTTCGGCTTTAATGTTTTTAAGTTAAAGAAAAAGACATCGCTTGGCACGAAATGATGAAAACGCCGACGACAGACAAACGGGAGAGGAGAGATCGCCAGAGCACAAGACACACTAGGGAGGAAGAAGAAAGAAGGAGTCGATGACTTCGTGTCTATTTTAACTTAAACAACCAAACAATGTCGTTTGGTTGTTGTTTAAGTTAAAATAGACCCAAAGTTATCGGTTCCTTCTTTCTGTTCCAGCGATCTCTCCTCTCTCGAGTCATCAACATTGTCGTCATTTCGTGCTGCGTCTTTTGATCGTACTCTTCTCCGACCATACTTTCATGGAGGTATGCATGCCACGATGGTATTCTGTGATTATTTAATTTGTTCGGGTATTTGATTTGTTTCGTTTGTTTTGGTATTTTGTAATTGAAAAAAAATTAAAGTAGAAATGTTAGTGATATAAGGGACAAAACGTGAATTTGGTTGTGATGTTGGAATACATTTTTGATGCATATAAGGTGTTTGATGAAATGTCTGTTCTTTGAAAAAATGTATTTGTGTAACTATTTGAGTTCTATCTGTTTTGTTGAATTGTTTCTTAACTATATAATTGTATCTTCAATGTCTAGTTTGGTTTGTAACTAGAGAGATTGTCTTATATATAAAAGAAGCTTCTTAAGTTGAGTATAAACCATGTACAAGCATCACTTTGAATGATAGTTGTTACATCAACTATTTTTTTCTATACTTGCCATTAATTTTTGAACATTTTAGTAGTTATAGATAGGATTATGGCAGTACCAATTGTACTACCAAAACGAATATTTTTACCATTTCCTACTTTTCTCTTTAGGTCATTACACACATTGTCTTTTAGATATAGAATTATTTTTAGAGTCTTAGAGTTGTTGGTTTTGGTTTTAAATTTCCATATATTGTTACCTTTTAGAAATTAAGTGTGAGTCCATTAAATCTACAATGATTTTTGTTGTGTAAAAAGTTTCAATATTCTCTCAAATACGATGCAATATACTCATAGTTTTGATTAAAATTACACTTAGCCCTCCTTGGTACCTGAAGCATCATTTATTAGTCCCTTTAATATTGGTACCTGAGCATCATTCTTCTCATTGCTCCAATTGAAATCCTTGAGCATTCTTTCGATAGCATTTATATGATTAAAGAGATAAAAAGATGAGAGCTCTACTAGATAAGTAGGATATTCAACCCAAAGACTATACAGTCTCTTTATAAAGAATAAAAAACTACTATTTTAGTGCCCAACCCTTTTGTGAATTGATTCAAAAAAGGGATAGACAATCTTTAAAATGGATATTGGTTATTGTTATTGGGATGGCAAGGTAATATCAAGGAAGTTCTAGGTGTTTCAATTCTGATATCAAGGAAAAGTCTATAGGTATGAGGCCTACACTCTGTCAATTGTTTTTGCATATTCACACTAAGAAGCATGACAATGTGACATTCGCTAACACCCGATGTAGAGAACTTAATGTATGTTAAAGGTATGCTTTAATATTATTTTTTAATAATTATCACTTATTAATATAAGCATTGCCTCCTAATAGGACCAAATACAAGAAAGCATTCAGTGACAATCTCAGCACGAACAAGCTATTGATGAAAGTTAGACATATCTTGATGCAGTAGGTGGTAAGAACTGTCGTGGAAAAATCTTCGGGTTAGGTTCATTTGCAAACATATGTTATTCACAATCTTCCACGTCCAGTACAACAACATCTAGTAGATGGTCGCAAGAAGTCAATTAGTTTCGGACCACAGTGGAGGCATTGACGGAGTACATAGCTCAGCTAAGGCATAAGGTTGATGAGTTGAAGAGGAGGAATAGCACCTCAGAGCATCCGCGGTCACTAGGATAATAAGATTGTTGTAGCCATTTGCTTTGAATTATAAAGACTTATTATCAATTGAGATAATTTTAACTATATATCATCAATCAACTTTCTGTTTAAACAAATTAAATATATAAACAAATCAAAATATTATACACAGATAATTCATAACTGTTGAAATTATGCATTAATCATAAGATCATGAAATAAAATATAATGATGGGATTTTCTTAAATTTTCTTTACCGGCGGAAATAAAAGTTCGTCGGTAAAATACATTATATTTATCGACAGAACATCATAAATAGTCGGTAAAATGTAAGATATTTACTGACGGTAACTCATTGTTTCGTCGGTAATATTGACAGTCGTCGCCAAATTTACCGTTAGGATTTTCTGAATCGTCAGTATACTCATCGACGGTCAATCATAACTGTCAGAAATCTTATCGACTAAATAACCAATACCGTCAGAAAATATTCTGACGGAAAGGAAAAGTCCGTAGGTAAATTTACCGACAGTCACAGCAAATTCGTCAGTAAATTTACCGACGATCATAGCCATCCGTCGGTATATTTACCAACGATTATATAATATGTTCATCGGTAAATTTACCTACGGTCGTTTTAATGACGCCTTTATCCGTCAGTTGATTCCGTCGCTAATTTATATTACCGATAGAATACAAACATTTTCCGTCATTAATTTCTATTGCTAAACGACATTTTTCTTGTAGTGAGCAGTCTACTGCAAAGCTTGAAGGTGGTGCGTGAGCCGTATGATCTGGGAAGCCACAGACGGTGACAACGAGCAAGAGTTAACAACGCACTTTTGGTGCTTCAACGGTGAAGCGTGACCAGGCAAGGATGGTTGAAGGTGGTGGTGCAACTATTACGTTGATGGAGGGAAGCATGGTGTGAAAGTAGTTACTATACGTGTAGGAGGTGCAACGTCCATAACAGCTTGAATGGTTGTGTTACTTGCAGGAGTTGGCCGTGGAGATAACAACGGTGGTCTTTGGCTACAAAAGTGTTAGGCTCTTCAGTAACTTCATACGGCGGCAAGGATGGCAAGAGCAAAGCGACAACAACTTTTTTGTGTGGAGGCTAGGGTTTATAACCTAAGGTGTTTGGGGCTTTTTGATAAAGAACATGAATATTAGGTCACAAGGATAAAGGAATCCGAGTATTGGGATAAACTTATTCTAACTTTAGAATGGAGTGTTTAGACACTATGCTAAGATTTGTCTTGTTTGATTTCGGCTGATGAGGGCCTGCCGGACTCTGCCTAGATGGCTGTTGTTGGTTGACCCTATTTTACTTTCAATTTTGTTTATGATTAATATGAACATTGGTTGTGGAATATTAGGAGCGTTGAGAACACAATGATGCGGCGACATCTACGGACGCTAATTAACCTCTATAGTTTCGATATACTGATTCTAGTCGAAACTAAAGTTCCATTCAACAAGTTATCTAGATTCTGACAGAGTGTGGGATCTGACGGATGGGAAATCATTAACCCAGTAGGATGGTCTGGAGGTATCTGGCTGGTTTGGCGGACTAATGCGTGCCAAGTAACCATTTTGGATAAAATTTCCCAGTGTATTACGGGCAGGGTCACAATGGCAACAGGGCTGAGTTGGTTACTTTCCGCTACCTATGCGAGTACGGTGCTTGGTATGCGAGACAACATGTGGAAACATCTTTCTGGGCACATTACGAGCAGCGGGGAACCGTGGATGCTAGTTGGTGATCTAAATGATATTGCCTCGGCTAATGAAAAAAGAGGTGGGGTGTTTCAAAGATGACGGGCCTAGAAATTCCAAGCTCATTTAGATAATTGTGAGTTAGTTGACATCGGTTTTGTTGGTCCTACTTATATATGGCTGAGAAAGATTCTAAAAGTGGCCGAGAGATTGGATAGGGCAGTTTGTAATGTTGGGTGGCGTCTGTTACTTCCTGAGCCAGTTGTGGAGCATTTACCAAGGACATCTTCCGATCATTCTCCTCTTTTAATCCGAATTTTAGGGGTTTGTGCTAGGGTCACCAGTAAACCCTTTCGACTTGAAGCGACGTGGCCAACAGATACTCGGTTTGATGATGTTATGTTGAACACATGGGAGCGAGATTCTCACCCTTGTACTTCCCTAAAACTCTTAAAAGAGGCAGCAAAAGAGTTTAACCGATCAGTTTTTGGCAATATCTTTCGTAGGAAACAAAGGTTGCTAGCTTGACTTCAGGGTCTTCAGGAAGCGAGTCCAGCTCAGCAACGTACTCATCTGAATTGGTTCGAACAAAGACTCCTTGCTGAACTTAATGATGTTTTACGACAGGAAGAACTTCTTTGGTTTTAGAAGAGCAGACACCAAACTTTATTGTCCGGTGACCGCAATACCAAAATTTTCCATGCTACTACTGTGGTGAGGCGAAAGAAGAACAAAATCGTCAAGTTAAAGTTTAATGATGGGGATGAATGGTGTTCAGATGCTGCTGCCATTAAACGGTCGGCATAGACCTTTTACGAAGATTTGTTTTGTAGGGACAAGGGTACAGGTGAAAGCCAAATTTGTACGATGCACCATCGTTTTGACAGTGAGATCAGTGTTTCTTTGGGGAGACCGGTTACCAGCAAAGAGGTGCGACTAGCTTTAAATGCAATGGGTAACTATAAGGCCCCCGGTCCTGACAGTTTTCAACTAGTTTTTTTTAAGAAGTATTGGAATGTGGCAGGGCACTCAGTGGAAAAAATGGTTCAAGATGCATTTCGAGTTGGTGATGTTGATGTCCGAGTAGCAGAGGCTTTAGTGGTTCTCGTCCCCAAGGACCAAACTCCGGACCGCCTCTCTAAATTTCGCCCAATTAGTTTGTGCAATGTTACCTACAAGTTAATCACTAAGGTGATGGTTAATAGGCTCCGAACTTTCCTGGATGACATTGTTCACCCCACTCAAACTAACTTCATTCCAGGTCGTAGCAATGCGGATAATATTATAGTGGTTCGGGAGTTGATGCACTACATGAAAAAGTCAAAAAGCAAACAAGGGATGATGTTGCTAAAAATCGACCTTCAGAAAGCTTATGATAGGCTCAATTGGGATTTCCTGCGTGGTACTCTCCTTGACTTTGGCTTTCCTTTAAATTGTGTTCATTTGATATTGATGTGTATTAGCCACACGAATATGTCTGTCGTTTGGAATGGTGAGAGCCTTCCCCCATTCCAACCGAAGCAGGGTATCCGACAGGGAGACCCTCTGTCATTGTATTTATTTGTCTTGTGTATGGAGAAGCTTGCTGCTTTGATAAACAAGGCAGTGTCAGAGAGGAGATGGAAACCGATTTCATGTTCTAGAGGTGGGCCGCATATTTCTCACTTATTTTTTGCAGATGACATCATTTTATGCTCGAAAGCCACTCTAGGTCAAGCCCATCTAATTCGTGATGTGTTGGATCGTTTTTGCACTGCCTCCGGTATGCAGGTTAGTGCCTCTAAATCTAAAATCTTTTTTGCTAATGGTACTGCTCGGCACTCGCGAGGTGTTATTGAAGGTATGCTTGGGATTAAAGGAACCACTGATATGAGTAAGTATTTGGGTTTTCCTCTTGGTGATGGTGCTCAGTGGAAGGGGCAATTTGATGTCATCTGTCAAAAGGTTCGGAATAAATTGAGCTCTTGAAAATCTAAACTTTTGAATTTTGTTGGGCTAGTTACACTGGCTAAGGCTATGCTTAATACCATCCCAGTTTATTGGATGCAAACTGCTTGGTTACCGAGGCATATCTGTGATACTTTGGATGTTTATACCAAAAAATTTATTTAAAGCTCCAAGTGCAATGCGTCGAGGTTACATTTGGTGGCTTGGAAGACAGTGTTACTTCCGAAATAGCTTAGCGGTTTAGGTTTGAGAGATTGTCGCACTATGTCTACTACTATGCTTGGTAAGCTTTTGTGGGCATTGTTAGCTAATTTTGAGGCCCTTTGCGCCAAAGTTCTTACTTCCAAATATTTAAGAGGGAGGGATCTAATGAATTTGCAAAAGTGTAGTGGAGGATTGCCAATTTGGCGTGCTATCGTCAACACGATGGGTGAGCTTGATGGGGGTTTTCGTTATCAAATAGGTGGTGGATCATCCATCTCTTTTTGGCATGATGTGTGGCAGGGTTCGGTGAGATTGACAGAGCTAGTCGGTTTGGTTCATGAGGAGGATGAGGATTACATGGTGTCTGATTTGTTAGATTCGCACGGTAATTGGTGTTTGGATCAACTCAAGACGACTATCCTAAATGAAATTCATAATTTGCTCCCCAAAGTTTATAGGCCGCAGTTGGGGTTCAAGCCGGATCGTGTTGTTTGGGAAGAGGTTGCCGATGGGACTTATATTGTCAAAAGTTGCTTTCGGTGGCTATTTCAAGAATCGAGTCTAGTTAATACTGCACAATCAGGGTCTACTTGGAATTGGATTTGGAAAATCCGAGGTTCGGAGAAGCTTAAAATGATGGTGTGGCTTCTGTGGCATGACAGATTACATACTCAATCGTTGAGGTACTGGATACATTTATCAACTACTGACGGTTGTCAGAGGTGCCATCGGGAACCGGAGACGATGGAACATGTTCTGCGGTCTTGTCCCAAAGTCCGCATACTTTGGGAGGTTGTGTTTGGTTCAGGTAACTTTTCGGGCTTTCTTTTCTTTTGATTTTCGGGAATGGCTTTACTCCTTTCTTACTACATTTTCGCGTCTTGGGTCGGTTGACTAGGATATTAAATTTGGAGCATGTCTTGGGGCCTTTTGGAGGTTACGTAATCAGGAGGTGATTGATGGTAAAATTTTAGATCTTCATGCTCAACTGACATGGACTTGGCAAGTTATTCAGGACTTTGTTGGTTGTTTTGCTTTGGGCCCTACTCTTGCTAATGCGACGGTCCAATAGGTGAAGTGGGTGCCTCCAAATGAGGGTTTTATGACTCTGAACGTTGATGGAAGTGTTATTGGCAATCCGGGTCTAGCGGGTATTGACGGCGTCTTTCGGAATGAGCAAGGAGCTTGGTTGCTTGGTTTTTTATAATCAATTAAGTTTAGGTCAAATATGGAGGCTGAACTTCTAGCTATCAAAAGAGGTTTAACTTTAGCTTGGGATAATCGCTTTCGAAAAATTGCTCTATGGTCAGATTCTACGGAAGCTTTGCGACTATTGGAAGGAAGGGAGTGGGTGACACACTGTCATGTCAATATTATCTATGATATCAAAATTTTGTTGCAACAAGATTGGTGTGTGAAAATGGCCCATTTTCTCCGTGAACGGAATTCGATTGCCGATCATCTAGCCAAGCTTGATGGGCGTTCTCCGACTATTGACAATCGTGTGCTGGAATTGCCACCAGCTTCTGTTTCTCTTCTGCTGCTGAACGATGCAGCTGGCACCCTGTATTTACGGGGTTGAGATCTTTTTACTGCTTCCTTTTTGTTTCCTCTGTACCAAAAAAAATGTTAATGTAACATAAACTAAGAACATGATTTGTTTGGAGATACGGTTAATGTAATCCGAAAGAATTTATTTTTCAAGTATAGAATATTATATTCGAGACTTGAACAAATTAAAATTTATACCAACCAAAAAATTAAATTTATTTTAAAATTCAAAAAACAATTCCATAATTATTTCAATTATTTTTCGTAATATGATTAAGATTAATGATTAAATTAGTTCCTATTTAAATTTTAAAAAATTTGCTTTTAAATTTTAAATTAACTATTTTTAATTAGATTGAAATTAATTAATTAAACTCCTAAAATTTAAAAAGTGTTTTCTTAAATAATTACAAAAGATGTTTCTTTGTTAAAATTTATTTGTTTCAATTTGATTGAAATAAATTAAATTTGTAACGTTATTTGTTTAGAGAATTATTATTACGTTAATTTAAAAATTATTTCTTTATTTATAAATAGTAATTTTCTTGATTTATCATAAAAATATTTTTCTCGGTTAAGTTTTGAAATGTGTTTTCATTTATTAATTAAGAAAAATGTGATTTCCTTAATATTTTGAAAATAGGTTTTTAATTTATTAAAGAGAGATTTTCTAATTAATTAAAAAATTAACCTTTAAATAAATAACATTAAGGACTTTCTTAATTAAAATTTAAAATATTTTATTTAATTTTGAAAGTAGTTTCCTTTTAATATTAGAAAATAGTTCTCTAATTAAGAAAAAATGATTTCCAATTAGATTAGAAATAATTTTCTAAACGGATTAAAATCTCTAACTTGTTAAATTTTGAAAAGGGAGTTCTTTTAAATTATAATAAGTAAGAAGTATAGTTTATTGAAAATTATTTTAATAAAATTTGTTAAATGAGTCAAGATCCTTAAAAATAGTTTTTAATTAAATTTGAAAATTATTTTCAAATCAAAATATATTTCTTTAATTTACTCAAGAATCAATGAGTTTGATCTAATTTAATATTTCCAAAAAGTTAAAAATATTATTTTAGATTATGAAGATCAATAATTAGAATCAAACGAAACTTGATATTTTATGTATATAATTTGATTATGATTTCGTAAGTTAATGTTTAAATATATGTTTTTATATACTATGCCTGTTGAATTGTATGTTTTATATTTATGATATTTTACTTGCAATTTTCTGTTTGATGAGATGAATACAATTAAATCCCTTGTTTACAATATTAAATACATGTTTTGAACATAATTGTTTCCTTTTATTGTTATAAGAATAAATTAGAATTTTGTTTATTATTAGGCTTATTGAGCAAACTCAAGTTCGCTTCAACTCAAATATGTTTAGTCTTATGATAGTGGTTCTACTTCACTAAATTTGTGTAATTTAGATGAGCAAACTCATGATCACATAAATTTAAAGGCAGAGTTAGGAAAAAGATATAAGATATGTTATGACAAGACTTGGCATCTAATGGATCTAAGAGTCACATCATATGTGATTAATATTTGTTATGTACCTAATTTAAGTTTAGTTGGTTTGTTGAGTAAACTTGAGATTAATTAAATACGATTGTGATCCTAGCCCACTAAAAAGATTAGAGTAATATTTTAAAATAATAGTAAGGGTTATTGTTTCGAATAAAATAGTGAGAGTAACCAAATACAAGATTTGAGTCATGATCTTATTTGGTAGTCATGGCATATAATCAATTACTTGATTTTCTTACGTGTCTATTTTGTTCTTAGTGGAATTTATTTTATTTATTATAGTTAATATTAAGATTTCATTAACTGATTTTTTTGGACATAATTTATTTTAGAAAAAAGGTTGTATGTCTATTATGTAATTTTGTTATAAATCTTTGTTGAGGATTTGATATTAAAGTTTTAGAGATATGTCAAATCATATGGATGGAAAAATATATTGACATTTTGATTTGACTAATGTCTTATAAACTTTGATAACAACATGTAAAATATATGTCAAATCATAATAGCAAAATGCGAGAGGTTGTATAGATTAGAGCCAAAAGGTATAATACTTTGATGAAATTGTTTAACTCAATTTACACTACTAAAAGCATAATTGTGAACTACAACTAGAGGAATTTGCTATAATATGATAATAGTTTTCATTGGAAGAAAAATGACTTCATAAATTTTCTTGCTTATACGTGATATGATAGAGATCATATATATTTCTAATTCATGCTTATGAATATATGGTACTGAATTTATATTTAACATTATTATAATATTCAATGCAAGATAAGAAATACATTATTAAGTAAAGGTAGTTAATCCAATTTCATACTAATAGTTTGTATACATTGGATCAAAGGAGACTTACGCTTAACCTAAATGACAAGAATACAAAGTTGAATAATTGAGACTATCTTTTTATGTCATATTGGTTAAATCAACATGATAAGAATCACAAAGTTACATACAAGAATATATATATCGTTTTGATTATGAATCGTATAAAAGTAATGAAAGTTGAAGAATAACTAAATCAACTTTTTTGAAAGGGTGGTGATGGTATTAAATTGTTAAATTTATACATTTGATGTATTGGATGGAATAACAATTCATAAATGGATGATACCTGTATTTCAGTAGATTACTAATCACTTTATATGATATTGTCATATGTATTAAATGAAATATTGATTTAAATATTTTTAAAAATCCAAATAGTTTAAATCTAAGTAGAAACTAAGAATTGAGAATATTGAAACACTTTGATGAGATCGATGTGGTGAGTTTTAAAATTTTTGGTTATCTATAAGAAATTAGATTCTCTAATAAATGTATCTAAAACCAAATTCATAAGAGTATGATTTTATGTAAGGAGGAATATATAGTACGAGATATTATATAAGGCAATATTTATCTCCTTTATAATGATGCCTAGTATAGGGACTTACTTCAATAATTCTAATTAGATCGATTAGTAAGATTTGTATTAGATATAAAACGCTAAGTCTTCGAAAAAGTCAAAGTTGATGATTTAAGGATGTGATGTTTGATTGAAACATCCATTATCAATTAAGTCTAGAACTAAATTGGGTATTAAAAGGTTATAAGATATAAAAAAGATTGGATATAATCTTACAGACCTAAAAAACAACTGATTTGTTTCAATATATACTTATAGGAGAATGGTTCTCAAGATAAGTCGTGAAAGTAAGATAAAATTTTAAAGTTACAAGTCTCATAATAATACCTCCAGTTTGAACTAGTGCCTTAGATGATACATATGATGTATAATTGAAAGGATATAAGATGTTGAAAGATTCATTTTCGTATTGAATTCAAAAACTTTGTTTAAAGATGATTATGAATTTATCAAGTTTACAAAAAGGTTGTTCTCTTCAATGAGAGTGTGCAGAGGCATATTGCTAATAAAAAATAGCAATTCTAATTTTTAATTGTTAAAAATATAATCATTCAAGAGCAACTCTTATTAAATATGAAAAAATAACAACTTAATTATGGGAACTAGATCTATATAGTTAGATTGGAAGTTATTTACCTATTCTAAGTCCAAGTATGTAGATAATGTACTAAAGATTTTTAGTATTTGAGATATTTGAAACTTGTAAAGTATTAAAAATATCTATTATTTTATGTATGAGTTGATATTTGAGTTCAAGGTCATAAGGATATTAACTTTAAAATTAATACTTAGAACAATGTTATTTAGAGATTGGAAAGAATCTAATGTAGCTGTAGCGCCCCCTTACCATAGAGTACCTACCGGAACGCTCGTAGGTTATTTCGGTACATATCCTACGATAAGAAACCACTACTGACAACCACCACTAAACTCCTCATGTCATCACAATCATAAAGCAGTAATAAGAAATTGGTAACTTTTTAAAACCAAACTGCATTGTACGTCATTTACTCAAACTCAGTCATTTACATACTGTCAGTATTTTCAGTCTGTACATTTTTCAAAACACTTTACACTAAATACTATACAATCAAACACAAAAACAGATCTAACTATCAGTCTCTAAAAGAAAGCCCAGCTGACCGACCTTTGAGCCATCGCCTCTCTCGCCAATCCACAGTACACGGCTCTACAGTCCTGAGGCAGCTATCTTTCTAAACTTAAGCCTGAAAAATAAATTGCAATTTTGGATGAGTTTGCGAACTCAATGAGAAACCATCATCGATGGTTCTCCCAATTCAT
>JANZLX010000213.1:4920551-4932318 GCA_025531955.1 Erythroxylum orinocense | reverse complement strand
CAATTCTTGTCCATAGGACAAGAATTTTCGTACCTCAGTTTTGAGAGGAACAGAAATTTCTGTCCTCGTCCTCTGAGGACGGAACAAAAATTTATGTCCTCGGTAAGGAAACACGTCGAAGGATAGAACTTTTCTGTCCTCGTCATCCGTCCTCACGTCCGAAGACGGTAACCAAACAGTGTGTTAGGTTGTGCCTTTGGGGACAATATATAACTTGGGTAAGGATTATTGGGAGTATCCTAATTCAGGGGTCTTCTTCTCTATAGAAGGGGATATATCTTTAATACAGCTAGAATTTCCTCGGTTTATCCATTTCTACACTTTCTGTTTCCACTGTTACATATGCCAAAACAAACCGGTGCTAGAAACTGGTTGAATGAGTATGCTAAATGCGAGTGCACAACCATTATGCTCCCACGAATAAAAGAATACGCCACAAACTTGTTGCAATAGTCTGACAGTTCTAAACTTCAAAGAGGAAAGCAATATGTATAACTTCCATAACAATTACAACTTCAATGTGACTAATGCACATCTAATCCAATTATGTGAGGTTAGGAGTAACAGGTTTCAACAACTAATCCTTGAAAGTGTGAAAGAATACTAATGGTACAACAAGAAGCCCGAAACCTAGCCAAGTGATGAGTAGGGCAGGGAATTCATGAAACTGCTTACTCATCTTTCACTTTGCCTTTATCTTCAGGAACTTTAGGCCCATCATATGCAGAAACGAAGAGAGTACTTTGATTCTTCTGCAAAAATCTGCAAGATGAAGAAAACAATGTTCTCTTAGAATAAAATGGTGCGTTTGGCACAAAATTAAGTACAGAGCTATTACGATAATGCTGGAAAAAGATGAGATTTCTGATAAAAAAATTAGAGTAGAAAACAATATTTTATTGTCTCAAAGGCAACTTTGAATGTTACCAGCCTCTACTTGATACTGGTTGCAACGCCAATAAAATTGCTTTCTGCTCAGTTGAAACAGCAGCAGCAGCACTGTTTCTAATTATGTTTACCAGACCATTGCACATACGAATCTCAAAGATCATTAAGTTAAACAAACATTAAAGCATATAGTGACTGCATTTAAACAGAACTCAGCCAAATAACTGCTAGGACAGAGATAGCCTCATCAACTGCTAAATGCTTTTGATTTATGAAGCAACCAAAAGGAAGTGATAAAAAATGTGGTTTTGAAAAGTTATTCAGTCAGGATAGGCAAAAGTTCCCCAAACTCGTTCATGTAATCATCACTTCAAGGCACAGGGAAGCAAAAAAGCTATTACTTTGTTTCCTTCCATAGTTAACTCATACTTTGCATTTGAATTCTGATGATTAAGGAGAAAAGGAATAGATGAAGGCACGTGCAATCTGCTTTAATCTTTCAAAAAGAATTTGTGATCTCAAATTTCTATAAAAAAGCAAAAGATTGGTAAGTGAATATGCAGGGATTGAGTTGATACTTGAGAAAGTCAAGAAACATCTGCTGCATGCAGATCATCGTGTCTTCTTCAATGCGCACATGTTTCAATAGCTCAGGCAATTTAACTGCAAAGAAACAAAGTAATCATAAAGAGTAGATTAGCCCTACATGCATTATGATTCATAAACATAAAAGAAAAGGCAATGAGCTTAGATTCCCTATAGTGGTAACATGGATAAAGCACTAGGTTGTAAACATACCAAAGAGGCGAAGTAAATGTTCTGCACCATATACAGTTGAAGGGGATTCATCATTTTTGACAGAGTCATGAAACTGTTGGCGCTCTTTGCTATATAGGAGCATCACTGCTAATGCCTTATCAAAGTAGCATCTTATGCCCTTCAAAATTTCTCCAACTGAATCAGTCATCCTATAACAAACAAAACAACTATCTATTAACCTATTATCAGTGGAGCAATGATATTTGCTGTACGTCTATGTTATTAACATGTACGCACAACGAACTTTCTAACTTTCTAATGCTTATCTTAAATTAATGAAAAGTTGATCTTTGTAATGCTTTATTGACATAAATTTTAATATTTCAAAGTTTGCATTATGAAAGACTCATTCACACCTAGTAACATATCTGCATTTCCTATCCCAATACCCAGAGACCAACTTCCCAACCCAAACTAATTATTAGTTTTCAGATATTCTGAATTATCGCCAAGCAGGTCTTATCTTTACCTGCTCTTGGTTCTCATCTAATACATATTCGTTCATATGGTAGCAACCATCCAATGCAGAATGATCACTATTCTGAACACATATTTTCATCAGTTGGGCATTGAATTTTGTCATATTCCAACAATTCTTGGGCTTTATTAGAAGGTTGTGCACAACTAATTCTGATATCACTTATATCCATTATTAAAACTATATGATAATGCGCCCAGCATTGACCACTGAAACAAATAGGAGTCTTCAGATAAGATTCCACATCACGAGAAGCATTGGGACAAAAAGATGTGCTTCAAAATTGATTAATCCAATTTGAGCATGAAATGAATCTAAAACTTACATGCCATCCTTCTTTGATCTGTAATCTAAGTACCTCATCAGAACATCATCCACATTAGGTGATCGAGGAAGTTTTACAAGCTGCATAAAGAAAATTTTCACACCACATCAGGATTCTACATTATCACATATGGCAGTTAACTTGCCTAAAATTACATACGAAACTTGCAAAAGCAGATTTGGTCAAACTTTTTTTAACATTTGGTAATTGCCAGCATCTTTAGGGATCATAAATTATAAAGTTGTTGCTAGATTGCAATACTGAAAAACCCTAGATTCATGGCTTCTCCTCTTGCTAATGTAACTAAATTAATATGTTTCAAACAAAGTGATTCCAAGAAGATTAAAAAAAGAAAAAGAAAAAGATGATCTGCCATTCATTATGGTTGCTTGCCTTATCCTGCTGGTTGACAAATTCCCAATCATCAACAAGTTGCTTCTTCAAAGTTGACGGAATTTGCATCTTGATACGCTTTTCAGTCACATCCTTCTGACAATTTGACAGGAGAAATAAAGCATAAAGGTTCAAGAAGATTCGAGAGAAGCATTTAAAAGAATGTAGATATGTGCCTAAAGGCATCTGTGATTCTTCTTCATTTAACTTTGTAAAGTTTGCTATTATACATCAGGTGTTCAAGCTGAACGGGCTTATAATTAATGGAAATAAATTGTGCACCAAGAGATACAACAGGTTAAAACCCCTGCATTCAATTAATACTTCAGAATTGAAGGCAAGCATGTTAAAGCGTCACATAAATCAGGTTCAAGCCAGACCTCAATGCTCGAGTCACCCTTGCGCTTCTTCGCTTTTGTCACTATAAAGAAATATTGTTAAACTATGAGACTAAAGTAATTCATCCTGACAGGAATATTATTGAAAACATGAATGGAGATAAACCACAAAAGAAAGGAACACCTGAGGCTTTTAAGAGCATGAAGTTAAGGTTACTCATAGAAAAGTTAGAAGTCATCAATGAGTGCCCTAATGCTTTGGCCATCAAAATAGTAGGAGCCACATGATACTTCATGAAACAAATTAGCATATAAAATCATATGCATTTAGATAGTATGAGATTTGGTGTAAGAGATATCAAATAACCACACTGAAACACTGAGCTCCATCAGAGTCAATATGTTATTGGTTAAAGGAAATGCTAGACGAAAGAACTTCGGTTAACGATGAAAAGTAAGAACATAATTGTATTTGCTCCCCGGTAGAAAACTGAATTTAATTCAGTTTCAACAGGATCTATGCCTAACCAATAATGATAAAAGTGAACAAGGAAGGGGAATAATGAGGATAAAACACCTAACGAAATACAGATATTATCTAAAGTAACAAAATAAAGAGAATATGAACACCAGTAAAGCGTGGAAAGGATTTGTAAAGATAGCAAACCATTGGGTTTGGAATCTTCCTTCTCCATTTTAACGTCTGCAAAAATAAAACAAGTAGTATTATCGCAAATGAACGAGCTAACAAATTAATTGCATTTCGCACATCTTTGCAGGCTAAATTCTTCAAATTAAGAAAATATATTTTTGATGATGATTGGATGACAATCATCAAAATTGAAGAAACTTGCGTGCAGCCAGGCAGTTCTATGGGATATGGAAGAAACGAGCAACTTGTAAATAGCCAATTACCAGTTAACAGATTAGGATACTTTCCAGATACCATATCAAATCCCAGAAAGGCATGCTCACAAGAGAAAATAACCAGTTCAGACAGAAAGCAAAATGAAAAGCATCCCAACCATTGTTCTAATATCTAACTTAAACAATGTGGTGGGTAAATATAGGTGTAAATTACTGATATTTCCAGACAACAACTTAGCATGACTTCAGGCCATTATCCAGAGCAATTAGCTAAGCAAAAGCCAATAGATGCAACTTTTAAAGTCAACCCGAGGTGACCGCTTCAAGCAGTGATAAGCATGTTTGTCACAACTACCTCTTTAAATCTGGTTTATATCTACAGGTATCTTCAGAATTGCAAAAGTCATCAAGATAAAAAATAAAAGAGCTTCTGAACGGTACAATCCCTATACTGATTTCTTGACAAAAGGATCTCCACAATCTCATTGTTGATTTGAAGTAGATTTTTTCAAAATGAAATGTTAAATACAAATCTAGACATATATTTATGTAAATGGCAGTGTCCATATTAATTTAACAGATGGCTAATCAAAAAGATGATTTAGAGTTATGATGAAATGCATAAAAAAAGCTTTGATCACAAGGATCCGTCCAGTATAACAACTGTCACTGTCACTTCACTATATCAATGATTTATTATAAGAGACAATCCCCAGGGGTGAGGTAAGAGACAATCTCTAAGCTGACTGTCCTGGACTAGAGAATTAGTCATCTACTTCCAATCTAGTAAAAGCAAAAAATTTTAAAAAAGATTATGATATTCACAATTTACATGAAGATACCCAAATATGAGATGAACAAAACTAGCATAAGAACCTGAATTTTAACGTTTAAGCCTTAAGTAGGCAGTTATATTAATTCAAATATCATATACACACAGATATAAAACAACTTACCAGTAGAAATCTTTGGCTTAGTTTGAGCAGCACGTCCAAACTTTGATGTCTTGTCTACACCTAGATTATTCACAAGAGCCTGCTGTTTCTTCACGTTCTCTTCAGTATGTTTCAATAGCCTGTCTGTGGCTACCCATTCGTCCCAACTGTTGGCAATATGTCCAAGCCATAGTAATGATTTCTGTATTCCTTTTTTAAACAAAGGCATACTTATTAATGAAAGAATGTTCCCAGTATGAAACACAAAATTTCTAGGAGACCTTCAGACTGCTCTTTGATTGGCAGTTAATTCCTAAAAGCAACAAGAAGTGGAGCACTTCCACCAAACAAAAAATAGCAAATTCATAAAGAGATCCCAACAAATCTCATTGACAGCTAGCAAACTTGCTGAAAATCCTATTAAAGTTGAAAGGGTTTATCTTTAGCAGTAGTTTCATTCCCCAACTTCTTCTCAAAGGTCCAGAGATAAAATCTTCAGATTAAGTTTAAAGGTTTAGCTATCCAAATAGGGATATCAAGGAACCCAAGTATATAACTATAGCTAATATAGCTATATTTACTTGTAAAACAAAGAATAGTAAAAAAAAAAATCACAAGTATTCTTTCATCTAGTGACTAACTATTTCGGTAGTATGGACTGAATTTTTATCACCTCAGCAGTTTCCGTATTCTTGTTATAATCTTGGTCACTTAAACTGCCAATTTAATTCTTCTTCCACCAACCTTCAACTTTTAGATTTATGAGTTTTCTTTAATGCTTTTGAACTTTAGGCTTAATGTAATTTGATATGTCCAGTAAAAGTCTCAAAGATCAACTGACATTACAAAACTAAAGCCGTCAAAATATTGAAACTAGAAATTAGTCACGCTAAAATACCCTTTGGTCAACCTTAAGAATAACACACAAAAAGGGACTCATCTTTGCTGTGGTTTGGAACATGCAAAAAGCACAACCACCTTAAAGGCCTATATCACAAAAGGCAGGACTCTATGTAATTCTAGTAACAGTTCTTCTAAAAGCATTGGTGGTGAGCAAGATGTGCTTGCATCTCAAACTTTTAATGTTCTTCTAACTTTCCAGATAGATAGTAGCAGTAAGACACCTATTGTATTGTTCCACAACAAAATATCTAATTTTACATAGTGCAGCCTGTATTGAAAAGTACTAAAGCTTGAGCTTCTAATTACTTGGACGCATTATAGAAAATCAAATTCCAAAATCCTGCATTCTGTGCTTCATAAAGTGATGACTCTAGGAATGATCATATAGAAGTGAACAGAGTAAAAGATATTCATCTGAAAAGAAAAACTTAAGTGCATAGAATATACAGATACTTACTTTTTATTCCAACCCTGCAAAACAGGAAATTGCACATCAGTTGACAGGATAAGAATAACATTCATTGATAAATCAATAGGTTATTACTAGATCAGTGGCAATTCAAAATAGAAACTCAATAAGATAGTTTAAAATCATACAAAGATCAGACTAAAATCTAGAGAAAGAGCTCACAAGATAGTGAACAAAATATCTCCATTCCTTCTTCCGGCATTCAACTTTTTGAACCTGAAAAGTACAAGCGCACAAGGAAACTTAACATTCAATGCTGCAAAAACAGACACTCAATTACCGAAGAAGTTAAATTGTAACATTGAAATTCACTGCAAAGTCTTCACAACTAACCTTCAACAATCGCTATCTACAACCTAACTTGGCTGCTACATATTTCAATCTACGGATGAAGTTCTGACCAATATCATAGATTTCAAGTAATCGAACCTTGAAACTTAAATTATCACAGATTCCAAGCAATTGAACCTTGAAACTCAAATTAAACACATAAAAGCCAAAATAACAAACACGATTATTCTCAACAATCACTACCCACAGCCTTGAACTTGCCTGCAACTGAACCCAATCTACAGCAACCATTCCCATCAATGTCATATATTTCAAAGCAATTGAAGTTTGAAAGTCAAATTAAACAGTGAAAAACCCAGAATATCGAACATAATAATCATAATACTCGTTGACCACAACCTTGAGCTCGCCTGCAACATAACTCAATTTAAACTAACATTTCAGTTTAATATCACAGATCTCAAAGCTATTGAAGTTAGAAAATGAATTTAACCAGTAAAAATACAAAAATGTCAAACACGACAATCTAATACTCACTATCCTGCAACAGACCTCAATCTACAGTAACAGTTGCGATAAACATCACATATTCCAAAGCAATTGAACTTTGAAATGCAAATTAATCGAAAATCCAAAATATCACAAAAAAGAGAAAGGCACAATCCACATAAAATAGTGTATATACGTTTGGAGCGCGACAGACATTGGTTACTTAGATTGCTGGTGTGACTGAGAGAGGAAGTAAGAAATACATAGGTAAATATGAGTAAATATATAATATAAACGTGCCTTGGCTTCGTAGATGCGGGGACCGTGATAAGCAAGGACGCGTTCACCCTCAGTGAAGAGGCCGGTGATGGAAGGGGCAGCGTCGCCGCTGGAGGTTTCTGCGTCGCTTCCAGAATCTTCCTTCGATGAACTTCCCATTCCTTCTAACCGACACTGATTCAGAGAGAGTATGCCAGAAATAAGAGCGAAGATATTAGTCTCCGGCGTGTCGGGAGAGTTTGTCGAGTTTTGAAATGAAATCAAGTGGGAATGTGGTCTTCTGCGAAACCAACACACACTTTATGCTATCCAGCTTTTGAAAAAAAACCAAGTCTGCAACATTTAATTTAATTTAATGGCATTTGAATTTGCATCGATGCCTGTTTAATATAATAAATTAAGGAAAATAATTTAATCCTAAAAACTATGAATCATTTAAATATTTTAAAACAATAACAAATCTATCGTGCCATATTCTAAAATGATAGGCTTTTAGATAAATATTTTGATTAGTAAAGAATATATAAATTATAATATTTTCACATTAATATGATGGAATTTTATAAATATATTAAATAAGTTATTTCATACACCTAATAATTTATAAATTACATATTTAACGAATTTTATGCTTCTATCTATCATCTTTTAAATTATTATAGTAAAAATAATGCTTATCTTGATTTAAATTATTAAAATAAAAAATATCTTAAACAAAAAATCAGACTTTTTAAATTAATAAGCATTGGGAAATCGAGACGAAATCAGATCCCGACTGTAGCGAAATAATTACAAAACTTTTTAGTATTTTGATTTTCAAAAAATCAAGATCACTTTAATTTTATAAAATAAATAACATATCAAGCATAATAAAGCATGAATCTTAATTCAAACCTTATTCCGAAACTTAATCTTTTTCTTGTCGCATCCTTTACAATGTTTCTGAAATTGATCAATCTGAACCATCGTAGAAGCACAAGTGTTTAGAAAATCAAGATCACTTTAATTTTATAAAATAAATAACATACAAATCATAATATAGCATTAATCTTAATTCAAACCTTATTCCGAAGCTCGATCCTTTTCTTGTTGCATCCCTTAAACTGTTTCCGAAACTGACCAATCTCAACTATTGTAGCCATAAAAGTGTCTGACCTCTACTAGTATCCACGAAACAGGTTAAGAGAACTATGTAACTCTTATAGAGAGGATTAAGACAGGTTAAGAGAACTATGTAACTCTTATATAGAGGATTAAGCAAGAAGTGCTAGCTCCATTAGAGCTTAAATTTATTTATAATAAATTTTGCATATTTTAGTAATTTAATTGAAAATAAATTATAATTTTAACTAAACTTTAATTCGAATTACAAATAATTCTAATTAAATAATAATTATGCCCAAAGAAGATCTAATACCTCATATTGATTCTTATTTATTAAATATCTTATATTTAATTATAAAGTTTTTCAGACTTTACAATCAAGTCCAACTTTATTAAAATATCTTTGCTTTCTTCAATTCGTTCTTTATGTGAGATTCATTAGAATCTCAAATATGTTAGCAATGATTATAAATTATATTTATAATTCATAATTAGAATTAGATAAATTAAAATTTCTTTTAATTTATCTTTAATTCTCTAATTAAACAATTTATAATCATAGATCAAGATTGACGTTTAACAGCACATCATGACCACTTAAATTTTAGGATTGTCATAATAGTTTTGACTAACCTTTCTATATATGATTTTTCCGTATAATTCAATTCTTTCATCATACAATGTTCTGATTAGACATATAACATGAAATTAATGCCTACTCTTTTTGAGTCCAATCATAGTAGTTCTCCATCATTAGTTATGATTCAATTAATGACGTTTGTAAACTATTTACAGAACGTCATTATACCTTAGCCAAAGATTTTTCGAGTCAATACAAATTGAGATTAGTAGAACATTCTCCTTAATTACTTAACGGTGATAAATCCTATCTTGATCACTCAAATACCTCTATATAGTTCATTTTACATCCAACGACTACCGAATGAGCTATCTATGATTAGAATAGATCATAAAGAGTATCAAAATATAGCAATCCTTATACATGATAACTTTAGAAATCTTACGTCAAATAATCACTTATACAATCATTACAATTAGAATTTCCATAGATATACAAGTAATGTTTCAAATGGATTTCTTTTATCGGGCCAGCTTAGTGAACTTGTTCTCAAACAAGCACTTACATGTTTGTTTAAGTATCTCCATACTTTAGCCTATGAGATCGACTACTTTATTCATAAGAAAAAACATAACATATGTAATGTCTTTTTATATTTTATTATTATCTAATCTTAATAGAATAATGACTAGGAACAATTTCGGGATAATACATATATGCTAAATGAATCTCATAATTATAATATCGTCATAATTTCATTTGCAATGTATAATTATCTTATAAACTTTATCATATACATCAAAACATGTACAAGATAAAGAATGACTTTAAATTATTTTGTCACAAACTACAATCAATCGATTGGCTGTAAGGCATAAACTAACAATCTCTCACTTGCACTAAGCCAATCGTTTAGTATCTTATACTATATCACCATATTTCGATTATATTAGTACTGGGATAGTGGCTTAACGAGAGAATTTTACAAGATTATTTATAGTGAGCACTTAATTAAATCTTACAACTTTCACCTTAATTATCACCATAATTAATAAATTTTTGTCTAACTATATCCTTGGATATTTGATGAGACCTTAGTTCTTTTTACATGTCCAATGACTCTAATATTCCACAGTACATTGCTGTCTTGAACAATGTAAGGAACTATATTGAGTTCACTATAGAATTTATTGATCCAATTAATCATTTTCATTGAATGAAAAATGTATTATGACTTAATTAGCAACCACTAATATATTAGAACCTTTCTAATATTGAATGATATTGTTCTTGAGTAAAATAAACCATAACTAGGATTACTTCTAAAGTAATATGTTTATCTTCTTGAACTCAAATATCAGCTCTTATTTAGGATAAAGGATCTCTTTAATACTTCATAAGTATCAAATATCTTAAACACTAAATATCTATAGAACATTATCTATGTACTTGAACTTATAATGGGTAAACAACTTCCAATATGTCTCGATAGATCTAATTCCTAGAATTAAATTATCACCTTTTCATATCCAACAAGAGTCATTCTTAGACAATTATATTTTCAAATTTTGAAATTAGAATTGTTGTTCTCTATGACCATTATGTCTCTACATATTCCCACTTGAGATGACAACTATACTCCCACTAAACTTCTTGTAGACATGATAAATTTACAATCATCTTCAAAATAAACTTTTTGAATTCATCATAAAAGTGAATCTTTCAACATCTCATAGCCTTTCAACTATGCATTAAATGTACCATCAAAAGCACTAGTTCTAGTTGGATGTATTCACATGAGATTTGAACCTTTCAAATAACTATTATTCTATAAGTATACATTGAAACAAATAATTTTTTCAATAGGTCTTTAAGAATAAATCCAACGTATTAGATATCTTATAACCTTTTATTACCTATTTTAGTTCTCAACTTAATGGATAATACATGCTTCAACTAAGCATTATATCCTTAAATCATTAACTTCGACTCTTTCAAAAACTCAATGTTTAGTATCTAATATGAAATCTTATTAATTGATTCAATTGGAACTATTGAAGGTAAGTCAATGTACTAGGCATAGCTATAGAATAAATAAATATTACATTATACAACATCTCATGTTGTATTTTACTCTTTACATAAATTTATACTCTTGTGAAATTTTGTTACGAAGGAATTCACCAAAGAATCTCATTTACTATAAATAACTGAAAATTTAAAACTCATAAAATAGATATCATCTAAGTACTTCAACATTCTCAATGCTTAATTTCTGTTTACATTTAAAAATTTTGAACTTTTCAAAATTTTAAATCATTATTTTATTTAATGCATATGATTACATCACATAAAGTCTTTAGTAATATAATAAAAAATAAGTATTATCCTTTTATGAATTGTTATTCCAGCCAATACATGACATGTATAAATTTAACAATTCAATGCCATTCATCCTTTCACCAAAGGTTAATTTGGTTATTCTTCAACTTAACAAGTTTCATACAATTCATAATTAAAAGGATACAAATATTGTAACATCCCACCCCCTACTGGAAGGGTAAAATAGCAAATTTGTCATAGGATGGGATTGATAGGGATTAATTAGT
>JANZLX010000213.1:4906367-4918128 GCA_025531955.1 Erythroxylum orinocense | reverse complement strand
TCAATGCATAGTCATACTTGACAAGCATTGGCCAAACATAATAAAACTCAACGGTTCTTACAATAAAACACAATATCGAAATATAAGTTCTTACAAAGCTTTTGTGGGCATTTCTAGCCCCGATATCGAAATCTCATAAATCAAATCGAAATTTCACAAAAGTTACATGAATAGTAACCGAACAAGCTCACTTTTGAAATTATAAAAATGTTACCCACACTACATGCATACTTAAAATACTCATTTCCTGCATTAACCTCTGAATATCATCGTAAAGCATGTAGCACAACTTCTGCCAATTCCTCATTTAATAATTCTAACGTCCAATAAAGATTCGGGGTCCAACATCTCATGCGACTTTTGGATTCCTTAGAAGACAATTCTTGTCAAAACGTATCTTATATGTTATTCCTAACTCTGCTTCTAAATTTAAGTAATCACAAGTTTGCTCATTCAAATCACACAAATTTAGTTAAATAAAACCTACTGTCATAAGATCAAACATAATTGGGTTAAAGTGGCCTTGAGTTTACTTAACATGCCTAACAATAAACAGAACTCTAGTTTTATTCTTATAAATTAAGAAGGCAATACTTATATTCAAAACATGCACTTAAAATTTTAACGAGGAATTTAAGTCCGTTTGTCTCATTAAACAGAAAGTTGCGCGTAAAATATTATACATACAAAACATACAATTCAATGTGCATAATATATCAAACATATATTCCAACATGCAACTTATGCACTCATAATAAAGTTATATGCATAAAATATCAAGTCTCGTTTGATTCTAGTTATTAATCTTCATATTCTAAAATAATATTTCCAACTCTTTGAAAAACTAAATTAGATTAAATTCATTGATTCCTTAATGAATTAAAATCTTATTCCAAATAGAAATTTAATTTGATTTGAAAATATTTTTCAAATCCATTTTAAAATTATTTCCAATCATCTTAACTCCTTTAACAAAGTTTCATTGAAAATAATTTTCAATAAATTATGCTTTTTTTACTTATTATAATTTAGAAAAAAACTTTTTTCAAAATTATATAAGTAATTTTTAATCTAATTAGAAAACTATTTCTAATCTAATTAGAAATTCCTTTTTGTTAATTAGAAAAATGTTTCTAATCTAATTAGAAATTCATTTTCGTTAATTAGAAAACTATTTTCTAACATTAAAAGGAAACTACTTTTAAAATTAAATAAAACACTTTTATTTGATTAAGAAAGACATTTTTTATTAGTAAAAAGCTAATTTTCTCAATTAATAAATAAAAATACTTTTCAAATTTTAATCAAGAAAATATCTTTTCTAATAAATAAAGAAACTTATTATTCATAAATAAAGAAACAATTTTTAAATAAATAGAATAATGATTCTCTAAACAAATAAAATCATAATTTTAATTTATCTCAATTAAATTGAAATATATAACTTTAATTACGAAACACAGTTGTTAATTATTTAGAAAACACTTTTCTTAATTTTAAGGAGTCTAATTGATTAATTTCAATCTAATTGAAACTAATTAATTCTAATTTAGAAACTACTTTTCTAAAATTAATTAAGAATCAATAAATTATTAATCTTAATTATATTAAGAAAAATAATTACTCTAATTTTGAAATCGATTTTTAGATTTAAAAATTTATGTTTGGAAAAGGTTTTGGAACACTTTATTCCAAACCAAAGATTGGATTACTTTAATCCAAGCAAACCTTATTCTAGGATTAGAATATTCTTATCCTTGTACCTAAACACTGCTTATTCTAGCCTCTGGATACATTATCCTTGTTGCCAAACAACCAGTACTAGAATAGTCTTAACTTTATGTCCAAACATTAGCTATTCTAACCCTATAATAGTATATCCTTGTATCCTAACACCTTGCTTATTCTCTTTAAAAAACCCTAAATTTAAAGAAGCCAAACCTTAGCTACCATTTGTAGCCTTTGCCGCTGCTGACTTCTTGCTCCACTGCTAGTCTCGATCACACTTCACTTTAACGCAACCATCGCAAGAATCTTCCTTTCCATCGGTACCACCACTTAGTATAGCTTCAACGAGCCAACAGTCACAAATTTGCTAGAGAAGTGTTCTAAAGACAGTCATCTTTAGTACTTATTGTACAAATATTTATGATTAATAAAAAGGCATTTTGTTAATTTGATGTCCATATTCTTTATGAATTAGTAGTGATCTTAAATCGAATTAATAAAGTCCTTGATACAGTATATAATATGAAGGAAATCATGATCAGATCATGATAATGAGATTCCTATCATGTGCAATTATATTAGTGTCTAAATTATCCCTAGTTATAGAATTAATGAGACGGGACATTATTAATCTAGACAAACTAGCATATGTTATACTCCTTGATTAGATCAAACAGTGGATCTCATAAGTTATAAGTATGAATTGTTTAGAGTTAACATGTGGATGTTTGCTAAGAGTAGTAAGTACATTGGATGACCTATCATGAGACAATCATATGGATAATCTATTCTAGTTTCAGTGATAGTCTCATCATAGCAATGATGCAAATATCCTTAGACTTGAGGTGCTCAAGGATGTCTTGGATACCGATCCTGTACTTTGACTCCATTCCTCGTTGCCTCTTAGATGTTGCTCATAGGGTGGTGATTGGGTATAGCTTGAGGTATTCGAAAGTAATTGAGCAGCCAACAAAGGATTCACCACTACTGATAGGAGGAGATGATACTCATAGCCTCTTGTCACGGTTATTAATCGGGAATCTTTGACCACGGTAGAAATGTCATTAAGATAGTCTTCAGTGACATCCAATTGAGTAATGAGCCTCGGGGGCAAGAACTAACATCAGTTGGGCTAAATCTGACGTAGGCAGTCTAATAGGAGTTGACACTTTAACCATATTTTAAACCAAGTGAGGTATAGAATGGTAAAAGAACGAATTGCATGAGAAAATTGTCTATGGAAGGGTTTGTAGTCAAACCACTGACTTTCTGGTCAATTGGGGTCATGGTGTGATGCTAGATACCGCTCATGATTTGCTTGAATTAAGTGTTAATTCAAGTGGCCAATATAACCGGAAACCTAACGAGTCACGCGCATTGGAGATGCAAAGAATGAGTAAAATGGTTTTTGATGAGGATCTAAGATATAAGAAATGCATGACTAAGCTACAAAAATGTGGTAATTTAGGGTCATTTGATTGTAAATCATATGACATATGTGAATCTTGTGTATTCGATAAGATGAAAAAATTACCCTTTAAAGAAGGAGTGAACGTTTTCATGCTAAATTAAGTAGGATTAAAGGCCACTTAATTCCCACTAACTATCCATTGATTTTGGGAGTTAGAGGAAGGCCAAAGGGTGTCAAAGACACTTTATTCTCATCTGTAAAGAGTAGCAATTGTTGCTACCTTCGTGTGACGTTGTTTGAGTGGGTAATACCTCACCTTATTATGTTTTTCTAGTTGCAATCTCCAGCCCAAATATAAAACACATCCAACGTTTTCCAACCACCATAACTTCAAAATCTTATTAATTTTATTTTCCAGATTCTCATTCTGCTCATATCTTATTGTCAACTTCTAATCTTAAGCCCCACAACACCAAAGCATCATATGCATTGGCTTCAAAAACCAGTCATTACAGTCCAGGTTCTTGAGACTTCTAAGTTTCTAATTGTTTAGGTTCAAAGCTTATTGAAAATTCCAGATTGTATGAGCATATTCTCATTAATTTAATGAATTTCTAAAATTTTGAATCTCTAGAATTAATACAAAGTTTTCATATTGTTAATTTTTGGATTTCATTTAAATTTGATTTTAGGTTTGCAACTATTGCAATTTCAATTCCAAAATTTAATATCAATAACAATCAAACAATTTAATCAAATTATATAATTAAAATTCACTTTGATACCACTATTGGAAAATTGGGACAAAATCAATCTCGATTGTAGCAGAATTACTAGGAAATTTTTTAATATTTTGATTTCTTAAAAATCAAGATCGCTTTAATTCTATAAAATGATTAACACATAAATCATAATAAAGCATGAATCTTAATTCATACCTTATTTAAAGCTTGATTATTTTCTTATCGTATCTCTCGAACCGTTTTTGAAACTGGCCAATCTCAACTACCGTAGTCACACAAATGTCCAACCTCTAATAATATTAATAGAATAAGTTGGGAGAATTCTGTAGCTCTTACTGAGATGGTTAAGTAAGAAGTGTTACCTTCATTAACGCTTAGACATATTTATAATAAGTTTTGGGCATTATAGTAATTTAACTAAAATTAAATTATACTTTCAGTTAAACTTTAATCAGAATTGTAAATAATTCTAGTTAAATATCAATTATGCCCAAATAAGATCCAATATCTCATACTGATTCCTATTTATTTAATACCTCGTATTTAATCATAAAGTTTCTTAGACTTTACAATCAAGTCTAGTTTGATTAAAATATCTTTGCACTCTAAAACTCGATCTTTAAGTGAGACCCATTAGATTTTTCAAATATGTTGGTAATAATTATAAATTAGAATTAGAATTCATAATTAGAATTAGCTAAATTAAAAATTCTTTTTTATCTATCTTTAATTATCTAATTAAACAATTTATAATTATAGATCAAGATTAGCATTTAGCAATACATCATGACCACCCAAATATTTAAGAAAGTTAAAGTGATTTAGACTAACATTTTCGTAGATGATTTTCTATATAATTACATCTTTTCTTCATATAATGTTCTGATTAGACATAGAGCATATAATTAATATCTACTTTATTACGAGTCAAATCATATTAGTTCTCACTATTAGCTGTTGATTCAATTAATAACATTTGTAAACTATTTACTTGAATCAATACTAATAGAGAATAACAAAATATCTACCTAATTACTTTATAGTGATGAATCCTATCTTGATCACTCAACTACATCTATATAGTTCATGTTACATCCAATGACTACGGAATGGGCTATCCATGATTAGAATGTCATAAGTATTATCAAAATATAACAATCCCTATATAAAACAACTTTAGCGACCCAAGTCAAAAAATCACTTATACAATCATCACAATGAGAATTTTCATAGATATACAAGTAATATTTCAAATTGATTTCTCCTATCTTGTTAGTTCAGTAAACTTGTTCTCTAACAAGTACCCACACATTTATTTAAGTATCTTTATAATTTAGTTTATGAAATCGACTACTTATTCCATAAGAAAAAAACATAACATGTACTAGTCTTTATATTTTATTAATGTCCAGTCTTAATAGAAAAATAACTAAGAATAGTTTAGGGATAATACATAGATGAAATACTAATTTTATAATTATAATCTTATCATAATTATATTTGCAATTCATAATTATCTTATGGTTTTTATCATATACTTCCAAAAATGTTCAAGATATAAAATGTTTTTAAATTATTTTTGTCACTAAATTACAACTAATCAATTGACTACAGAACATAAACTACCAATAAGCTCAACAGACACAAACTCAAATGTAATTTTTTTTAGTAATTTTTTTAAAAATGAGATCCTTATATATAGTACAAACTCCAGGCCAAACTGACGAGAAAACAATCTCATAGTAATTGTGTTTGTAAATATAGGCCCTGGAGGGTAGAACCATGTAAAATATTTGTACTATTTAGCTTCCATATTTCCTTCTACTTCAGATAAAAATAACAACAATAACAGTTCAGAAAGATTTCGCTGAATGCAAGTCCGGGAGAGAGTTCACTTCAGATACCCAGACATAGGAACAAGAAAGCTGGTACAAGTGAACAATTAGAGCCTATCTAAAGCAACAGAACAAAGACATGGGCCAATCTAAGGAACATCATGTATGAAAGCTATAACATGAAATATCAATTTTATTTAATGTTCATCCTAAGGTATAGCGGCATGTTTCTCACTTATTAAAAACAATTGATACCAAAATAAATTTTGACATAAAAAAGATTATTAAATAAAACTGCTAAAAAATAATAAAACATATAGATTCAATTTATTACAAAATTTGTTCACTATTAATTATATAATTAATGATATTAACTATATAAGTAACAGTGCTGACATGATAAGTCAAGATTTATGTAATAAACAAGATTATACGTCAACAAAATAATCCTAAATTTTACTCAAAATCAAATTAAGATGTGTAATATTATTTTTATTTTGTAAATACTAACATATATTATTATGTGTTACGTAAATACTAATTTGTTAAAGACTAAATTGTATATTGTAACTTCTTATATGGATTTGATTCATCCAAGCTCATGGGCAGTCAAAATGCTTCATAGAAGTCAAATGAATAAGTAGCGCAGTTTGGAGGAAAGCATTTGGTTGAATTCTGCAGTATATAGTAATACTAATTCAAAGTGTGACTGCCCTTTTTTTTCCGCATTAGAAATCAGATTACACATGTAACCAAACAACTAATTGCGTTTCAAAGTAAGCTTCATGCTTCTCTCCGTGAGTGTGCAAGTTATTCAAGACGTGGAGAACACGCTCGAGAGGGACGGGGAAATCTCGTGCGCTGACTTTCCGACCTGAAGGAAGCACTCAAAGTCAAAGAGTCAAAGGTCAAACTTTGCTTAGCAGGATTTTGTGCAAGACTCATCGTTTAATGAGTCAGCCTAAGAAATAAGAATTCGACCGTAGAATTACATGAAAACATTGGTAAAAGAAATAATAATAATCTTTAAAAAATGTTTCTCATAAGCTTCATCCGATGAAAATAACGATAAAAGATACGTGACATTAGTATTACACATATACTAATCCAATATTATTCATAAGAAGATTCATTTTAATTTTTAAATTTAAATCGAATTAATTAAATCTATCTCAAATTAATAATTTTCTTAAATGGTTAATTTATAAATTCAATAATTGAATTATATTATCATATTAACAATATTTGATTAGTTCATATCTGAAACTTATATTAAATATATTTTGTTAATAAATTTTAACTGAGTTCTGTTTCAAAGAATTTTTCAAGAAAACTATAAATTAAAAGAATTTAAAAATTTAAAGGCTAAAAACTTTTTCTAAAATTTTTTAAACGGTAGAAGAGACTTATTTCTTTTATCCTGAAAATATTTTCCTAAATATTAAAAATTAAGAAGCATATTTTGTTATTAGTTTTAAGATGCTCCATAATTTTTGTTATGTATAATAATTTTTTATCATAAACAAATTTATTAAATATTATTGAACAATAACTAAATAACACACATGTTAAAATATTATATTATAATTAAAAATAATGGACATCTTTTTTTGCTAACACAAAATTTTTAGAAAATTTTATAATTTAAATTTGATTATTATTAAAACACTTACAAATCCTTTTAAAAGGCACTCCGTGAATATTACTATTATATTTCATCTACTTTCTAAAGAAAAATGATACTTTTTTATCTCAAAATTTAACTTTGATTTCATTGTGTTATATTGTTTTAAGTAATTTTTATATAATAAAAATGTAATTTATGCTATATTGTTTAACGAAAGGTCTATAAACAAATCTACTAATTATAGTTAAAATTATGTGATAATTTATTTTAGTCTAAGGGTCTATCTCTTCTCAGTGTGACAACTAAAATAACCTGTAAACTATATATGCTTCCATCTAAAAGCAAGAAAGGATAGATGGGCTGAAGTGGGCAAGTTGATTGTATATTCATTGTAAAAAGAGTATACATTGAAGAGACATAAATAAAAAAATTAATATCTAAAGATAAAATAAAATGATATTTATAATATGATATAAAATATTTAATATTAAGATTAATTTTAGAAATTGATTATAATTTTCTTACTTTCAAAATATACAACACGTTTTTTGTAAAATTATCAAACATTTTATTAAACACCACCTAACTTTTGAGACCTCAATTCAAAATTTGATTATTTTCGTGGTTTTAATAATTGATTGGAGTAACAACATTCAACTGCAAAGAGCCTTAGTTTGACAATTAGGCCGACATTCCGAACCATTTTCGGGAGCACGCTTAGACATAGCAGCCTTTTTCTCCTTGAACGTACACTTCTTAAAAGACCAGGGCACCGTCTCAATCCAATTCCCATAGTCTCCAAGCAGTCTACTTTGAAATTCTTGTCAAAACCTATAATGAGGCGTGAAGCACCTCTCTAGTCTATATGCTTATTTTTATGTGTCTCGTTTTTATAATTGTCGCGTGACAAGGAAGCAAAACCTGGTTTCAGATGGAGCACTAAATTATTTTATACGCAAGCTTCTCTGGACGATATCTCAGATTAATTCATAAAGCTTTGTTAATTATATTAACAATCATCAATTCATCTCATTACAACTGTCATTCTCACGTAAAAGCAAGTGCGGTTTATCTATATGGTACATTGAACACTGGAATGTTTTAGTAGTAAGGAAAGATTTGGCTATAAATGGAATTCATTACATAAAAACATAACACAACACTTTATATATTTTTATATATATATTAACATAATCCTCTTTGTTTATCTATTAAGTTAAATCAGGAGATTGTATAAGATGATGGTACATGCATAAAGCAATGCATATCCGCAAAAATTAAAGAAAAAAAACTTTGAAAAAGGTCCCTTTACTTGCAACTATTTTCTGGAAGATACGTATAGTGATTAAATCTACAAGCGTATAAGGTGTATGAATGTAATTGAAAGAATGGAAAGGAAACTATGAACGAGCTGATGTTGTGAAGCAGAAGACGAGCGGAGGTGGTAAAAGGAGTCACTGGTGCGTGCCAGAAGCAAACTTGTGTCCCACACCAGGACTAGGACCTGTCTTAATTCCTCCAAGAGTATGGCGATCGGTGAATTTGTGGCCAACCCCAGGACTCGGACCAGACTCCTTGATTGCTCCCAGAGATAACCCATCGAAGAAATTCTCAATCACCCTGCTAGCGGAGTTTCTGGCCTTGACCATGTTAAAGGGTCGTGCTTGGACCTCCATGAAAGCTGAGATTACGAGCATGAATACGACCAAGAAGCTCAGAGATCTTCGCATGGCTGCCATATGTTACAAGAAAAACACACAGAACTGGAAAGGCTTGATTTGAGGGCCGATACAAGGACGTTAACAGGAAGTAGTAGTTTATGTTGGAAGTTGGATGTGGAGCGTTGTGAAGAGCTTGGTGTGCTATTTATAGGGTTGGTGGGCTAACCTTGGTTTGACTAAGACAAGCAGGCACAAAAAACCTATTCAAGCAAATTTGTGTGATTTCCATTTGGATACTCTCTCATTCAAACAAACGTGTGAAATACTGTCAGCACGAAACAACAGCGGAGTTTCTTGAGTCTAAGAAAAACGGACAACAAAACAAGAATCCTAGTCTGTACGAGATAAAAATAACAATTGGAATTGCAAGTCTAAATTGGGGGGATAGAAAAAACAGAAACTAACGAAAGCAACCATGCCAGTATTTGTTTAGTGTCTTGCAAGGAAACCCCCTTCAGACGAAAATTCATGTATTAGCTTAGACAGCAGACCAGGGACGATAGATGTGTGCCTTACTTAGTTGAATCCCAGTAGATTGGGGACTGAATGTGGTCTGACGTAATTGGTTGGAATGATACAATTGACTGGCCGTGTTGGCTAAAGGGTGTCTAGGTGTCTAATCACATTGGACATCGTACAACCTAAGAAAATGGCAGTTTCGTAAAATTAATGCAAGCTGTTGGCTATGAAAATTGAAAAAGAAGAAGAATTTGACGCTTTGGTTTAAATAAGCTGTCCCTAAGCATATCCGAAGCTGCGGATCGTGTTATGATAAAATTTGACCGTCTGATCCTAGCCATTGCTCTCTGGTTCGTTGAAAAAAATGGTTGAGCAGCCACTCTTGTTGAAATCACAGGCCCACTTGTTAAGCCTGACTTTCACAACATATAGCTGAAGTTCGTTTTTATTTTTAATATTTTTATTAAAATACAAGTCATATTTATATGAAGTTCGTATTTTTTCTTTTTAATATTTTTATTAAAATACAAGTCATATTTATATCCTTTTAAATTGTCTGAATGCATGTTGGACCAGAATGAGCCATTAATTAGACTAAATGGTTAATGTTTCTATCTTTGTTTCAGCATGGAGACATGCCTTTCCAACTAAAGTTTTGACTAGGACAAATAACGCAATATTTGACGATACGTTCTCATTTCATAGTAAGCAAAATTCAAGAATGGCATGTTTTGATGTTACAGTTTATAACAAAAACCTTAAATACATTTTTTTGTAAACGACTGATCCACAGTGAATGAAGAATTCTTTTATTTAAACTGAATTATGTTAATATAATTTTTATGTAACTCAAGTAGATGATTATTATTTTAGTGATTCACGTAATCGTTATGTTTCATATTAGAGCTGCACATAAATTGAATCTGGCTGCACATAAATTGTATTAGACTCAATTTTTAAAATTATTTAAAATTTGAATATAAAATACATAATAATTTGACAAATAAAAATAATCATAAGTTCGTTTTAAGATCAAATAGATTTTTATAAAATGTATAATAAAATTGAAATTAATTATTAATTAATATGTTAAAATTTAAATAATGAATGTTTATTTGAACATTAAGATATTTATATTCAAATTGAGTTTTTAATTCAATTTTTAAATCCAAATTCAATTCATATTAATCCCTTCAATTTTTGAAATTAACCCATCGAACTAAATAAATCGAATCCATTTGTGCAAGTCTATTTCATATTAATTGACATATTTTTACATATCATAAATCATTTATTAGTATACAAAAGTATTTTAATTAATTAAAAATATAAGAAACCAACAAGTTAGCAGTTTTCATGCTATAATGGTTTTTATAAAGTAAGGAGGTGCCCCCATAAATTATAAAAGTCATTTATTGATAGATAAAAATAATTTCATTTATATTAGTCATGATGATTATAAACGTGATCACATAATTATTCCTTTCAATTAATATTGATCATAATATAATTATCAAGGCTTATCAAAATAACTCTCAAATATTTTAAAAATTATTTTTTGTATTATTGGCCATTAGTATCCAATGGGTCGCTAACATTTTTTCTTATTATAATTGCAATTACAGCAGATGCATATAATGCACATGATTACATATGAAAAACTGAAAAATCACACGTTAGTCTCTATACATCGAATTGTTGGAAAATCTGGACCGGATCTGATCCGACCGCAGCGGAATAATCACGAAACTCTTCCGTAATTTTTGATTTCCCGAAAACCAAGATCTATTTAATTCTATAAAATGATTAACACGAATCATAATAAAGCGGAATTTAATTCGTACCTTATTTTGAAGCTTGATCTTTCTCTTGATGCATCTCTCGAACCGTTTCTGAAACTGATTCGTTTCAACCACCGTAGCCTCACAAGTGTCCGACCTCTAACGGTATCCACATAATGAGTTGAGAGAACTCTGTAACTTTTACAGAGAGGATTAAGCATGAAGTGCTAGCTACATGGAGCTTAAGCCTATTTATAATAAGCTTAGGACGTTTTAGTAATTTAATTGAAATTAAAAACTAATTTTAATTAAACTTTAATTAGAATTATAAATAAATCTAATTAAATATTAATTATGCCCATATAAGAATCAATATCTTATATTGATCCTTATTTATTAAATATCTCATATTTAATTATAAAGTTTCTCAAACTTTATAATCAAGTCCAACTTGAT
>JANZLX010000213.1:4891017-4902039 GCA_025531955.1 Erythroxylum orinocense | reverse complement strand
AACCCATAATTCTCGAAATTCTCAACCAATTACAGTTATAACCAAATAGACCGGGAATGTCAATGTATGCATGTACAGTAAGTTCATGTGCAACAATGTCATTTTTCACAATACAAAGATGTCACATAAGATATGAATATGCAATAGCATTTCTAACCCCTCACTGATCACTAAAAAATTTCCATTTTACCCTTCCCGCTGGTACCGGGATGTTACATAAGCAAATTGGAGATAATGTTTTGATAGCTCGAGAGTTACTAAAAGGTTATACAAAACAGGGAGTCGTAAAGATTATGTAATGAAAATAGACTTAAACAAAGCATATGATTCTATATGTTGGAAATTCTTATTAATAATGTTTGGCTTCTCAGATGGGTTTAAAGAGTGTGTTATGATTACATCCTATTCTAGTCTTATTTTTGGGAACTTACCAATATCTTCAGAGGTGGAAAAGGACTAGACAAGGGGATTCATTTTCCCTTTATTTGTTTTTGTTATATTTGGAAGCCTGAATGAGACTGATTAAGTTTAATTTGAAGAGGAACAATAAATTCAAATTTCATAACAAGATGATCTACTGCTGATGTCTAGGGCTCACAAAGAATTTATTGGTAGTTTGATGAACTTCCTACACACTTTCAAGGTCTTACTGGGTTGGAGTTAAATAGGGAGAAAAGCCATATGATAGTTTCGATTAGTGTAAAACACTTGGCACAGAGACTATTAAACTTGTTAGGACTACATATTAAATCTCTTCCTTCCAAGTATCTTGCCCTTCCTTTATCCTTTAAAAGACTCAATTTTAATGAAAACAAGCCTCTCATTGAGAGGGTACATAAGAGGATCAATTCCTGACAGAATAATTATCTCTTATATGATGGCAGATTTTAGTTAGCTAAATTGGTGCTTTGCTTATGTCATATATATTAGGCATCTCACTTTTTCCTAGCTAAAGCGATGATAAGGTCTATAGAAAAGGAATTAGGAGATTTACTTGTTGTGGAGGAAAAGAGGGCCATTTCAAGGCCAAAATCAGCTAGTTGCAGATATGTAAGCCTAATAAAGAAGGGGGACTGGGGCTTTCTACACTAAGCTTGGCAAGTAAAAATCTAGTAGCAAAGAAAATTAGGAGATTATTGACAAAACGGAACTCCCTAAGGGTTGGATGGATGAACACATATGTTTTGAAAGGGAAATGCTTATGGGAAATGGAAAGGAAGGCCTCTTACCCTTATTTATGGCATAAGCTCTTAAGATAAGATATACTATAAGGGCTATGTCGAAATGTATTATAGGGGAATAATAGGACAACCTCTCTACTTTATGATAAGTGGTGTAATTATGGTTCGTTACATGATTTGATTATGAAAGAAGAGGCATTAATACAGATTTCTAGTAATGCTAAACATGATTTGATTATGGAGGAAGATGCATTAAGACAGATTTCTAGTAATGCTAAAGTTGGGTTATAGATTAAAGATAACTGTTGATATCCTGAATGGAATAAGGCAATGGCTTCCTAATTATGATCAACAACAAAGGAGTGAACATAGGTATATTTAGAGCCCTAACAAAAACTGCATTTTCTTATATATAAGTCTTTTATTGACATGCAACGAATAAAAGGGAGCATCCTATAGTAGATAGGCTTGGTATGGAATAGCAATCTCTTACCTAGAATATCCTTCCTACGCTAGCTGTTAATTAAAATCAAATTAAACATGTTAAGATATAGGTGATTATATCTTATTATTTAATTTTGGACATTATTTGATAATTAACCCTAGTTGTGCTTATGTGAGACTCTTTTAAGATAAGTTTGGGAAGTTTAAAATCCTAATTAAGATGGTATTTAGTATGTATATCCTATTGTGGAATAATATTGATCTTATGAAATTTTAACTTGATTATAGCATTTGGATATCCAAGGATTATTGTGAATCTTATGTAGCTAATAGTTTTAAGATATTATTTGGTGAACTGCAGATTTTTGTGTGAAGGATTACGTGTCTGTTACAACCTTTTCTGGCTGATTACGTAACCTAGGTTAAACAAGTGTGGGCTGCATTTTTCTTTAGGAGTGTTGTTGATTGTGGTGTAGTGCAGCTGTGATTTTCTTGTTGTGTTTCTGTTTGTTTTTTTAGCTGGTTGAATCATTGTTATATCATCCTTAGTCACAGGCTGTCGTGTTTGAGATTCTTAACCCTATACTTTATGCTACTAAGTTTAAATCACAATTGAAACGACATATAGAGTGGAGGAAGATAATGCTTGATTTGATGTCTCCACCATCTATGGTAGCTTGAATGCCTGTAGACTTCCGGTGATGGCTATATTACTTAATCAATAAATGCTTAGATAAATCTTACAGTGGAAGTGGTGTCTGAAAATTCCAGCAGCTGACTACTGAAATACTCTTGGTGAACAACTTTTAGATCTGTCTTTGAAGGAGTTGAATCTATTAGGGAAGTTGTTCATTTTTATCTTAACTGTATTTGTTTACGTTTTTGTTCTTTTAATTACTTGAGTTATTTGATCGTTGTCTTTATCATTAAAAGTTGTTAAGAAATCCTCTGTTGAGGTTAGTACGATGTGATTGTGCTATTGGGTGTGAAATACTTTCATGGGTTGTAAGGATGAGGGGTAATGTCAAAGGTTGAGTGGTGTTGGCTCAGTAAAACCTTGTATAAAACTATTGTCGTTAGTGAAAATATTAAGCTTGGTGAGGGCCCCATAGATGTAGGAGTTGCCAAATTTCGGTGTTGATTTTTGATTTGTGTTTATGCATTTAATTTTTTTTGATTGTGCTAGAAACAATAGCGACCAAATCCGAAATTTTGCTAAACTACTTCTTTTGGATTTTCAATATCAGAGTGGGTCACCGAATCAGAACTTGGTACATCAAGTTGGTGCAGATCTGTGTTTCACAATTATGACTTTAAGAGATGAGGCATCAATCATTAGGCCACTGTTATTAGATGGTTCAAATTATCTTACGTGGAAATCACAGATGAAAGTATTCATTCAAGCACAAGGAACAAAAGCATAAAACTCGGTTTTAAATGGCTGGACATATCCAGTGATGACTAATGAAAAAGGAGAAGTAGTGCTTAAAGATGCATCTGAGTGGTCAAGGGCTAAAGTAGAGAGAGCACTTGGAAATTCTCAAGCCTTGCACACTATCTTCAGCGTAGTTGATAAAGGTCGCTTTGTTATATATTAGCCTATGAATCGACGAAAGAAGCATGGGACACTTTGTAAACCATACATGAGGGATCGAAATCTGTGATAGCCTCAAAACTTCAAATGTTAGCTGTGAGATTTGAATAGCTGAGGATGGATGAAAGTGAAACTATTGGAGACTTCCATGAGAGACTGCGTGACATTAAACCAAGCACATCAACTTTCGAATCTGAAACTTGTTAAGAAGACATTGAGATCACTGCCTTTGAGATTTATACCAAAAATTGTAGCTATTGAAGAAGCCCACGATATCATTGAATTGTCTTTAGATAAGGTAATTGGGATTCTTAACAACTTTGAGATGAAATTGTTGAGAGATGAACAAGAGAAGAACAAAGGATTGACGTTGCAAGCTGAGGTTGGAAAAGCCATGAATGACATAGGAGATGAAATGAGAATGAGGATATGAAGTTATTAATAAGCAATTTTAGCAAGTGGTTAAAGAAAGTGAAGAAGGATAAATTCGATTTTAGGCAAAATGTTGGGAGCTCATCAAATAGTAATTTCAAATAACAAGTTAAAACTAAAAATTGTGAAAGAACAGTGAAGAAAATTCAATGTCATGAATGCCAAGGCTTTGGACATGTGGCAAGCAAAATGCATTAACACTTTGAAGAAAAGAAAAGGGAAGTCCCATATAAGCACTTAAAGTGAGAATGAATCTGGAAGTGAGTATGGTAATGAAGAAGAATTTGTAAGTAGTGATACGTTCGTTGTTTTATATAGTAAAAGTCAGTAGTTTGCTTAACAACGACCAAAAAGGAAGAAATTGACGATGAAAACGTGGATAAATCAAAATATTTTAGGGAAAATGCAGATGAATCAGCTCAAAGTCTAACCTCAGACTATGACAGTGATGACAATGGTTCAGATGATAAAAAGAAGGATATATATGAAGCCTATGAATTAATGTATGCAAAAGGGATGCAAACATGCAAGAAGAATGAGTAGTTGAAGAAGGAAAACTCTACCATGAAGAACATCATTCAAGATTTAAAGAAGAAGTTGTTATCTACTACAGATGAGCTAAATAAAACAAAGTCGAAGTTGGTTAATACGAAAAAGGGATAATTGCGGGTCATTTTGATGTTGGCGTTACTTACTTTTACACTATACCTATTGGGTGCCATATGATCCTATTAGAGGATTCTTCGAGAATCTGTTTCCCTTGTCTAGTTGTGTAATTTCGGTTTAGCTTCCCTTTATAAAAAAAGGAGACTTTCAAGGCATTGGCTATAAAGGTGAATATTCTAAGTCGAATGGTCACATAAGGCCAAATTGTCACAATCTGCTACAAATGATATTTCAACAGGGTCAAAATCGAAAATCTAAACATGCTACATTAAATTTCCAGCAGAAGTCCATGTTATCAAAACATACTTGGGTTAGAAAGGGTCAATTACAAGCACATAGACATGGTGAAGGAAAAACAAGAAATTGTCCAGATTCACAATTAGTTGCTGCTGGTAAAGAAACTGTTTAAACAAAAGACCAATTACTTACTTACGAGGGAGGAATCAACCAGATATTTGATGACAGGGTTAATATGGCCAGGAATAAGGCTAGGATTGAATTTCTTCGAGGGGCACAGGGGCTGTGTTCTTTAAATTTTTGAAGTATATTAATGTTGTTTATTAAAAAAAAGGTTTGGAGCTAACGTATAGACTTTCTTTGTTTTTAATTTATGGGTTTTGCAAGGTTCAAGTGATTTGTGTGTGTTTGAATTTTTCCTTACTTGTTGAATAATATATTTGATGCGAGAATTAGGCTCTCCTTGATGGTTTGAAAGTTTTGTTTCTGAATGTTGATTTACGGTGTTATGTCGAGAAAATATTGATGCTTAGTTAGAGACCCATAGGAAGATTCGAGTTTTCTATGATTATAGTTTTTCAAGTTTTATTTTGGTTTCTCTCTATAGCGTAGGCTGTACGAGTTTGAACAATATGCTTTTATATTGTTTTATCCCAAGGGGGAGATATATGATTGTTTTTTATGACTGTTTAATTCAGAGGAAGATTTTAAGGTATCTTTGTGACTATTAGTCATCTTTTTGGCATCTTTTTGTCCCAAGGGGAGAATGAATGATGTAATGGCTATGACTATTGTGTTTATTTGGAGAACTTAGCTATTTTTGTTAACTTCGGATTATTGTTTATTCGGATATTTGCCAAGTGCGTATTTGGAAGTTATTTCGAACCTTATATTTAATTAAGGGGGAGTTTCTTTGTAGTTTGTGAATCCAATTATCTCCTTTAGGGAGAGTTTAAATTATGTGAAAAATAATGTAAACAATGGGGAGATTGTTAAGATATAGGTGATTATATCTTATTATTTAATTTTGCATACTATTTGATAATTGAACCTAGCTATGTTTACGTGGGACTTTTTCAAGAAAAGTTTGGGAAGTGTAAAATCTTAATTAAGGCAGCTGTGGAATAATAACAATCTTATGAAATTTTAACTTGACTATGGCAGCTAGATATCCAAGGATTATTGTCAATATTCTGTATCTAATACTGTTAAAATATTATTGGGTGAGTTGTGGATTTTTATGTGAAGGATTGCATATATGTTGCAACCTTTTCTAGCTAATTACGTAATTTAGGCTAAACAGGTGTGGGCTGCGTTTTTCTTTAAGAATGTCATTGATTCTGGTGCAGTGCAACTATGATTTTATTGCTGGGTTTTTGCTTGTTTTTCTGGCTGGTTGAATCATTGTTATATCATCCTTAGTCATGGACTACGTGTTTGAGATTCTTAACCCATACTTTATACTCCTAAGTTTAAAACAAAATTAAAACTATATATAAAGTGGAGAAAGATAATGCTTCATCTGATGTTGCCACCATCTATTGTAGCTTGAACGCCTACGGACTTCAGACGGTGGCTATGTTACTTAATCAATAAATGCTCAGATAAATCTCACAATGGAAGTGGTGTTCGAAAATTCTAGTAGCTAACTACTAAAGTACTTATGGTGAACAACTTTCAAATGTCTTTGAAGGAGCTGAAACTGTTAGGGAAGTCGTTCCTTTTTATCTCAAGTGTACTCGTTTATGTCTTTTTTTATCACTTGAGCTATTTAATTGTTGTCTTTATCGTTACAAGTTGTTAAGAAAATCCTCTGTTAAAATTAGTACGAAGCGATCGTACTATTGGATGTGAAATACTTTTACGAGTTATGAGGATGAGGGATAGTGTCAAGGATTAAGTGGTGTTGGCTCAGTAAAGCCTTGTATAAAACTATTGTTGTAAGTGAAAGTATTAAGTTGGATAAGGGCCCTACAAATGTAGGCAAGGTGTGCCAAATTACGCTAACAAATTTTAGTGTTAATTTGTTGTTTTTCTTTTGATTGTTTAATTTTTCTACTTTTTGATTGGGCTAGAACCAAGTGCAGCCAAATCAGAAGTTTTGCTAAACTACATCTTTCAGATTTTCAAAACACTTTGGATTAATTGACCTATCTTAATATAGTTAATAGATGCTCATATGTAAGGTAAACATTGACTCTGCATTCTCCTCTCACTTATGGAAACATTTTCTTCGAAAATGTAAAATCATGCTTATTAGAGACAATTACTTAGAGATGATGGAGTGGTTTCGGGTCTCTAATCTACCCAAGGTAGATAATAGTATGGCGATCATGGTATTCTGTACCTATGTTTATATAGTATGGGAAGAGAGGAACATCAGACTTTTCCTTAATAAAGAAAATAGATTAGACCAGATTATACAGGAGATTACCCTATGGGTGAGAGAGCAAATTATCCGTAATTCTAGACTAAGCTCATGCAGTAAGAACTTGGCAGTAGAAAAGGGACTTTTGCCTTACTTATCTAATTTAGGCAAGGAACGAATCTCTAGTCTTGTTGAAATATGCATTAGCTGTGAACAATTAATACAAGTTTAAAGCGAGGGATAGTAAATGAAAGCATGAAGAGTAGGTGAACAATTATTGATGATCCAAAGAAGTATCATATTAATTTGGGAATCAAAAGACGATTGATTAATATTTAGGGTTTGCCTTATTCGTTCTTCCGGATCCCTGTGGTATGGAAAAGGCTCCCTCATATATTATACTTCCATTAAAGTCTTAATTTGCCTCGATCGATGTGTGCAATGTGATCAGATAGCTCAATCGGTGGAGGATTAGGCCGAAGCAGAAGATAAACTATGCATATATGTTCTTTCGGAAGTTTTAATTTAAGGAAAAATTTGTTTTCTGTGGGTTAAACTCCAGAGTGATAGGAACAAGCCGATCTCATGTGAATGAGGTTTATTTTTGGTCTCTCTAATCAGATGTATTAGGAAGTATGTGTCGTTTTATATCACTATAACTTTTACATTTATATAATTGATAAAATTTAAAATTTCAAAAAATTTATTATCATCCAACATGTAACTTTTTAGCTTAGGCTGTATATTTGAAGTTAAAAAATGCAAGGGAATTCAAGGAGGCAGCTATTAGAGTTTGAGTCTGAAATTTAAAAAAAAAAGAAAAGAAAGTCTCGAGAGAAAGCGAGATATGCACCACAATGCTTTTAGTTACTTTTTGTAAGTATTGAGAGAAATTACAATAGTTTTGTCGTTAAAAGATGTAAACCTAAGTGTAGTTATATAACCACTAATATTAACAAACTCATCATATCCATATAAATTGCAAGTTACTGTAAGAACATGATCGAGTCATATCCACATATCCACACACCAACGTTGCTAACTTAAAGACTTTATTAAGGAAGGAATTAAGAGTAGACTTGAGTTTTAACACTTACAAAATAATAAAAGGTGTTGTCATCAAGATGATACATGGGTGTTAAGTGGAAGAATTTTCTAAAATGTTAGGATATGATAAGGAGGTGAAGAATAAACACCCAGGTATAATCTGGGTAATTAGAACAAGTACTAGTGTTGATAGTAAAAGGGTGTTTGCAAGATGTTATATTTGCCTTGATGGAGGTAAAAGAGATTGTATTAAAGGTTATAGATTAATAATATGACTAGACGTGTAGCACCCTACTCTCGCAAGACATGTACTTGACATCTTGAGTGATATCTGAATACGTGCTCCACAAGGATGGAATGTTAGAGCATTCACAACACTCATTTAATGATGGCATCATCATTCAAAGCATAAATATCACAATATTTTAAAACCCAAAATTCATCATTTCATTTCATAAAAATCGAATATACATTATAGCTTTATAAAATCATCCAAATATGTACATTATCAAGACTAATTACAGAACACACTACATACATGAGGAATTATACAAAAATCTCTAGCTAGATCCTTCAGTCTAAGCTGACCGACCTTTGAGTCATTTCTTCTATCCAAAAGTACAAGAACTATGCTTCTTGTAGAGTCTTTCTGTCCCTAGTGTCCTATTTCGGTCCTGAAATGTCAACGTTACAATTTTGGTGAGTTTTGTGAACTCAGTGAGGTAAACATCCTCGATGATTTGCTCAATTCATATAACACAGCAACTCATAAAAACACATAATTCATATCATCATTTATCATGTAGCATCACATATCACATTCAGAGCCGTCAAACTGATAATTTTGTTCATTTAAAACATGCACAATAATTATAAATGCAATGCATATGAGACTCACTTTTATTTATTACTTTGTTGTGATTGGGTGTCTTTTTACTAGTCCATATCCCTTGTGGATACCGAGCTTGTATCAGATACTGTCTCATATCCTTTAGTGGATACCAGGTACAATAGCAACTGAGCCATAGGCTCTTATCACATTCTACAACTACCTTTATCTTTTATGCATTCATGTAATGAAATACATCACATTCACATTTACATTTATCTTCGGACTTTGGTATGACATTCAATATATACATTTTTGAATCATTTATTTTTTCAAATTCACATACAAGGAACATTTCCAATATGTCATTCATGTATCAAATGCGTCGGACATTCAATGTCCGGAATCAACATAATCATATTCATAAAATAATTCAATAAATAATTTAAAACAAACAATTAATTAAGTGAGACCATCTAAGTTACTCACAGGTTGTTCCAGAAAGCTATTTCCTCAAAGTTCCAACAACGTCTGGATGTGGTTGCCCAAATCGCTCTTCTAAATCATGCAATACATACATATTTACACACATCACAACTTTTCACAATTATAAGTATTCATTTATGTATAAATGTGTATATGGATTATGTACAATGCATATTCATTAGCAATCCTAGGTATATTTTCATTATTCTCATCACATGATCATTTAAATATCAAAACTCACATAATTCTAATTTGAACTTAGGTTTATACCTTAATAAAACAAATTGAGTCTAAGTTCATAACTCAATCGATCATTCCAGTTTTTTGTTCTTCTAAAAATAGATTTTTGGGTCCTTTCTACATGGTCATTAAGACAAGAAAAATGAAAAAAAAAATGTTCCCATAAGTCTTAAGTTTCTAATGACACCAAGTCTTTACAATTTGGTTCAATATTCAAACCAAAATTTGAAACACTTGGAGACAGAATTAAAATTCTATTCCTTCATAAAATTTGTAGCTATATTTCTCTAGTTTAATCTAAATAAAAAATCATCCCATTTGGATATCTACAGATCAAGATATGGCTAAAATATAGATGTCTGTTTAGTGAAAACACTGCATTTAACAATATTCCAGCACACTTCATCATTTTCATCCTAAACTCATTAATCAATCCTTTCCTAACGAATTAATATGACCATAAATTTTGGTGGAGAATAAAAAAATGTGTGAGGAGTTGGTGTTTAAAATTTCAAGTAATTTGAAGGTTGGGAGAAGAAGTTATGGCCAAAGGAGCGAAGGATGTCCAAAACTGTTATATATCTCTGCACTTTCACTATCATTGTGCAATTCTAGTTGATTGTTCACTATTACGATCGTGCAAATCCTATCCTGTTGTCAGTTGATGAATGACTCCATGCTCCTTATAAGAATTCTCGAACAATTTTTAGGTTTACTTGCCTTCTCTATCAGACCTGAGTATCTTCATATACTATTCACTTTATTTTTCAACCATCACTTTGAACTCTTTGATCTTATCAAGAGCCTCTGATTTTTCTTTCAAACTATACACCCAACTTTTTCTACTAAAATCATCAATAAAAGTTAAATAGCACTTGTTTCCTCCAGCTGATGGCACGTCAAATGGACCAGCAATATCTGTGTGGACAATCTCTAGCGGTCTTCTGGCTCTCCACGATTTTCTAGTTTCAAACTGTTGCCTGTGTTGCTTTCCAATGTAGGCTTCACACAACTGCTTTGATTGATTAACTTCTAGTAATCCGTTCACCATCTTTGACTTTGTTAATAATTTTAGTCCGGTAAAACTGAGATGACCAAACCTTAAATGCCACAACAGGATTCATCTTTGATGGCTAACTTTATACAATTTATCAACTCATTTTGTAAGTCAAGTGTGAAAAGACGATTCTTCATCATCTTTACTCTTACTATCAATTCTCCCTTCTTATTCCAGATGGTGAGTTATCCATTTTTCAATAATATGACGTATTTTTTTGTTAGCCCCAAGAATTTTATGATTAATTAAGCATGATTAGATTAAATTAAGTAAATTAAATTAGCATTAATTTGCATAAGTGCATGAGTTATTAAATGAGTTAGGGAAGTTAGTTGCATGAATTAAATGATATGGGCTTAAATGAGTTTCAGTGGGCTTAAGTTTAAAGAATGAAAGGATAAGGAGAAGGAGAATGAGTTAGGCAAATGGGCTTAGGTTGGA
>JANZLX010000213.1:4842451-4853355 GCA_025531955.1 Erythroxylum orinocense | reverse complement strand
TTGTTATTATTATTTTAATAACAACAAAAATAATAACATTAATAAATAAGTGAAAAATGTATAATAATAATAAATTTGAATAATAATAAATACAACAATAATAATAATAATAATAATAATAATAATGAGAATGAGAATAAAAATAATTGATAAAATTAATAATAAAAAGAATAATAATAAGTAGAAAATTTATAATAATAATTAATAAGTAATAATAATAAGAATAATAAAGTTAATAATAATAATAATAATAATAATAATAATTATTATTATTATAAAAATAAAAACAAAATAAAATAAAATAAAATAAAAAAGGATGATGATGATGATGATGGTGATGATGATGATGATGATGGCAATAATAATAATAATAATAATAATAATAATAATAATAATAATAATAATAATAATAATAATAATAAGAATATTTTGATCTTTTTGTTGATTATTCTTTTGTCATTCCAAGTTTATATTTTCAAACCAAACAATGAAATAGAAATTCTTTACCTATTCTATTCCTTGAACTAAACAAAGTAATATCCATTCTATTCTATTTCTCATCTTTTCTATTCTTAAGAATAACTATTATATTCCTTATCTATTCCATTCTTTAAACCAAACAGGTCATAAGAGTTCTGATTGTATTAAAGGAAAATAAGAGAGAAAGTTTTAATTGCTTTATTGAGTAGAATGGAGTTGATGGGTATAAATTTGAGTATAGATCATACAAATTTACAAATTTAGTGTGAGAATTAGTAGTCATATTTATACTTGCAAATATTAAAACCTGATAGAGATTTGTGCCCTGGTCTCATGGGTGCCATTTACCATAGTTATAACAATCCATATAAATACATTAAAATATGTTATAGTAAGGAGAGGTACATGCAAATATATAAGTATTCTCTCAAGTCATTTGATAGACCAATATTTTAGTCTCAATATGAACTCATTGAGCCATTGGTAAAAAGGAAAACACCTAGCCATTTAAAACAATAATAAGAAAGAGAAATTTGAGCAATCTAAAATTATAAAATGTAATAGACATGAAAAGAGAATGACTTGCACTAAATGTGGACAATAAAAATATAACTAAATATCATAAAAAATACAACATAAGGAATTTCACATTGATTATGAAATCGAATTTTCTATTACTATTTTGTTATTAATCATTTAATATTTATAAAATATTTATAGGTGTCAGGATTATCTATTACTAACATTCGGAGATAAAAATGAGAAGTTCAATTTATAAATTCAACAGACACTGCATCAACAAATATTACACATTTAGATGAAGTGATTAGACAAAAGAATTGTGAAAATAAAAAAGTATACAAACAATCGTTATAGGAAAAGGAAAAGGGAGAGGTAGAGTGAGAACAAGATGCAAAGATAGAGGCAGAGGTAGGGGCAGAGGGAGAAGGGTTGGTAAATATGGATTACATTTCAATGAGTCAACTAGCTCAATTGAATACCACGTAAGTTAACTTATATACAGAACTATGATATATTAGTATTTGAAAAATTATGTAAACACTAAATAATCATTGTTATTGTCATATATAAGCAATAGAGAGAAAAGTTTTAGATACTAAGGCTTAGAGGTTTAAAGGTAAGAAATCTAAATTTTCTTCGTATCTGAATATTGGTCAATCCAATATGTCCTGTAGATGTTAGAAGTATAAGAAGAAGAAGGGATATGATAAGTTTGATTGCCAGAAATATGACCTGAAAAAAAAAACAGGAACTGTCAGGTAACTCTTTGACTTATATGATCTATGAATTTAATCTTCCTATAGCCACATCAAGTTCTTGGTGACTAAATGGTGGAGCTTCTAATCATGCTGCCTCCACAATGCAGGGGTTCATACGTGGGAGAAAATCAAATAAAGAGGAGGAAAAACTGATGGTTGGTAATAATGAAGTTAGTGTAATGTTTGTAGGGGATGTACGCTTGAATCTTAATACAGGGTTTGTACTTGTTTTACAGGAAATATTTTATATATCACTTTTTAAGCAGAATTTGATCTTTATATAAGTTTTGCACAGAAAAGGCTATAGTTTGTCATTGATGCTTCTGTTGTACAATTATCTTTCAATGCAAAACATATTGGTATAGAACATGTCTTGCCCCTCATAAGATGTATGCTTCTTCATATATTACAGAATATATTACTAGAAAGAAACCTCTGATAAAGGATAAGTCATACATGTTGTGACATAAAAGGTTGGGCCACATTTTCAAAGATAGAGTTAAGAGATTGATTAAAGAATATATTCTCCCATCTTAAGATTTTGATGATCTGGAAACATGTGTTAACTATTACAGGGGTAAGTTGACCAAAATAAAGAAAAAGGGGTCGACTTGTACTTCTAGCTTGCTAGAACTCATATATATAGATGTTTGTGGAGTTTATACAGCTATATTGTGTAATTCTAGATATTTTTTTTGACTTTTATTGATGATTATTCCCATTATAGTTATGTGTTCTTACTTAAAGAAAAGTCTGAAGTTCTTGAGAAATTTACGATCTTTAAGGTTGAGGTTGAGAACCAATTGGAAAGGTCCATTAAGATTGTCATATTTAACCATGGAGGAGAATATTATGGTAAACATGGGATTTTAGAATAAGAAAGGGATCTGTTTGTCAGATATACGGAGTCATATGGAATAGTGGCCCAGTTCACAGTGCTAGGTAGTCTTGAGCAAAATAGTGTGGCTGAAAGGTGTAATCGCACCCTAAAGGACATGACGAGATCGATACAAAGCAGGACTAACCTACCTGATAACCATTGGGGTGAAGTTATAAAGACCTGCCTTGTATATACTTAATAGAGTCCCAAGCAAATCAGTTTCGAAGGTGCCATTTGAACTCTGGAAAGTGTCAAAGTTTAGCCTTGCCCATATTAGTGTTTGGGGTTGCCCTGTTAAGGTACATTTATATAATCCTTATAAAAAGAAGTTGTATATCATTCTATTCGTTGCTATTTTGTTGGATATCCCGACCACTTTAAGGGATATAGATTTTACTATAGAGAAGGAGGGTTTAGAATTGTAGAGTCACAAATAACTAAGTTTTTAGAATATGATGTCTATGATGAGGATGGTCCTTCTCACCCTTCAAATGATAGCAGGATGGATACTATAGTTATTTGGTATCTGTTACTCATACAGTCAGAACCAATAGATTAAGGTCTTGGTACCATGCTAGTACATAAACATGAACCTATACCTGTACAAACTGAGGTTCCTAAGGTATAAGAACCAGTTTAATAATGAAGATCCACTAGAGTGAGAAGGCCTGTTATTTCATTTGATTACATAGTATATTTATGTGAACAAGACTATGATATTGGACACGTTATCGATCCAGTTACTTTTTCATATGTTGTTTTGATACCTCATGTAGATTTGTAGTGAGATGCAATGAAAGATGAGATGCAATCCATGAAGCATAATAAGGTATGAGATCTTATTGATTTGCCTCAAAATTGCAAACCTATCAGTTGTAACCTAGAAATTTGCCTAAAAAGTTGGCAAAAACACAAACATAGTTAACCCAGAAAATTAGGGCTTTCATCGTAAACACAAAAGCTAGAGAATGTAATACAAAACCGACCATGGAACAAGCAGTATATGGGTATCAAAAACCCAACAAAAATTCAACATTGCAGATGCAAATCTTAGGTTCTCGAAACAGATAATTTCAAACAAAACGTAAGCATCTTGTTCGGTTAGCACAAGCAGAATACCAAAATCAAAGAAGAACATAAGGCAGTAAATGGGTTTTAGAAACCCAACTATAATACAATATCACAGAATCAAAACTTAGATTTTTCAGCATCGTGTGGAAACAATTTCCAGAAATTAAACTCGCACAAAACCCATAACAATTAGGGATTTCAGAAACCCTAGACATTCAGAAAGACGCAAGGTTCAGAATTAAAGCCATCATATATGCTTTCATATTCAATCTCATGATAGATGAAAAATTAGGTTTTCGACTTTTGTTCAGAAACAGAACACATACAGTCGTGAATAAGCTTCGAAAAAGACAAACACTAAAGTAAAACAAATCAAATTGTATCATAATCAATAATAATCAAGTCTCTAATTCAAGATTAACAATTAAAGAAGACTCTGATATCTCTATTGGAATCTAACCATGATCGAATCATCGGCGTAGCGAAAAACAAAATTTTTTACAGATTCTAAGCAAATCCTAATAATTTATTAAGCTTGAATTAAAACACAAATCGATTTAGAAATCGTACGTTGCTCGCATTTCGTGAAAAATCTTTGAAATGTTTTTTTGATCGATCAATTACTGACTGTCCAATTGTCCCGCCTCTGATGGTATCCACAAAGCAATTCTCAAATTGCTTTTGAGAGGAAGAAGACAAAAGTGCTAGATTCTAAAAAGCTCTTCCCTTTAAATAGAAAAATCATGACAGTCTTTTATTAAAATTAAATCCCTTTAATTATAATTAGAATCAAATTCTAATTAATTTAATTTAAAAAAAATCAAATATCTCATATTTGATTCCCAAAGTTCTCAAACTTTATAATTAAGTCCAACTTAATTAAATTGATTTTTCTTTCACAAATTGCTTTTTAATGTATGACCCATTAGGTTTCTAATAAATTGGCAATGATTATAATTTTTATTCACAATTAGAATTAGATAAAATAAAACCTCTTTTAATTTATCTTTAATTCTCCAATTAAATAATTCATAATCATAAATCATGACTGACGTTTAGCAATATGTCATGATTACCCAAATATCAGGAATGTTAAAATGATTGACTTAATCTGTCCATACATGGCTATAATGTATAATTTAATCTTTTCGTCATTCAATATTCTAATTGGACTGAGTATGGATATAATGTCTACTCTTATCATCCATTCATGTTCGTTCTTACTAATTAGTAACTGATTTATAATTGAAATTTGAAAAAGAGTTTTCAAAGATCAATTCACTCTGGCCAAAGAATTCCATAAATCATTACTAATCAAGAACAGTATAATATTTTCTCTAATTACTTTATATTGACTTACTCAACTATGTACATATGGTTCATATTGTATCCAATTACTACCGACTGAACTATCCTATAATGATTCATAAGTAGCATCAAAACACAATAACTCCTACATTAGATACCTTGGTAATCTCAAGTCTGAAGATCAATTATACAACTATCATTATGAGATAATCCATAGACATATAAATAATATTCCATTTTAATTCTCATAATCCGGTCAGTTCAGTGACTTATTCTCTAATAATCACTAACACATTAGTTTAAGTATCTCTATACTTTAATTTATGAGATCAATTACTTTCTTCATAAGAAAGAAACATAATATGTGCTAGTTTTACCGTTTTAACAATATCCGATCTTGATGAAGCTACAACTAGGAACATTTAGGAATAACACATAACTGTAAATTGAATCTCATAATTATGATCTCATCATAATTTCAATTACACAGTAATTATTCCAAGGATTTTATCTTTAGTATTAAAACATAAAATATTAATTAAATTAATACATAAAGATAAATAAAGCCTTTTCATTAATTCAAAATAATGTCATACATTAATTTGCATCGAATTGATTTGCTGCAAGGGCATAAACTAACAATCTCCCACTTGCATTAAAGCCAATCCCTATGAATCTAATACCATATCCATCTATATGTCGATCATGTCTCTTTTGAGACAATGGCTTAGTAAGAGGATCTGCTAGATTCTCTTTAGTGGGAACTCGCGCCGATGTTATGTCTTTCCGTTCCATTATTTCCCAGATCAAGTGAAACTTTCTGAGTACATGTTTGAACCGTTGATGAGACCTGAGTTCCTTTGCTTGCGCAATAGCACCGTTGTTGTCACAATACAATACTATAGGCTCAACAATGCTAGGAACCACTCCGAGTTCAGTGATGAACTTCTTGATCCAAATTGCTTCCTTTACTGCCTCTGACACTGTATTGTACTCTGCTTCAGTCATTGAATTTGGGATGGTTGGTTGTTTGGAACTCTTCCAACTAACTGCATCACCATATAGAGTAAAAATATACCTTAACTGTGATCCACTATCGTCTGGATCAAACTGAAAACTAGCATTCGAATGACCCTAATCTCTCAGATCAGTTCCTCGATAGACCAGAAGAATATCTTTAGTCCTTCTTAAGCACTTCAAGATATTTTTCACAACCATCTAATGACTCTCACGAGGATTAGTTTGATATCTGCTTATTATGCTCAAAGTATAAGCAACATCTGGTTTAGTACACAGCATCGCATACATGATTAATCCAATTGCTGAAGCATATAAAGTACAATCCATTTTATCTCTCTCCTTTTATGTTTGTGGGCACATACTCTGTAAGAGAGAAATCTTAGGCGATATGGGTAAGAATTCCCTTTTAGAGTTTTCCACGCTAAACCTCTTTAGTATTTTATCTATGTATGTGGATTAAGGTAATCCAAGCAATCTTTTTGATCTATCTCGATTGATTTTTATACCTAGTATATAGGCTGCTTCTCCTGTATCCTTCATGGAAAAGTTTTTAGATAACCATATCTTAACAGACTGAAGCATTGAAATGTCATTTCCAAAGGCAATATGTCATCCACATAAAGCACTAAGAAAACAACTGCCCTCCTACTTATCTTCTTGTAAATACAAGGTTCATCCACATTTTTTATAAAATCAAACTCTTTGATTGTTTTATCAAAATGGATGTTCCAACCCTGCGAAGATTGTTTAAGTCCATAAATGGACCTTTGCAACTTGCATACTTGATCAGGAAATTCTTTCGATTCAAAACCCTTAAGTTGTGTCATATACACATCCTCATGCAAATTCCCATTGAGAAATGTTGCTTTGACATCCATTTTCCAAATTTCATAATCATGGTATACAACTATAACCAATAAATCCTTATGGATTTAAGCATTGCTTTTAGCAAAAAAGTTTCATCAAAATCAATTCCTTGTTTTTGTCTGTAACCTTTCACTACCAACCTTGCTTTATACGTATGAACATTTCCATCCATGTTAGTATTTCTCTTAAAAATCTATTTGCACCCAATAGGTACTATAACATCAAGTGCATTCACCAAAGTCCATACTTGGTTAGTGTACGTGGATTCCATTTCAGATTTTATGGCTTCTTGCCATTTTAAAGAATCAATGTCTAACATTGCTTCTTTAAAATTAGTAGGCTCATCATGTATGAGTGATACGTTATCCTTTCCATGCTCAATATGGAGATCTAATCTAGTGGGAGGACAATGTATTCTACTAGTTCATTGCGGACTATGTGTCTCTTGAACTCTCGATTGTACATCGTATGTATCAACTTGTGATTCTTGTTCCATGTCAGTGTGAATTTATGGTTCTTTAACTTCTCTAAGTTCTACCTCACTCCCACAACTTTCTTTGAGAATAAATTCTCTTTCTAAGAATGTAGCATGTCTTGAGACAAATACCTTTTGCTCAATAGGATGATACAATTGATAACCGAAACTTTCTTTCGGATACCCCTCAAATTTGCATTTGTTTGATTTAGCTTGAAGCTTATCAGATATAGCACGCTTTACATAAGCTTCACATCTCCAAATCTTTAAGTGTGATAATCTAGGTCTTCTACCAGTCCATATCTCATATGGTGTCTTATCAACCGATTTAGATGAAACTCTATTTAGAAGATATATTGTGGTTTCAATTACGTATCCCCAAAAGGATATACAAAGAACTGCATGACTCATCATGGAACATATCATATCTAATAGTGTATGATTTCTCCTCTTAGAAACTCCATTATATTATGGTGTTGCAGGAGGAGACCATTGTGAGAGAATTTCATTCTCTTTTAAGCAACCAAGAAACTTGTAGTCTAAGTATTCACCATCTCGATCTGATCTAAGTGTCTTAATACTTTTAATATTTAGTTTCTCTACCTCTAGTCCAAATTCTTTGAACTTTTCAAATGATTTAGACTTTTGTTTCATCAAATACACATAACCATATCTACAATGGTCATCTGTGAACATAATGAAATATGAGTATCCACCTTTAGCATTTGTGGACATAGGCCACATACATCTGAATATATTAATTCTAGTAACTCACTAGCACATTGACCCTTTCCCTTAAAGGGTTGTTTGGTCATCTTTTCCAATAAACAAGATTCACAAATTTCATATGGTTCATAATCCAAAGGATCAAAATATCCTTCGTTATGTAATTTTGTGATTCTAGTTTCATTGATATGACCTAACCTACAATGCTATTAATAAGATGGAGTTTGGTTACTTAATTTTCATTTCTTACTATTTATGTTAAGAATTGGCCTTTCTAGATCTAACTCATACAAACCATTTGCAAGCAATCCAGATCCATAATAAATATCATCTTTATAAAAAGAACAACTGTTATCCTTAATTATAAAGACAAATCCATTCAAATCCAAATAAGAAATAGAAATGATGTTTCTTGTAATAACAAAAACATAATAACAATTATCAAGTTCTAATATAAAGCTATAAGATAAAGTTAAACTACAAGTTCCTACAGCTAATGCAACAACTCATGCTTTATTGCTAACTCGCAAGTCCACTTCGCCTTTCTTTAATGATCTACTCCTTATTAACATCTGCATTTTATTACATAAGTGAGAACCACAAGCAGTATCCAAGAACATGGAACAGAAGTAGAAAGATTGATCTCAATCATAAACATACCTGAAGAGACAACTTCCATAAGTTTTTTATCTTTCAAGCTAGATAGGCAGTTCCTCTTCCAATGTTTGTTGACTCCGCAATGAAAACATGTGAGCTTGTCATTGCTCTTCTTCTTGACACCTCCTTTGGCTTTTACTATATTAGTAGAAGCCTTCTATTTCTTGTTATTATTCTTCTTAAAGCCCTTTTTCTAACTTTTAGAAGAACTTATAACAAGTACGAAACTGGTTTCCTTTTTAAGGCACCCTTCCGTAGTATTAAGCATGTTCAATAATTTAGGTAGTGTCATGTCCTTTTGATTCATGTTGAAGTCCATGACGAACTATGAAAAACTTAAACTCAAAGGCTGCAGCACCAGATCAATGATTAACTCGTGGTCTATGAAAAAACCTAATTAGGCCAATTTTTTAATATATCCAATCATCTTCAGCGTATGAATGTTGATTGAAGATCCTTCTGTCATCTTACATTGAAATAATGCCTTGGAGATTTGATATCTCTCTGCCCTACTTTGTGCACTAAATAACTTCTTAAGATACAGTATCATAATAAGTACATCCATGTTATCATGTTGCCTCTAAAGTTCTAGAGATATACAAGCTAACATCACAGATAACATCACACATGTAGCTTGTCAACGTCATCAACACAATGCTGATATTTCTCCCATTCTTCACCAGTTGCATCTGAACAAGGTTCTGATGGAGTAGGAGTATCAAGAGCGCACAACTTCTTCTCTTACCTAAGAACTATTCTTAAGTTTCGTAACCAGTCCAAAAAGTTGGGTCCAGTCAGCTTGTTATCATCCATGATGCTCCTCAATGTCAGGTTGATACTCATCTTCAAATTCAATAACCGAAAAATGTAATAGGAGCATATATTAGTTTATATCCAAAAATCAAATAAAATAAGGAATTTAAAATATTTGATTACTCCCACTATTTTCTTCAAAATAATAGCCCTCACGATTATATCAGAAAATTATCAAATAACTTTTTAGTGGGCTAGGATCCTATTTAAAATTAATTGATCTTGAGTTTGCTCAACAAACTAATTAAAAATAAATTAGATAGAAAACAACTTTTCAATCACACCTCATGTAACTCCTAGAACTATCAGGTGACAACTTTTGCCAAAAATATATCACATATATTATTCCTAATCTTACCTCTAAATTTATATGATCATGAGTTTACTCATTCAAATCATACAATTTTAGTTAAGTAGAACCCATTAATTTAAGATAAAAGATATCTGGGTTAAAGTGACCTTGAGTTTACTCAACAAGCCAATCAATAAACAGAATTATGATTTTATTCTCAAATAATGGAAGATAACTATCACATTCATAACGTATACTTAATATTTTATTGAGGGATTTAAAATTTCAAAAAATTTTGATCTCATCAAAATAATATGATCTCATTATATTTATAATTTCAACCATAATACAATTTTGAAAGAAATTATTTAAAACTTTTACTTGATTCTAATTATTGATTTGATAATAAATTTAATTTAATAATTCAATTCTTGAAAAAATTAAATTAAATTCCAAAATTTTTCCTAATAAAAATTCCCTTTGAAAATAATTTTCAAAAAATTAGTAAAACACTTTTCAATTTTATTAGGAGTTGGATTTAATTTAATCTCTATTAAATTAATTTCAGGTTTTTAAAACATTTAAGAAACACATAAAAGGGGTTAGGAGGGTGTAGCATGCACTGCACGTGCCCTGCAGTCAAATGAAGAGTTTGACTGGTGTGTTCAACGTCTGCGACAGACGCTTCTCAAAAAGGGTAGGTACATGTCCCACACATGCCCATCATCTTCTCCAGAAGCGTCCGTCTGCTTCTTCACCTCCCTCCCTCCCATGTTTTTCTACAACTGCTCTTAACCTCCCTCGTGTGTTAAACCGCAACCCATGTTTCTCCAACTGTTGGGTAATTTTGCCAACACATCAACCCATGTCGCTTATCACCAAACAGAGCAATTTGTGAAAGAAAAAAATCAATTTAATTAAGTTAGACTTAATTATAAAGTTTGAGAAATTTTATGGATTAAATATGAGATATTTGATTTTATTAAAATTAAATTAATTATAATTAGAATTTGATTTTAATTATAATTAAAGAGA
>JANZLX010000213.1:4803435-4821632 GCA_025531955.1 Erythroxylum orinocense | reverse complement strand
CCTGTATCATGGCCAAATAGTACCTTATATATGGGATAATTGTCAGGTTTAGGTCTTTACGTAGGTCTTGGTGTTTGTGTGGGAGATGATCACCTGTGAATGGGTCAGGGACGTGTGGAGCTGGGCCTAAGCCTAGCACAGCCGACCCAACCAGTTTTATTATATGAACAACGTTTATCATATAAGGTGATTTATGACGTGATGAGATATTTAATAAAGAAATGACAGTTATTCTGTTACATAAACAAAACAACATTATATATACAAATCGTAAAAATTTAAATTGAATTTATTCTAAACTTTAAAAGTTAAAGAATTCGAACTCAAACTAAAATTAAATCAAAATTAAATTTGACCTGTTTACTCTAAATTAAACCAAATTGAGCTCAAACCCTTTTACCATCCTACTGAGAGTTAAGTATTTTTCGAACGGTGATTTGTTAAATGCTTCCTTTACTTTGGGCAAATTCACAGTGAATGGTTTAAGAGTGTTGCAAAGGTTTTTTTGGATGGTGATCTCTAATTATTCATTTTATGGCTTGATTATTATAGAAATAACATTTTTCATGGAGATAAGACGATGAATTCAAAGTTTATTATCTCTCTAGTGTTTTACTTGGTGGAGGAATGGAAGTTCTATGAAATCACAGAGTCGTTGAATAAGTAGCAACAAGCTGTAGTTTCTCTAGAGAACATGGCTGCTGTCACAAAAATTTTGTTCTAAAAAATTGATGCTTCGTGGGATTGATTAGACGCGTTTAATAGGTAGGTTGGAAACTCCTAACGATTTGTGATGCAGATTTCGACCTCCTTACGGTTCTTATGAAGAGCCTTTTTTTTCCCCTTGTTCTCCAAGGCTGTGTTTGGTTACCGTTCTCAGACGTGAGGACGGATGACTAGGACACAAAAATTCTGTCCTCGTCGTGTTTGATTACCGTCCTCATCAATTTTTGTTCCGTTCTCAGAGGACGGGGACAGAAATTTTTGTTCCACTCAAAACTGAGGTATAGAAATTCTTGTTCGATGAACACAAAAAGGAAATGACCAATATACCATCTCATTTTCACAAAAACCATACCCCTCCCTCCTTCGTCTGTCTTGTTTCTCCACTGAACACAGCTCCTCCGTCTGTGTTGTTTCACCACCGACAAGCCTTCACTTTGCAGCTCCTTCACTTTGCTGCGTCTCCTGTCCGTTGCGAGGGTGGGACGATGTCGGAGAAGAGCTGTGGCGTCGAGGACCTTCGATGGCTTCTCCGGTGATGCCGCAAGCTCCTCCGACCAGGTAAGTGGTTGAAGATGGATGAGTAATGGAGGAGTGTGGGGTTGTGGATGTTGATGGTGTTGGAGTAGTTTGTTGTGGAAAATGGGTGTCGGTGGGTGGATGTTCGATGGTGGGAAGGTGTTCGAACATAGATCGCCGGAGTATGGAAGGTGTTTGGACAAATCCAAGTGCGGGGGTTGATAGATCAGGCCATTCCGAACCTAATGGTGTAGATGGCGTTGGGAGAGGAGCACCGTGGAAGTCACTGGCGGTGGGAGCAACGGCGGTGGCGGCGACGGTTGGAGGTGGAGGCTGAAAGTTTTCGGTGGTGATTTGGGAGTTTGAATGTGGTCCGATTGCAAAACCGAGTGGTGGGTTGGGTAAATCGGCTGATTGCGAAGAGATTGATGTAGTTGGATGTTGAAACTGGTCACCAGAAATCAAACCGAAACTCTTATGACAAACCATGAAAATCCCCATCCACAGATTGGCATTAAGCTAAATGACACCAACTATGCCTTATGGTCCCAGATTCTTGTGATGTATATCTCAGGGAAAGACAAACTGGGGCATATTAATGGAGAACTTCAACAACCTAGACAAACAGAACCAACTATCAGAAAATGGAGGACTGAGGATGCGATTGTAAAAGGGTGGATAATTAGTACAATGGATCCAGCCTTAATTAGCAATTTTATTCGCTTTTCTATTGCAAAAGATGTGTGGGATACTATTGTAACTACATACTTTGATGGAAATGATACCTCTCAAGTATATAATCTATGAAGGAAATTCACAAGGATGAGACAAACTGGGGGATCCATTGGAAAATACTACAACGATCTCCAAGGTTTGTGGAGAGAGATCGACTTTCGAAGACCAAATCCAATGGAGTGTGTGGTTGATATACAAAAGTATAACTCAATCATACAAGAAGATAGAGTTTATACATTCCTTGATGGCCTTGATGACAAACTTGATAATATTCGGGCTGATGTGCTACAAATGAAGCCATTTCCCACAGTGGAACATGTTGGGAATTTATACCTTCCAAACCCACATCAAAGATATTTGATAGACAAAAATATCAGAAAATAATAACACAAGAAAATTTACGTGGAAACTCCCAAACCGGAGAAAAACCACGGGCGATCAGAAGAAAATCCACTATGTGAAAATTCTTATAATCACACAATTTTTTCTCTCACCCAATCCCCTAATACACCAATACACTCACAAAGAAATACCCAAGACAAACTCTCCAACTCTAAGAAGGAATTTAACTAGAGTCAAATTTGTCATGCAAATCTTTGACTTTGTTTGGTGCATTAACTAAAGAGGTAGCAACCTCCTTATATAGGCATGAGCTCTGCCTCAATTGTTGTCCCCAACCAATATGGGACAATAAAGGAGCCAAACTCAACAATCTCCACCTTGGCGACTTTGGTTGATCCCACGACCACACTCCACTCCTATGAAGATCTTCTGAAAATAACATAACTCTCAATGTAGAGAATTATCATACTTCATAGCATCATGCTTCACCATAAAAGCATACCCACTTAGAATAAACCAATTATAAGCCTTTATTTCGGCACATGTTGAAAATAACCTTGCTAAAAAATTATGATGCAACTCCCATATTTGGCTTTCCTGGAAGTTCATCAGCCATCGACATAAATTCTACCACACACCTTGCATTAATGCCAAACCAATGCCCGTGTGCAAACTTGTGGACCGGCTAACAATAACACATCCACTATCATGGCAACTTTGGGATTAGCAGCATGCCATGAGGATGTACATGCCCCCCTTTTTAGAGAGCAAGATCATCATCCATGGAGATAATGTTAGCGACATTGTCAGTCTCTCCATTAACTAACCCAGAGTCTTTTGCCGAATCTGCTCCACCTCTCGAACAATTTTCTGACATTTTTCCTGTGCTTTTCTGCCTTAATGAATTTATCGTAGAAATGAATAGTACACCAGGAAAGAGAGGTGGGTCACAACGGACACACTTAAATACCAAGTCTTTCCTTAGCCAAAACTTTCCTAGACATATACTACCACACCACCACACCAAAGCTCCATCGCACCAAATAAACCTTTTTCAAAAAACTCTTTTCTGATGTGGAAGATCTATCAAAACTGCGACCACAGAGCATACTTAAAATTTCTAAGAAAAACACACCTTGGCTCTGATACCACTTGTTGGGAATTTATACCTTCCAAACCCACACCCAAGAATATTTGATAGATAAAAATATCATAAAATAATAACACAAGAAAATTTACGTGGAAACTCCCAAACCGGAGAAAAACCACGGGCAACCAGAAGAAAATTTACTATATGAAAAATTCTTACAATCACACAATTTTTCCTCTCACCCAATCTCCTAATATACCAATACACTCACAAAGAAATACCCAAGACAAACTCTGCAACTCTCACCTCAAAGGAGGAATTTAACTAGAGTCAAATTTTTCATACAAATCTTTGACTTTGTTTGGTGCATTAATTAAGGAGGTAGTAACCTCCTTATATAGGGATGAGCTTTGCCTCAATTGTTGTCCCTAACCAATATGGGATAACAAAGGAGCCAAACTCAACATAATAGGCCTATGCTCATGTCCGTAGAGAAGACATCAGACAGGCAGTAATGATGACCGGCATGGAAAACACAACCGGGGCTATTATGATTTCCAAAGGAGGAAGATCGGGACAGCATCAATCACTATCAAAAACTGGGATCTTGTTCATGAATATTGGAAAACAAGCTATGAACCCCAAATCTTAGGTACAAACAGAAGGTCGTACTCATTGTGGAAATGCAAAACATACTCGTGAAACTTGTTTCAAATTATATGGTTAACCAGAATGGTGGAATGAACTCAAGGCTCGAAAACAACGTGATGTTGCTGGAGGTTCTGGTAAAGCTGCTCTAGTTACTATTGAGCCAAACTGCATCTCGATTCACACGAAGAATCTATAAATGTTTCAACAATTCTCCAAGATCAAGGTAATCGTGGTTTAGCATTACTTAGTCCTAACAAATGTCATGATGAACAATGGATTATCGACTCTGGCGCAACAGACCATATGAAATTTGACTCAAATGACTTCTCAGAGACAACTCGACCAAGGCAAAAAGACATCACAAATGCAAATGGTATTGTGCATCCAGTAACAGGAGCAGAAACCGTTGATTTATCACCTTCACTCTCTTTGTCTCATACTTTACTTGTCCCATCACTTGCAAATAAATATTATCTGTTGGTCAAATCACTTCTGAGCTCAATTGTGTAGTGCTCTTATATTCCACTTTTTGTCTTATCCAGGATATCCTCACCAAGGAGATCATTGAGCGTGGTACTAAGAGAGGGAGATTCTACTATGTGGACGATTTCAACTTGGGAAGAGCCAACAGTATGTCTTATTCAAATAATTACAAAGAGAAGCAAATCCTTCTATGGCATCGTCGACTAGGGCATCCATCATTTAGTTATATGAGGCACTTATTTCCTGATTTGTTTTCAAGTGTAAGAGAGTCGGACTTCAAATGTGAGACATGTATTTTAGCCAAAAGCCATAGAGTTTCCTATCCAATAAGTTTGAATAAATGTGAGACTCCATTTACATTGATCCATTCAGATGTATGGGGACCTTCTTCGATTGCTACGTCTTCTGGTTTTCACTGGTTTGTTACATTTATAGATGATTGTACAAGGATGACATGGCTATATTTGTTGAAACATAGGTCTGATGTGTTTAACATGTTTCAAGCCTTTCATGTAATGGTTCAAACTTAATTCTCCGCCAAGCTTCAAGTCCTCCGTTTCGATAATGGAGATGAATATGTTAATCATCAATTTCAAGCATACTTCAGGAGTCATGGTCTTTTACATGAGACGTCTTGTTCTCAGACTCCATAACAAAATGGAATTGCGGAGAGGAAAAATCGACACATATTGGAAACTGTACGAGCACTATTAATTGAAGTCCATGTACCGAATCTGTTCTGGGATGATGCTGTCACTACAGCAGTACATTTACTCAATCGGATGCCTTCAAAGATCTTAAATTTTAAGACTCCCTTACAGGTGTTATCCGCTTATGCTCCCTTACCTAGTGTCTTATTGATTCCTCCTCGCATGTTTGGGTGTGTTGCTTTTGTCCATCTTCACAAAAATCCGCGTAGTAAGCTTGATCCTTGTGCAATACACTGTATTTTCTTGGGATATTCTTCTCATAAAAAAGGCTATCGGTGTTATGATCTTAACAACAAACTTACTTATGTCATTATGGATGTCACATTTGTCGAGTCGGATACTTTCTTTTCTTCTACAGTATCTAATTCTTCATTCCAAGGGAAGCATAAGGATGAAGGCTTGAATTGGATAGGCCTTGAATGGCCAGGTGTTGATGAGAGTAGTGCACCGATACTCACTAGTAGTGATGTGATGAGATTTAATGAGGATCATATTGACGAGTCAAGGACCAATCCTAAATTGCCTGAGTTTGAAGAAGAAATAGATACATCCCCTATCTCCTTAGTACCTGACATCCCTCCTCGTGAGAATGTTCCTGAGGTAAGTTCCCTAGTCACACCACCATTACATACTGACAATGTGGATATCTCTCCTGGTTATGCATTGCCTTTCAGGCACAATCGTGGAAAACCACCAAACAGGTATTCTCCAGAATTTGAGGGCAAGGGATCGAAGTACCCTATCGCCAATTACGTGAATTCTCAAAACATGTCAGAACGTTTGAAGGCTTTTGCATGCACCCTATCATCTTGCCAGATCCCAACTCAGATACAGGAAGCCTTGAAAGATCCAAATTGGGTCAAAGCAGTAGAGGAAGAGATGGATTCTTTACAGAAAACTAAAACATAGACGCTAGCTTCATTACCGAAAGGGAAGAAGACAGTTGGATGTAAATGGGTCTTCTCTATCAAACACAAGGCAGATGGAACTATTGATAGATATAAGGCAAGACTTGTGGCGAAGGGGTATACACAGATGCATGGCATTGATTATCAAGAAACGTTTTCACCTGTGGCAAAACTAAACACTATTAGAGTCTTGCTTTCCTTGGCAACAAATCTAGATTGGCCTTTGCATCAATTCGATGTAAAAAATGCATTCCTTCATGGTGATCTTGAAGAAGTCTATATGGATATTCCACCAGGATACATAGCAGAGTCAAAAACTAAGGTAGTGTGCAAACTACAACGAGCTCTATATAGGTTAAAACAATCTCCTAGTGCTTGGTTCGGTCGGTTTAACTCTGTTATGAGAAAGTATGGTTTTCAACAGAGCAATTCTGATCATACCTTGTTCCTGAAACATCAACAGAGAAAGGTAACTGCTTTAATAATATATGTAGACGATATGATCATCACGGGGAATGACGTAGATGAGATTTCTAAGCTTCAAGAACAATTAGCAAAAGAGTTCGAAATGAAGACTCTTGGAGGACTAAAATATTTCTTGGGAATTAAAGTAGCAAGATCGAAGCAGGGCATATTTCTCTCTCAAAGGAAGTATGTGTTGGACTTGTTGACAGAGGTAGGGATGTTGGACTGTAAACTAGCTGACACTCCAATAGTTCAAAATCACAAGCTCGGTGCATTTACTGATCATCCACCAACCAATAAGGAGAGGTATCAACGATTAGTTGGAAAACTAATCTATCTTTCACATACACGCCCAGACATTGCCTATGCTGTAAGTGTGGTGAGTCAGTTCATACATTGCCCGAATGAATGTCATATGGACGCAGTAATCCGTATACTCTGCTATTTGAAATCAGCTCCAGGGAAAGGGATTTTATTCTCCAGAAATAACCATTTGAACATTGAAGGATATACCGATGCAGATTGGGCAGGGAGTGTATCTGACAGGAAATCTACTTCAGGCTATTTTACTTTTGTAGGAGGCAACCTGGTTACTTGGAGAAGCAAGAAGCAGAAAGTGGTGGCACTATCTAGTGCTGAAGCAGAATTTCGAGGAATGGCTAAAGGATTGTGTGAACTCCTATGGCTTAAGAAATTACTAACAGAAATCGGCTTTGCTCCTAATTCTGAAATGAATTTGTTTTGCGATAACAAAGCAGCAATTGACATCTCGCAAAACCCAGTCCAGCATGATCGTACTAAGCATGTAGAAGTGGATAGACATTTCATCAAACAAAATCTGGATGAAAGAATAATTCGATTTCCCTTTGTCAAATCTAAAGACCAGTTAGCAGACATTCTCACGAAGGCTCTTTCACGACAAGATTTTCACAACTCACTCGACAAGTTGAGCATTCGAGACATCTATGCATCAACTTGAAGGAGAGTGTTGGAGTGAGTTGTACATTCTTGTAAGAGGAAAGATAGCGTATCCATGAATTTCTGATTTATAGGGATATAGCAATTATTTTTAGTATAGCATTTATTAGAATTCCTGCAATTCCTCTGTATCTTCTCTGTACATAAACATAGCATGTTACGGGAAATAAGAATAAGAAACATAACGCTCCTTTTATCAGAGTACCCACCAACCAGTGAAGACGACACAGGGAACTCTGTGGATTCAACTTCATTTCATGCCCAGCAATTCACTGAAGTTTTAAGGACTGCCCTTAAGATTAGCAAAAGTTTGATATTTACTTCTTCTTATTGTTCTACTCTGTTCTCTACCTTTTCAATTTATGGTGGAAGATGGAAGTTTCTGGATTGGTTTGGTGGGTTTTACTATTGGTTTCTTTATGTTATTCGGTATATTACATGTTTTTAGTCTCGAAGGAACATCAGCAAATGCAGAATTCCAGAGTTCTTTCGACTTAATTCTCTGGAAAATGCAAAATCATGCATATTGTCTTGAATCATTCAGGGCAACACTTGGTCGAAACCTTTACTTTCTCTATTAATACCCAAAGCCGTTCTTAACTTCTTATAGGTTCAGGATATTAAAAAAAAAAACAAGAAGAAGAAGGGCTCCAACATATAAACTTAAAAAACATATTTTTATTACAAAAGTTTAATAGTCATATATAAGTAACTCCAATTATAGTTGTAATCAATAAAATATTAAATGATTATAATAATTAATAACATTTTGTAAATGTCAGCGTCAATAAAATCATTAAAAATAATAGTAATAATAACAAAATAGTAGTAACAATAATTAAACAGCAACATCATATTTCTAAACATAAAGAGAATTGCACTAACAAGTATATAAATAATTATGAAAAACAATTACTTCGAATATTTCTAGGCGCAAAATATTTATTATTTACTGTAACAAATATTTATCAAATTATTTTAAATTAATTTAATTAAAATATTTGTACACAATATATAAAATATTAGTTATTATATAAATATCTAATACCAAATACTAAATCCTTTAAGTACTAAAAGAGAGGTGAATCAATATATATGGGGGAGAAAGAAATCACATTCGAATGAATATATCCTTTCTTTTAAAGAAATATCAAATATTAAGAAAATGTTACAATAATTATTTTTTCAATTTTTTTAATATATACTTTTACTAACTGTAACTTAGTTTTGTTAAAAAGCGTGCTAAATGAGATCTTATTTTACTCGTTTAAAATTTTAATTTTTTAAAAAAATTAATCCCCAAAAATCATCAACCTCACACAGCCCCCTTTTTTTTGTCTAATTATACTAATAAGATATATTGTTATTAATAAAGATATTAGCATATATCTCTAACAAATTGATCTTAAAATTTTCTTTTTTAAGTCTAATATGCATGTGTGTATATTTATGATTCTTTAACTTGTGTAAATGTGCACATCTAAAAGACTAAAACAAATGCAAATAAAAAATATAAAAGAAAAATATAAAATAACCTATTGTTTTTATCTCCTTAACAACATTGAAACAAAATAGTTAAACCGCCTAATTGATAGTTAAAGCCAAATTCTACTTTAGCTTTATTCAATAAATCTTCAAATTAAGGATAAGAAAATAAACTGCAAAAAAAAAATTTCAACCAAGGGCTCTTTTGTTATATATAAACATCTTAAAGCAGATTTATGACTTTTCAGTTTCTATTCCTGAGTATATTTACTTACTTTTAAATTTTCATCTCTTTCAATAAAGAAATTTTATATTTTTTAACTCCGAGCTTGTCCAAGCCAGCACTGTTTATACCCAATTAACCATTTTATCTTCGTGGATGAATAGTCGAAAGGTGATTGGTGATTTTTGATTTGATAGATTCACGGGTCCAAGTATACGCTTCGTCCTGACGACTGGTATAAACAGTGCTTACGTACTGGGTTATTGGATAGCTGGTGTAATTGGTTTAACTGCAGCCACTGCACTTTCGATATATGCAAGTATTCTTGTTGCCAAGATCCATGAACTTGGTGGAAATTGAGGCACATCAGATTCGGAGATCTTGCTGGGTATATTTATGGTATGAGCTAAAGAGTGAAACAGCAAAAATCATTATCATCAATGCCAATTTCTCCAAGTTCATACTGGAACAAGTTATCTTTTGTTTATGATTGTTTTATTGGGGAAAATGCGATTACAGGTAAGAAAGGTTTCTATACCGTTTGGATACTGCAATACCTTAAATCTGTTCATGTTCAACATTGGATTCATCATCCTAGGTGGTTCAGCCATTAAGGTAAAATGAATCTACAACACCTCTCTCATTGAAGTAGTGCTTCGAGTTCTTTTTCTAATTCCGTGCACTTGTGATGCAGGATGTCTATGGTCTATTCAGTGATGAGAACGCTCTAAAGCTCACATACTGCAATCTTATTGCAGGGCTTGTATGTTTCTTATTTGCTATTACGGTTCCTCATTCGTCACCTCTAGGAGCGTGGTTAGGCTTGACAGCTGTCCTATCCTCGATATTTATCATTATAGCGATCGCGGCCTCCATCAAAGACGGGTGAATTCATCGTGTTTTAACTATTTGATGCTTTTACCAATCTAATTTAGTTCTTATTAGGAGTGAAAAAACTATGGATTGTAGGAACCAATTCATCAGCTAGGAAATATAGTGTTCAGATATGTGTTATGATATTTTATTAATTTATTTTAAGCATTATTTATAATAGGACATAATTGGTTATTTGGAGAATATCATTATGATGTGTATTCTATCTTAGGTGGAATTCCTTGAAAATAAGATTGTATAAAGATAAAATAGATTTAATTGGGATAAAATCATCATATCTTAATATAGAAAATGTGTAGATTTTTTAATAATTTTGGAGCTATTTTTGGAAAATTATTTTGGTGATTGTGGTTATCTAAAGTAGCCAGATTTTTCAGGGATTTTATCCATATGGGAAAACTGCATTTTACTCCATTGATTATGTGAATTTTTTGGTCTGTCTAGATATAGTTTTTAAGTGAAAAACATACCGGAAACGTGTGATTTGACATCTATATTTTTTGGTATTTTTTAGCCATCTTTGACGGTTGATTTTTGGTGATTTGGGTAATTTGCTGTTGCTGTATTCTATACACAAATACTGGAATTTTCGAACAGCTGCTTGATTAGTTCTTTTGAGAGGAAAAAACGTGTAAATTCTTTGTTGTGTGTGCAGCTATATTTTTGTGGGATTTTTTAAGGATGTTTTCTATCTTGGCAGCTGCATTTTACTCGATTGTGTGTGTGAATTTTTTGAACAGTTGCGTTATTATTTTATAGTGAAAAATACACCTGGTACATGGGTTTCATGAGCAGTTGTATCGTGTAACGTTTCAATGGTAAAACGCTGTATTGTTTGATATCTTCTTGGAGCTGTTGTGCGTGAATTGCTTGTTGATTATTTTGAGACTCACAGCAGATAATCTTTTACCAATTCCCACGCTGCATTTTTTGAAGAATTGCTTTTTATCTCAATTATTGTCATTGTTTATGCCTTTATTATTTAAATAACTTGAGTTGTTTAATTTTTATTTTTATTGTCAAATGTTGTTGGGAAAATTCTGTGTTGAGGTTAGCACGAGATGATCATGTTATTAGAAATGATTTACTTTTATAGGATGTGAGAACGAAGGATAGTGTTAAGAGTTAGGTGAGTTGGCTATGTAATTTCTTAAGTAAAATTATTGTTGATCTTTGATAAAATGATTAAGCTGAGTAAGGACTCCGCAAACGTAAACAAAGTTTATCGCATTATTTTATCAAATCTCGGGTGTTAGTTTGTTTATTTCACATTTAATTTTTTTTATTTTCGTTTGAGCTAAAAATTTACGGTTGCTAACACCATTATTTCATATCAAGCAACCACAAATACAACGTAAAGCAACTGTGACTGACTAGAATTTTTGCGAAATTACGTCCTTCCAAATTTTCTTATAGTATTCCTGGAAAATCATTAGGAAAGATCTTTTTGACAATTGGGGCAATTTCCAACTTGTTTGTTCCATTTAATAGTGAGATGATTCCTAAGATGCAGATACCTTATAGATCCAAATTCATCAAACTATACAGCTGTTTATGCCTTCCATTAACATTTTTTTTTTTCCTGATTGACTTGTAACAGGCAACTGTAAGAGCTCCTGTTGTTGTGAACAAGAACATGATGAAGGCACTTTATGTGCTGTTTACAACTGGAGATTTACCAATGTTTGCTGTTATTTTTTGTGGGTATTGGGCTTATGGATCATCAACATCTTCCTATTTGCTTGACAATGCGAGTGGTCCAGGTTGGGCAAAGGCACTTGCCAATATTGCTGCCTGTCTTTAATCAATCATTTCTTTTCATTTTGACTCTGGTTAAACTTTGTTGTAGATATTTGCATGTTATCGTACGAGTAGTTGGATACTACTTTTGGGTCTAAAGCAAGTGGTTTGACACTTCAGGAGCTGTCACTTAGAGTTGGGATAAGAGGTAGTTACTTCGACAGGGCGTTCTTATTATATGTCAAGCATGGACAGAGCCTACACTGTATCTAAATTTTTTTAATTTAAAGTTATTATTTTAAATTTTAATTGGATAAAAAATTAAAATTTTATCTCAATTAATTTAATTGGCGACAAAAAAATATATATATATATATATATATTAAAATATTAAATAAAAAAATAAAATATGAGTCCATCTATTTTTATTAAGATTACTATTATTTGAGCCCATGACTTTTTTAAATGAAAGTTTATAAATAAACTACATGCTTAATTAACTTTTTTTATTCAAAATTTTCTACCCTTTTAACTTCTTCATCACACTACTTTTTGTCTTTTTGGCTTTTCTTACCTTAACTTCACAAGGACTACCATACCTATATTGAACGCAATTGTGGAAAGGATTTTCCCACAGATCTTACCCTGTTCTAGTGCTGATAGATAAATTCTCACTTCTTTTCTTTAGAAGAATGTGTAGTACGTATAATTTAGAGATGAGTTCTTGTAAGTTATAATAAAGTTAATACAGTTTTAATCTTTACGTTCTTTTAAATTTTTAATAAAGGCGTAAGATAAGATTTTTCATTGTATACTAAAAATCGTAACATATAAAGTCGTAAAAATGAACAAAAACAGTACAAACCATCTAATACTAGTGATAATAGGAATAAAAGAAGTACACTAGATATTCTTATGAATAAAAATAGATGGGCTCAAATTTTATTTTTTATTTGATATCTTAATATATTTATTATTTTTATTATTTTTTGTCACCAATTAAATTAATGGAGACAAAATTTTAATTTTTTAATGGAATTAAAATTTAAAGTAATAATTTAAATTAAATTTTTTCAGTAATATAATAGTGCTTTAAATATTTTGCCTAATTCAAAATAATTTCTAGATATGTCCCTATTCCCGGGTAAAATAAAAAGAGGTCTCTCGATTCTTTTTGTTCTTTATAAGAGCTCGCGAGAAAAAAATAAAATAGAAGTGCTTTTTATCCCACTCTTATTCTTTTTAAAAAATAAAATGAGATACAATAAAAGCTTTTTTTATTGCCTATTTTCCTCTTCATTGCATCTGTGCGCAACAGTTGAATTTGTGAGGCATTCTAAAGATTACAAAATATTTGGAGACTGAATGACGCAAAAATTTAACGGGATTCAATCATTTTCTGATCTCAAATTCCAAAGTTTCAGTGCTTTTCTGTTTCATCGTTGCAGAAATTGAAGTTTGACGAAAGAAAACAACTTCTCAACCACTTTGATGTACTAAAATTCTACTTTTCGTGCACGTTTCTTCAAAGCCATCTACTCAACCCCCAAAATCTAGCTTGCAGAATCATTTTACCTAACCAGGACCGTTGATATTAAATTAATTATGTCCATACAAGCCCTTCAACCAAGCTCACGAATATAATGGATCCATCAGGCTCCTATTTCTAAATTTGACCATAAATTAACATCCAATTAAATATATTTTATCTGCTGATTTAAGTATAAATAATTCAATATTTCATATTTGGTCAGCTCTGAAAAGCATTTTTTAGAATTTTCTTATACTCTAAACCATTTATCGAAGGGCAGGTTGAATAAATATGAATATCTAAATTTTCAATTAAATATATTTTAACCCAATCGATTTAAGTCAAAGTAATATAATTATTCCTATGGTTAGCTTTTTTAAAAAAATTTATTTCAAAGCTAATTAAATCTAAAACTACTTTAAATGTAGGTTGAGGCTGCTATGTGTTCGGTTCCCTCATGTAGTTCATATGATGTTGGCGCTTCTGTGATGCCTGAAAGGCTATTTTTTTTCTTACTTTTATAGGTTTGCTATTCCTTGTACATTGTTCTCGATGTTTCTTTGGTAATTAAAGTTTATTAAAATTTCAAAAAAAAATCTAAAACTAAACTTAGACTAATCAAACTTAATCTCTTGATGTCTTGTCAAGTGATTAAAAGCTAACTTTTAAACAACTTTTGCGGTTGTAAATTCTTCTAATTGTACTAAGTATCCTATTGGATAGCTGGTGAAAATGATCGGATGTCCTAGTCACGATGAATAGAAAGAAGTAACGCGTAATAATGTGAATATGAAAAGACAATCAAACGAGTAAGCTGTCTCCAAGAAGGATTAATTAGGCACCTCCATATAGAGAAAAAGATGCCAACTACCAATGGTTGTGACTTGACTTTTGATTTATATTGAATTTATTTAAAATTTTTAAATAAATTTGAGTTGAACTTGAAATTTGATTAAATTTAAATTATCATGCTTATACTTAAATTTAATTGAGTTTTGAGTTTTTTTTTATGGATTTCAAACATTTTTATAGTAAGTTAATTTTAAACTAAACTTGATCAAACCTTTTGAATTTAAAATTTAAACTTTTTTAAATTAGAAATCATGAAAAGAATGGAAATTAACGAATAATTTTAAAAAAGCTTGTAAAATTTTTAAAAAAGTTAGGAATTATGCTAAATTAAAAGGATGAATTGGGTTCTAAAAGAGGCATCAGATTCTATGTACTACTTAATCTGTTCTAACCTTGTTTTCTCCTAAAACTACGTTGTTTTAAGTTTATTTCATAAAACGATGTCTTTTTGGGAAGAAAAAAGAGTAGGAATGGGTGGTACAACTTTTTGAGACGTCCAATGTGTTGAATAAATCATGATGAGGTGCCAAAAATAAAGATTCTGATGGATTGGAGAGAGCAAGTCATTAATAAGAGTAGGTTGGAGAGGGAAAAGTGTGTTTAAAATCTACTTTATTGATTGATTATTGAATGAATTGGTTAACTAATTTCATGTTTCGGTAAACTAATATATCGAGCAATAAGTTATAAGTTGACAAATTGATGGTACACAATGTCTATATTTTTCCAAAGATACTCGTCAACCGCTCCTTTATATTAGTGACGTAAAGTCAAACAATTTGATCCAAATTACCTACAAATTAATACTAAATGCACTAAACCAATTAATAATTCAAAGAAACATAGTCGTCAACAAATTTAAGTACCAATTTAAATAAAATTTCCATCAATCATTCCTAATTTTACTGTAATTATATAAAATATATCCTTATTCATTACTTTAATGAATATATCAAATAATTAAGATAATGTATGGACAAATTTTATCCCAATACCTCTATTTTGTACGTCGTCTCTAATGAAATTATTTTAATTTTTGTATGTTTAGACTATTAAATCTTCCCTTTATTTTATTAATTAAAGTTGAAAACTCTTGCTTACCAAACCTTACAGAGTAACTCCTATAAATATAATCCCTTTCTATTGTAAATTTAGACCTTGCATAATTTGTGATGAAACACATATATGTTTTCCAATCTTAAAATTCGTCTCACTAGTGACCCCCTTTAAATTATATTCTTGGTATTTACCCTATACTGAAGCACTATTCTCATTGTGATTACCTTACCAAATATCATGTTAGCCTCGCTCTATACCCAAAATAGTGAAAACTATCTTTCGAGTTAGATAATAAGGAATTTCTCAAAAAGGCTCACTTAAACTTAATTTGTGAAGAATCATAATGGCATAATTAGCTGGCTCTTGGTTCTTAAAATGAAACAATGGAACTTCTAGTATTACAAGAGCTGCTACCTATACTTTATCCTATCTTTATTAAGTACGTAAACGTTCTTTTACTTAATCTATAACTGTTCTTTTCTTCTTAATTGTGACAATTTAAACGAGCTGTGTTTTGAGGTATTTTTGGCATATTTTTGGTTCTTACTATTGGGCTAGGTAAGAGGCGTGTGTCATGCACCCAACAAAACCCTAAGATCCTGGGTCGACTCTCACATGCCTCCAAGAGAGGATAGGGTTCACTAAAGGACCTGACGACCAAAAGGGACAAAACCGTGGGGCGGACTCACCCAAACCAAAATCCAACAAAACATAACAAGAAAATATATAGGCTAATTAGGGTAAATAAATACACAAATAGAAAAGAAGATAGGTTAATAAACAAAACCAACAAGTCATTACAAGAAAATATATATACTAAGCAGGGAATTATTTAGGTTAACTAACTTAAAAGAAAATACTACATATTCGAGATTTAGTCTAACTAAAAGACATAAGACTTAAAAAAAACTTTTTAAAAGATTTGCAAGAACGAGAACTTCTTTACTCTGTATCCTTTATCCGTGTTCTACTACAAAGTAGTTTTATATTGAGAACCTTGGTAAGTTCAACATAGTCATAGTATTCTTCTCCCACTTCTTTAAGCCTTCCTTTTTTTTCCTCTTTAAAGTCTCTGAGTGAGTATTCATTCTTAAAAACGACTCATAAACCATAAAACATACTACTAAAACCTATGAGTATTATACTAACTATTTGGTTAAATTTAAAGCCGAGGAATGATTCGTAATTCTTGTTACAAATCCTAGAAGTAATTACTAAGCCTATGATTTTGTTTTCAGATGTTTAATACTGCATTTCAGTCCGATGACCTTATTTTACAGCTTACATTTGTTTTTAGCATATTCTCTGTCCGTCATACATTAAACACAGAACTCAGATTAGAAACAACAGAATTACATAATAATGGCTATTTAAGAGACTTTCATGAAAGAAGTACAGCAAAGGATATATGCAGCTTTGATATTTTGATCGAGGGTAGTATACATCGTTACAATCCTGACAGTGCATAAACGTGGGATATCCGACTGACCTACGGGAAGACGTGGCTGTCCACAGTAGTAAACCCTCGGACATCTTCCAAAGTCAACAGTTTGTGTACTTTTCAAGCATAGCTGCGTTCGTTTGCTAGTTCGGCAGCTGATTCAACTAATTCATTCTGTTCCTCTGTAAACAAATCGCTATGAGAGGATTCGAAGTGTTTGTTTTTTTGGATCTATAGAGGAAACTTCTAATGAAATACAATTGTATAAATGAAAGCAACCACTTAGCCCTATTGGGAAACAAATCTAGAGATCCAACCTCATTTCATTAGCGACAAAATTATGAAGCTTCGCACTTGTAAAATCTGTCAGTCATCTTCATACAATTAGATTCATTTACCTGAAACACTGTATCTGATGACAGTTTTTACTCATATGGAAAATATTTACAGGATTAACTTTATATATATATTTTTATAATTCCTGAAGCCCAAAAGCACCCTTTAGCTAACTAAACTGTCAGTAGGCAACGTCATGTATGGTAAAATGTGGGACATTACATGAAGCAGAGACAGAGATTAAAGAGCCGTCCGAATATTTCCAAGAGATAAGTAGTTAGCATCAGAGCCTACAAGTACACGGCTTAGTTGCTGAGTGATCCATAGTCTGAAAAGAGTAGGTACTCCATACTCAAAGGAGTGTTTGATTAATACTCGACCTGTAGAATAAGAACAAGTCAGTGACACGAAAAAAAGGCATTGGAGGATCCTGAAATGATGCCCACGGGAAATTTAGACCAAGAAATACAGAGAGTTGCTCTCTTGGCTGATGAAACAGGAGAAGATCGGGAGTACGAAGAGCACCCATCAAGGACTGCCCATGAGATTAGCAAAGGTTTGATATTTACTTTTCTTATTGTTCTACTCTGTTCTTTACCTTTTCAATTTATAGTGGAAAATGGAAGTTTTTAGACTGGTTTTGGTGGGTTTTGCCATTGGTTTTTGTCTGTTATTCGGTATATTACATGTTTTTAGTCTGCAAGGAACATCAGAAAATGCAGAATTCTAGAGTTCTTTTCACTTATTCTATGCATATAGTCCTGAATCATTCAGAGGCCAAACTTGGTCACATACTTTATCCCTTTCTAATTTATACCATTTTTACCTTCATGGATGAATAGTCGAAAGGTGGTTTTTGTCTTGACAGATTCGTGGGTCCAAGTTTGTTTCGTCCTGACGACTGGTATGAACAGTGCTTATGTACTGGGTTTTTCTGATGCGATTATGGTTCATTTGGGTTGGATAGCTGGTGTAGTTGGTTTAATTGCAGCCACTGCACTTTCCTTATATGCAAATACTCTTGTTGCCAAG
>JANZLX010000213.1:4684841-4696250 GCA_025531955.1 Erythroxylum orinocense | reverse complement strand
TCCTATTTTGTAGAGGCTCCGAGAGAGAGATGTTGGTGAAAAGATGGTTGGTTGTGCTCAAAGAGGTTGAGAAAATTATGACTACTTCTGTTGAAGATAAAAGGAAGAGTCTTGAAGAACATCTCATCAACGATGATGGGGACTTTTTTCAAAAAAATTAATTTTATTTACCGACGAAATTTTATTTACCGTCGGTAAAATGAGCGATATTTACCGACGGAAAATAAAATTTCGTCGGTAAAATAATCGATTTTTACCGTTGGTAAATTCCGTCGGTACACTTACCGACAGCCGTTTTAATGACGTCGTTGGCTATCGGTAATTTTCCATCGCTATTTTACATTACCGTCAGAAAACATTCGAATTCCATTGGTAATTTTCGTCGCTAAACGCCCTATTTCTTGTAGTGCTCCAACCCAAATCAAGACGACTTACCCTATTAAATATCAATTGTCCGATTATAAAATTTTTATTTATTATAATCATTCTTGTTTTCACTTTGATATTTGTATGTATTTTCTTATGAAGTAAGAAGATTCATGTCACATGGAGATTAACTCCCTCCTACTGGTATAATTTGTTAAATGACTGTTTCACTACAACAGCTTAAGCTATTGTGTGAAGTCAACTTAATTGATTTTATATATTCACTAACACACCCACTCAAATGAAAGCTCTTTGGACTTGAAACTTGCACAGGCTCACTCTACTTTGTGCTAAATAATAGATGGATGGTATGATTTGAACTCACAACTGCTTGGTCATAAAGGCTCTGATATCATGTTAAGTGTCCGTTTCACCACAATAGCTTAAGCTATTGTGTAAGGCCATCTTAATTAGTTTTATATATTCTCTAACATAATTTAAATAAATTAAATTGAAGTGGGTCTTATTCATTAAATACCTAAACCAAACACCTCATCTGATTTGAAAATAAATTTATGCCACTTAAGATCTTAATCATACCTCCTATATTTGGTCCAGGTAAATTTATCTTACGTGGTTTGTAGGTAACAAATCATACATATTGCCATGAATTTTATTAAGGTATATTGTATATATCTTTTTGTTTAGTTTTGACATCTTATTTATTAATTGGACATATAAAATATTAATTTGAATGAGATTTAAAAAGATGTGGTTGTTACACCCATAGTTGTGAAAGAATCCTACATAATATTGAAGTCTATTCTCTGACAAATTTATGGTATATCATGTTGATAATTGAATTGTGTATTGCTAGATCTTTAGGGTATAAGATAAAGATAAGTTGTCTTGCACGTATGTGAAGGTATTTTGCTGGGAGTATTGTGCATATCCTTATTTGATGGCAGTAATGTATCCCGTGGGTGTTGAATAAATGGCAGTAGTGTATCCCGTGGGTGTTGAATAAATCTTGTAGTATGTGTTAATTTGGTTCTGGAAAAATATATAGCTGATGTGGTGCATGAGTTCGGTGTTGGGAAATATTTGGTGGTTTAACTTTTGATTTTCCAGACTTGTTCTTTTGGGATTGTGTGTGAAATATACATGGTATGTATAGTGTACCATATGGTTTAATTGAAGTTATTAAAGCTGGACAATGGGATTTCGACTGGAAGATAGTTGAGCACTGCATGCACGTTTTTGTTGTGTATCGTTGGTTAATTGAGCAGCTGTGGTCTTGTTCTGAAGCTGGCATGAATCAATCCAATTAGTGGACAATTATTTAGATGTATTTCAGGAAGCTGAACCTATAAGGAAGTCCTTTTATCTCATGTATATCATTGTTTTGTTCTTAGTTGATTAATTACTTCAGTTATTTGTTTATTATTCTTTCATTACAAGATCGATTGAGAAAATCCTCTGTTGAGGTTAACGCGAGTCGGTAGTGTTATTGGGTGTGAAAATCTTTCACGAAAAGTGAGGATGAGAGATAGTGTCAAAGGTTGGGTAGTGTTGGCTCAGTAAGGCCTTGGATAAATCTATTGTATTTCGGTTAAAGTGATTAAATTGGGTGATGACCCTGCAGATGTAGACAAGGTGTGCCAAACTGCGTTACCAAAATTTTGGTACTTTTTATTATTTCTCCTTTGATTCCTTTTGTTTTTGTTTGTGCTAGAGATGTCCACGATAAAATTGGAAAGTTTGTGAAACTACTACCCCCTTCAGTTTTTCAATTGGTATTAGAGCAAGGTCATCGATTCAAAACTTGATAGCAAGTTGGTGCAGATTCGAGTTTTGCAATTATGGCTATAAAAGAAGAAGCATCAATTATCAGGCCACTGCTGTTGGATAGTTCCAATTATCCTGTATGGAAATCACAGATAAGAGTCTTTATTCAGGCACAGAAACTAAAAGCATGGAACTCAGTGTTACATGGCTGGACACATTTGATGATTACTGACGATAAGGGAGAGATAGTTCTAAAAGATCCATCTGAATGGACTAGAGCTGAAGAAGAAAGAGCACTTAGAAACTCACAAGCATTGCAAGAAATTTTCAGTGTTATAGATGAAGGATGCTTCTTAATGATATCAGCTTGTGAATTGGCTAAAAAAGCATAGGATAATTTACAGATTATTCATGAAGGGTCCAAATCTGTGATAACTTCAAATGTTAGCTGTGAGAATTGAAGAACTGAAGATGGATGAAAATGAAACTATTGGAGACTTTCATGAAAGATTGCGAGATATAGCGAATCAGGCATATCAACTCAGGAAGAAATATTCAAATATGAAACTAGTAAAAAAGACTTTGATATCATTACCTCTTAAATTTATTCCAAAAATTACAGCAATAGAGGAGGCCCATGAAATTAATGATCTGTCATTGCAGAAGGTAATTGGAATTCTTACAAATTTTGAAATGAATCTTTTAAGGAGTAAACAAGAAATAAGCAATAGATTGGCACTACAGGTCGAAACTAGAAAGGCATGAATGATGTAGAAGATGAATCCGACGAAAATGAGGATATGGAGCTATTAATATGAGAGTTCAGTAGATGGCTGAAAAGAGTGAAAAAGGACAAACCGAGTTTAGGCAAAATGGTAGGAGTTCATCGAATAACAACTTCAAACAACAAGCTAAAACTCAAAAGGGAGAAAGAAAGGTAAAGAGAATTCAATGCCATGAGTGTCAAGGCTTCAGATATATTGAAGCGGAGTGTGCTATCATCTTGTAGAAGAGTAAAGGAAAATCCCATATGAGCACTTGGAGTGATAACGAATCTGGAAATAAATATGGTAATGAAGAAGGAGCTATGAATAGTGTTGCATTATTTACTTTATACAGCACAAGTCTAGTTACTTGTTTAACAGTAACCGAAAAGGAAGTAACTGAAGAAGAAAAAGTGAGTAAATCAGAAAATTTTGCGAAAAACGCAGATGATTCAGCTTAAAGCTCAATCTCAAATTATGACAGTGATGACAGTACTCCAAATGATAAAAAGGAAGGTATTTATGAAGCCTATGAGTTAATGTATAGTAAATGGGTCCAAACATGTAGAAAAATGAGAAGTTGAAGGAGGAAAACTCTTCCATGAAGAACATCATTCCAGATCTAGAGAAGAAGTTGTTGTCTACATTAGATGAGCTTGGTGAAACAAAATTGAAGTTGGTCAGTACAGAAAAAGGAATAAGAATGTTAAACGGCGGTATCGAAAAGTTAGAAAAGTTGTTGGAAATTGGTAAAGCTAATGGGGATCTTCAAGGCATTGGCTATAAAGGCGACTGTTCCAAAGTGAATGATGAGAAAGATGACATATTCATATCTGTCCAAGAAGAAACTTCGAGGAAGAATCAAAAGTTTGTACCCATATGTCATTTTTGTGAAGTTATCAGGCACATAAGGCCGAGATGTTACAAATGATGTTTCAAAGGGGTCAAAACCGAAAATACAGGCACTCTCCATTAAATTTCTAGTAGTAGCCCATGTTACTGAAGCACTCTTGGGTTAGAAAGGGTCAAGTACAAGCACAATGACGTAGTGAAGGAAAAATAAGAAATTGTCCAAATTTACAGTTAGTTACTACTTGTGAAGAAACTGTTCAGACAAAGGACAATTATTTCAGAAGAAGAAACCGATGATAAAGATAATATGACGAGGAATAAGGCCAGGTTTAAATTTCTTCAAGGGTATAAGAACTGTGTACTTTACATTTTTGAAGTATTTTTTGTGTCGTTTTTAAAAAACGAAACGTAAATTTTTTTTTGTCTTTTTTAGTTCTTTAGTTTTTATGTTGCCATTGTCATTCCATCTTTTTAGTAATTTGTATTGTAACTTCAATTTGGCTCTACCGAAGACTCTTCAGCTCTCTCATCAATATGGGTCTCTCTCTCAGGTATCTCTCTCTCTTATTACATTGGCAACACTCGTCTTTATTTGCTTAGGTTTATGAATTTGATCAGTCTTATGAAGATGGAATTGAAGTAAGTAATGATATATTGCCATGTGTATTGACTGGTGGTAAATTGTCATCTTGGCATGCTTATAATTCTTCCACTGAGCTTCCTACTAATTTTTATGTTTCTTTATTTGCTGAGATTGATTTTGTTGAAGGCATTCTTCGTTTTGACAATGTTTTATCCTACGGGGGAGACATCAGATTGTTTATGGTGAATGTTCTATTCAGGAGGAGATTTCAAGGTATATACGTGACTATTCATTGTGCTTTTTGGCATCTTTTTGTCCCAAGGGAGATAAATTTAGATGATTGGATAAACTTGATGTTTGATTAAAGGGGAGTATTTGTCATATAAATTGTACATTTGATATTTATATGTCCAATTATCTCCTTTAGGGGAGTTTTGACTATATGACAAATAATGCCAAAAAAGGAGAGATTGTTAAGATATATTGTATATATCTTTTTATTTAGTTTTGGCATCTTATTTATTAATTGGACATATAAGATATTAATTGAAATGGGATTTAAAAAGATGTGGTTGTTACACTCATAGCTGTGAAAGAATCCTACATAATATTGAAGTCTATTCTCTTACAGATTTGCGGTATATCACGTTGATAATTGAATTGTGTATTGCTAGGTCTTTGGGATATAAGATAAAGGCAAGTTGTCTTGCATGCATGTGAAGGGATTTTGCTGGGAGTATCATACACTTCTTTATTTAATGGCAGTAGTGTATCTCGTGGGTATTGAATAAACCATGTAGTATGTGTTAATTGGGTTATGGAAAAATATATAGCTGATGTGGTGCATGAGTTCGGTGTTAGGAAATATACGATGGTTTAACTTTTGATTTTCCATACTTATTCTTTTGGGATTGTGCATAAAATATACATGCTGTGTGTAGTGTCCCATATGGTTTAATTGGAGATGTTGAAGCTGGACAATGGGCTTTCGACTGGAAGATAGTTGAGCACTGTATGCATGCTTCCGTTGTGTATCATTGGTTAATTGAGGAGTTATGGTCCTGTTCTGAAGCTGGCATGAATTGGTCCAACTGGTGGACAATTATTCAGATGTATTTCAGGAAGCTGAAACTATAGGGAAGTCCTTCTTTTATCTCAAGTATATCATTGTTCTGTTCTTAGTTGATTAATTACTTGAGTTATTTGTTTATTGTTCTTTCATTAAAAGATTGATTGAAAAAATCCTCTGTTGAGGTTAGCACAAGTCGATCGTATTATTAGGTGTGAAAATCTTTCACAGGATGTGAGGTTGAGAGATAATGTTAAGGGTTAAGTGGTGCTAGCTCAGTAAAACTTTGTGTAAATCTATTGTACTTCAATGAAAGTTATTAAGCTAGGTGAGGGTCTCGCAGAAGTAGACAAGGTAGGTGGAACTACGTTATCAAAATTTTATTGCTTTTTATTATTTCGCTTTTGATTGCTTTTGTTTTTGTTTGTACTAAAGATGTCCATGGTAAAATTGGAAAGTTTGCGAAACTACTATCCTTTAGGTTTTTTAAATTTGATGTGATAAAAAATGAATACCTATTATATTAGATCCCAATAAATACATTATCATTTGTGTTCTAATGTGAATAAAATACAATTCAAAGTTGTTCAGTTTACATATAGATAAATCAGTAGAACCTAAATCCTTACATCGTATAAAAAACAATAATTAGTAGATCTTTTATTTTTCTTCTCTTATCATCACAACTCATCTTTCTACTTTCCTCCTTGCACTCTTTCTTCAATATATGAACTTTCAGTGGTGTTGATTGACAGTATGTCGTAATGCTAGTTAAAATAAAATAACTATACTATTACTATAGTAGTTATGAGTCTAGATCAATCTCACAGAGACTGTGTGTATAGTTGTTAAAATGAAATTAATCGGTATTTAGGAAGGGGGTTTGGATTTTGAAATAAGGAAATAAAATAAAACTAACATAATGAAAACGAATTAAAGAAAACATGCGAAAAATGGTATAATTGATTTTCTTTAATCAAGATATGATTGTTAATTACATTTAACTACCGAATAACTTACGCTGCATTTGGTTACCATCTCCGATATGCAGAGACGGAATAAGACAAAAATTTGAATACAGAACAAAATAAAAATTGGAGACAGTGAGGTATTTGGTTGCGATGGATAGAACAGAAAAACTGTCTCCATCTCGAGTACAGAAATGTCTTCTTCTTGTCGTTATTATTATTATTATTATTATTATTATTATTATTATTATTATTATTATTATTATTATTATTATTATTATTATTATTATATGTTCAATGTTTTTTTCTTAAAAATGTAATTTTTGTAGAATTAAATATCTAAATTCTAAATTCTTATAAGAATATTCAACGAAATGCTAAGATATACAATATTCATACTCTTATAATTTTTTAAATTCATATCTTCATAAGTCATTTTTCACATAAACTAAGTAATCTAGGCAACAACTACACACGATGCGTCATTTAATCTAGGTTATGTTATCCCTAATGATTACGAATCATTAGTCAGTTATATTTGAATTTCAACATAATAATCACGGATTACATCAAAATTCTAGCAATGAGTTTGCAAATAAACGATTCAATGAACGCATTAAATTCATCTTTTCATAATACCAAATTCAATTAATGTAAGATAACATAATCAATTCCTAATAAAAGAAAGAGACAACTAAAATAAAGAAAAGCACTTAACTCTGGTCATCAGCATAAATGTCACCTTCAAACTGACATCAAAAACTTAGCCTTCCATAGGTATCTCATAACAAAATGCTTTAGCCCTTCCAAAAATTTCCCCAACCGAAGACCCCTCTATTTCACGTTACTGTCTTCTCTATTGTTTCATGATTTGACAATTTAATTTGTGGTCCATGTTACTATTCACGTAAAACCCTCAAGGCATGAAACGCATCACATATGCATTGTGTTGAATGCATACGCTTGCGTTCAACACAGACGTATGCGTTGCGTTTAACGCAAACTTTGCCTAGTTATGATTGTGTTGTCGTTTTCTTCTTGGACATTGTTGTGCTGCATGTCGTTTTGGTTCTCCTTCTACCCACACGTTGGTGCATTGTTGCAGTTTCCCTTACCTTTTGTTCTTCTTTTCTACTCCTGCTGTGCTACCATTAATTCACGTAAATTACATGTATTCTATGCACAACTTTTCTACTTCTTTGTCGTGAGCAACTTGAAATTTTCTTGTTTGTGTGTTTTTTTTAATTCTTGTCTTAATTTTCTTCTTTTTACTTATAAAGACAAGTGAAAATTAATCTTCGAAAAAATAATTCAAATGTTATGCTTCTGACTCACTTTAGCTCCTTTGCTTTTAAATTGTGCCTAAAATTATATATGAGTCAAAGTAAATATCTTAGTAACTTTAAATTATTAATCGTTAAGTGTTATAGAATAATTTTATAATTAATTAAACACGTATCATTGATAGATATCAGTAACGAAAATCATTGATGCTGTAGTTGTTATTACTAACAAGTTGCGTAAATCAAGGCAGTTGAGTACATTCATAAAGAAAACGTTTGATAAACGTCGAAATTATAAACAAAAGTAAAATACGTGTTAATCTCTCTGCTGCCGTTGCTATTCCTCCTAATCTCCAATTGGACGGATTATCCATATTAATCTCTTCGGTTGGCCGGACCTCAAAATTTCCTATAAAAATTCAATTAAAATAAAATTAGACTAACTTTAATTTAAACTTCATTGAAGTTTAGGTTTTTGAATTTAAAATAAATTTAAATGTAAGTATTATATTCAAATGGAACTAAATTGAAATTTTAAATTTATTTATTTATTTTAAATTTTAATGCAAATTTTATTCAAACTAAATAGTGATGGACTGCTTCAACCTAAAGGCCTTTTGCCACCTTAATTGATCTGTGCTCCAAGCATGGCTCCTCCCTTCAAGTTATGATAGACTCTTTAATTGTCTCTTAAACACATGTATTCTCCATAGGAGACCACGTCAGGCATGGACCCGCAAGAGTTCTTCATATCTATGCTTCATGGCTAACGGTCAAGTAAGGTGTCCCGTTTGCTATCGAACAACCTAGACGACTGACCCTATTAAATATCAATTGTTCGATTATAAAATTTTTATTTATTATAATCATTCTTGTGTTTCACTTTGATGTTTGTATGTATTTTCTTTTGAAGTAATAAGATTCGTGTCACATGGATATTAACTCCCTCCTACCGGTATAATTTAGATAAATTAAATTGAAGTCGGGCGTATTCATTAAGTACCTAATCCAAACACCTCATCTGATTTGAAAATAATTTTTGACACTCAGATCAAACTGCTTTCAACACTTAAGAATTAGATGATGTGGTCCTGTGAACCCATAAAAATCTTAATTATAGCTCCTATATTTGCTCCAGGTAAATTTATCTTGCAAGGATTGAAGCTAGTAAATCATAGATATTGCTATGAATCTCATGTGATAACAAAAATTAATATCTATTATATTAGATCCCATTAAATACATCGAGTTATCATTTATGATTTAATGTGTATAAAATACAATTCAAAGTTGTTCATTTTACGTACAGAAAAATAAGTAGAACCTAAATCCTTACATCATATAAATTAAATAACAACAATTAGTCCATCTTTTACTTTTCTTCTCTCATCCTCATAACTCATCTTTGGACTTTCCTCATTGCACTATGTCTTCAACATGTGAACTTTCAGAGATGTTGATGGAATGAGGATGATTTGTTGATATTCTTCATATTTACGGTATTTATTACTTTGAATATCTGATAGAAAAGATGCTTTAGTTACGCGAATTCACAATTGGCTTTTGCTTTCGTACCCTGTGGGTCCAACTGAAGGCTGCCTGTGAGTCAAGTGCATATCTTCCAGTCCTGACGGCGATTTGGTCGTTGGGTGGGTCCGAATGATCATTATTACGTTCACATTAATCCCTTTTTTTTTACTTAGTGGGATTTATATCGGCTCAATCAATGTTACGAATCGACCATTATGCATACGATTCAGCGTGTCAATTATTAGAATATCGATTCGAGGGTCTTCTTCTACTCGTATAGAATAAAATATATTGAGCTAAATCTTTTTTATATAAAAACTAATTTTTTTTTATTGATATATGCAACTTATCTTGTCATTTCTTTTTTTGATTTCATATTTATATTATATGATCTCATATTCATATTTATAGAAATAATAATAATAATTCTTATAATTATATATTAACATAAAATTGTGAAAAAAAGAATCAATGTGAATCTCAAATCATAATTTGCAAAAAATTTATGCTATTTTTTATGCAACTACTACAAGGTCAATAATTTTATAAACTTGAGCTTTTGTTGCTAACCAGAGTAATTAACAAAGAAAATATTGCAGAACCAAAAGTGGCTATAGTCTATGAAATTAAATTTATTACAATATTCGTAACATTGATTGAGCCAGTCTAAATTCGCATAAGTAAAAAAAAGGGATCAGTGTGAACGTAATAATATCATTCGGACCCACCCAACGACCAAATCTCCGTCAGGACTGGAAGATATGTACTTGACTCACTGGCAGCCTTCACTTTGACCCACAGGGTAGATTAAATTTTGATATAATAATACTAGTAGTCTAGTATTATTTTAGATAAAATTTTAAATTTACAAAATAATTCCTAAATTTTTTAAAAAATATTCCTGAACTCAGCGTTGCCATTAAGTATTTGATACTGCTGAATTTACGAGTGGAGTGGAACTCCCAGTCTTGCTCAATCGAAGATCAGCTCCTTATCACTGAAATTTGCTTACATATCCTAAACTCGTATACAATATCATATTATTTTTCAGCTTTACGTTATTATTTTACTAAAAGTTAATATTATAGTTTTACGAATCTATATTTTTGTTATTAGTTTAGTGATTTTAATTTATTTTTAGGTATATTTAATTTATTTTACATCCACAAGCAAAAAAGACGAAATTTAAATTATGGAGTTGGATACAATAAAGCTTGTTAATAAGTAAACAACAATTTTTAAACAAGTAAATTTTGTAATTCATTAATTTACTTAATTGAGTTTGAATTTTTAGGAGTTCAAGCAGGTAAACATTAATGATGAATTTATTTCGGAGTTGACATAGGCAACTATCATATATGTTTGATATGATTTTGTTAAAAAAATTGAGCTAATATTATGATTTCATATTCTTTTTTAAAATTATCTAAGACTTAAGAATTTATTTTTACATTATTAAACACAATTTTATGCTTAGTAATATTTACATAATTGATAATCATGCTTATTTTGATTAGATATATTAGTTATCTTTAGATATGCTAAATACTTCTAATAAAGTATACTAATTAATCACAGTTATATTTATTGATATAAAATTAACTTATCAACTTTTAGGTGATTCTTAAATATTTTAGTATCAACAAATTTTAGTATATCCATTAAATATATCATTATGTTATTGCAATCATAAGCATCACATTATCATGAGTAACTAACTATATATCTATTTTAATTTGATATTTATAAAACTTTCTAATTTGGCCACTTAGATAACTAACAAATTATTCATTATATAAACATCAAATTAATTAAATAATAATAGAAGTCATATTGAAACTAATTCTTGTTCATGTGCATAAGTATGTTATTACATTAATATATGATGCTAAAATCATGCCTCAAATTTTACAATTAAAACCTAGGGCATTTAATAAAACAAGAGGCTTAAGAGAAATCAAAGCAAGTAATTTATCTAAAGATTATAATTCATCATGACAACTAATAAAAGTAGACATAAAGGTATTAATGTAGCATTGAAGAGACATGATAAAAGAAACAGATGAAATGAAACACATTGATGGCACATGAGAGAATGCACGAGAGAAACAAAATTAATGAGAGAAAGGTTGAAGAGACATGATAAAAGAAACAGATGAAATGAAACACATTGATGGCACATGAGAGAATGCACGAGAGAAACAAA
>JANZLX010000213.1:4644136-4655006 GCA_025531955.1 Erythroxylum orinocense | reverse complement strand
TCAAGTCACAACGCCTTTATCTGAGCATGCATTTTATGAAATGCATCAAATACTGATTATGCCATATCAGACAATCATATATGATATTCAAGAACAAACTCATAATCATCGGACCTAATTCCGGCATTCAACATTCGTTGAGAATTCACATATCATAGAGGATTTCACATCAAATCAGAACACATTTAATGCATCTGAACTGAATATGGCATATATGGCAATCACATATAATGCTCAAACAAAACTCATAATCATCGAACCTAAGTCCGGCATTCAATTTTCTTTGAGAATTCACATAACATTCAGAACTTCATCGCACTCAAAGCCACAATCAAAGCACTTCCAATACATTCCCGAATATTGATCTCCTCGAACAATTAAAGTCCGGAATCCATAGTTAAATCACAAACAGTCTAATAATATTGGAAGCTAACAAAACAAATCAAATCAATCCTCGGAAATCATCTAGGTTGACTTACAGTACGCTCCAATAAGCTATTGCCTGGATGGTCTGGAAATGTCTAACTGGCATCCAATAAGCTCCTCTAAAATATACAAAACACATTCACAAACATCACATTTTTGCATAAATACACAGGTGGTTCTTTTATGCACATCAATGTAGAGAATGTATGCACAATGCATGTTCAATGACAATTTCAGGGTACCATATTGCGATCCTTATAAAAAATTATTCAGATATCAAGGACCTCATTAATACCATGCATATTTACAATTGGATTGAACAAAACAATGTCATAACTTCATTGACTACTTCAGATTTTTCCTCTAATACACTTACGGATCAACTTTCCATACTAATTCTGATAAGGTAATTGACAAAATTAGACAAAACTTCCTTCTGTAAAGTTGTTCTCCCATTTTTTAGCTTTCTAATGACACTAAAATCGTTTAATTTGGTTCTGTATCCGAAAAGATATACTCAAAATATCTTATATTGTTCTTAAGTTCCACCAGAATTCTTACCTCAAATTCCAACCAAATATTGAAAATCTTAAAGACATAATTAAAACTCCATTTCTTCATAAACGTTGTAGCCCTATGTCTCTAGTTTACGGAAAATCAAAAATCACCCAATTTGGATAAGTATAGAGAATCTTATGGTCAAAATACTAAAGTATGTTCAAGCTTTCAGGAAGGGACCTCGCCACGGCGAGAACATAAAAATGGTCGCGGCAAACGCTCCAAAGGCTAGATTTTCTCGGGGATTTTGCGAAGATCGTCGCGACGAGCTCAAGGGTAAGTCACACGTCGCGACGTACAAAAAATGGTGAGTCGCGACGAGCTCAAAGGTGCGTTGCACATCGCGACGAACAAAAAGAAATTAGTCGCGACGAGCTAAGGCTGGCCGCGGCGTCTGGTTACTGAAACTCGTCTTTCCCGATTTTCACTTCATTCCTCATGTTTATTCTCAAATCAATTGACTCAAATAACATTCAAACCAATTCTTCTAACTCATGTTTAGCTCATCAATACAAACACAATTCAAAAATCCAGAGTTACACTTAAACACAAAAATCCAATTCTCATACATGCAAATTCCAGTTTTTTGTATTTTTCCCACATTAACAAATTCAACTCCCCCTCTAAGCCATTTAGCATATGCATTCACCGAAACTCTACTACTTTACCTTCTCATGCATGTATTCATCTCTAACACTAGTCTTCATCAAAATCACGGTTCAATAACATGGTTTCCAGCATAATTTTAACAATTCTATATTAACACCGAAACTACTCAACTTCCTCAACTCATGCATGAACTCATGCATACATGTATATTTCTACACCGGAGACTAAACATCAGCAAACCACTTGTTTCAACTTCTAATTCCAGCAAAAAGAACAGATCAAAACAACGAGAGTCCCCCAATTGTCCTCCGGATGTCAAGTGTTTCTTCACCGAGGAGAACACTTGCAGTACATTAATCCTAACTCAACATCATACCCGTGTATAACTTCCATGCCTTACACATGTCCTCACTTTTTCAAGCCATTTGTCACACAGTCCACATGTTACCATACGTACAAGCCATTTGTCCCAATTATAGGGTGTTATGTGTCACACCATAATTGGCCAATAAATCAATATTTTTCTAAATTTCACAAAAAATACCAAACTATCCCAAATAATACCAAAATTCCCAAAACACATTTTAATCGCATTAATAACTCAATTATACCTGAAAAATGTCATGAATGCGTGTACAATCATATTAATGTGCCAAAATGTAAATGGCACAATTAATTTATGCATGATGTGCATTTCCCTAATTTCTCATAAATTTATCAAAATTTACAATTCTAGCCCTAACATGAGTAACGAGATGTTACATTAACATTTTTAAATATTTTTTTATTTTTTGGTCTCATGTGTCATGTCATTGCTGACGTGACAAGTTGAGATCCACTTTTTTAAAAAATATATTAAAATTTTAATTTATTTATAAAAGTGGGAACTTTTTATTTAATTTATTTATAACTTATTTATAAAATTGGGAAATTTTTTATTAATTTATTCATAACTCTCTCTCTCCTCCTTTCTTCTTCTTCTATCCCCCTCTCCACAAAGCACATTGGCTAGCTCCAGATTAAAGTCCATCAAGCAATCAAATTATCAAAATATCCCCACTTTCTAAATCATTACACTAATGGATAAGGATAAGGATAGTTTGGTCATTTAGACTCCATCTTCTTCAATATAAAACCCTACCAGCTTAACGCTACTAACTTTACTCGAAAAACTCACATATAAGTCATCGTCCTCCAGTACATCCGCATGATTGTGCAAGCCAAGGAATTGTTAGGAAGAACTGTCCTGGGTCCACGATTAAGATAGGAAACCCTTATTGGATGGATTTTTCCTACACAAGACTGGGTACGACTTAACACTGATGGAGCTTATTAAGTGTCCACATCGCAGGCCACAGTGGGAGGAATCCTTCGGTATAGCACAGGGCATTGGAGAGGGGATTTTGTGCACAATATCGAATTCTATACACCAGTATATGCTGAGTTATGGGGGGTTTTTTCGGATTGCAACTTGCTTGGACACTAGGTTTTTGGAAGGTAGAACTCGAGGTGGACTCTCAGATAGTCGTTACGTTACTATCATCCTTCGAAATATCACAAGCTCCATGCCACACTCTACTCGTGGGGACACAACAACTCCACCGAGAGTGGATTGTGAAAGCTAGGCATATCTACCGTGAAGCTAATTGAGCTGCGGATTGGCTAGCAAACTACACCAAGACTCTCACTCTTGGTATCCATTGGTATCAAAACCCACCTGAGGGTTGCTCTTCTATCCTACTAGAGGATAGCTCTGGGGTCGTGTTTCCCCATAATATAGCCTATTTTTCATGTACTTTTCCTACTGAGTTAAAAAAAATTTCACATATAAACGCACACTTTGTGAAAAATTTGCAAAGCAAGAGGACATAGGACCAAGCTTGAAGAAATATCCAGTGATGATAAGCTGAGTGAAGATGATTATGCATCAACGTAAACCATACCACCTATTCGATGAAATTACTGACCTACCAGAAATCACCGTCACCTACCCCCTGACTTTAGCTTACGTTCACCTGCCTTTTTGTCGAAGGCGCTGCCACTACTCCGACTTCCCAATCGTTGCTCTCGGCTCTGAAACAACAACACACGACGACCCATGAATCCTAAACCACATAGAGTTGCCCCAAAGAGAGATAGTCTCCATGAGAGCAGATTCCATGATCACCACCCATATCTTGAAACTGTCTTTTTTGATAGAGACATGCCTTCTTTAGTGCCTCCGAGGCTGGTCTCGTCTATCTTGGAGATTTTGAGATTGAAGTTTGGGATTTGTGAAGATGCTAAAATATTGACCTTGATCTTTTTATTATGTTTGGTAAAAGGATTCCTAAACGATGCAGAAATAAAGAGAAAGTTTAACTTCCAATTCAATTTGCCCATGGTGGCAACTATAAATGATAGCCTAAGACTGTAAACATTTATTGTCAAGTTAAGAGTAACGATACATCTCTATGTCTTTGTTCGTAGCTTGCCCAGAAAGAGCTACAAAAAATCAATACGTACAAAGCACCAAGAGACAAGCTTGTTTGTATTCTCAATTGTTGCAAGGTTATAAATAATTTGTTGTGAAATGCTTCTTCTTCTTCAAATGACAATCCTCTTGGAGCTGATGAGTTTCTTCCTGTTTTGATGTTTGTTACTATAAAGGTAAGACCAAAAGTTGTTTTTATTTATTTACTTAATGCAACAATATGTTTGTGCTTTGAATGTAAATGCTTTATGTTGAAATAGGTTGTCCAAGCAAAATCAACATTGCTTTCACTCTGTAGCGACAGTTTATTCTAAGGAGTTATTTTTGACTTTATAGGAAGTGTATGAGTTGAAGTCATTTATATACAAAGAGGGGTTGCATCTTCAACCTAATACATTAAAAATTTTATAGGCTTTATAAATCACTTCTAATCTTTACATGGAGTAATCTCTAACACATTATTGTTCAAGATGCTGATCGAGTTTAGTTATTCACTTTACAAATTGTTTAACATTTAGAAGAGTCAATATCTTGCTAACACTTTGTTATATGATATTAATAGGTTTTATAATATCATGTTGTATTATGCAATTGACTCCATGGTATTCTATCATGTTAAGTAATGAATAGATGGAGTCCACAATTTCTATATTTTAACCTTGCTGATTATTTGCACCATTTTGAATCATTCCTTGCCTTTAATTTGTTAGTTGTATCTATTTCTCGAGTAACATGGGAATTGTTTTGCAGAATATCATCATTTTGAAAGGCTTAAATAGTTCTTCTGGAATTTATTAATAGGTGGGAAGTTGTACATTTTCTCACAAGTTGACAGTAGCACGTCATATCGCTACCAAAAATAAACTAGACCTACTATTGTAGTAGTGGTGAGTCTAGTTCAATCCCACAAAGAGTGTTCGGTTAGCTTTTGTTATGAAAATAGATGGTGTTTAGGTTATGGAAGGTTTTTTTTGGTTTGAAATAAGAAAATAAAAATGAAACTAAACTAACAAAAACAAATTAAAGAAAACATGCAAAAATGATTAAAGTGATGAATTCGATAGGAATTTGGCTCTTTGGTTCAATCTCAACCTACACCCAATTAAACATATTTCGTTGAATTGTTGTTCTTATACCTCTTATAGAAACTATTAATTGTAGATTAACAATGAGCTCTGTTAACTCCAGTTCTTCCTTAGATCGTGTTGAATTAAAATATGCTTGTTAATTAAACCTAGCCATCGAATAAATCAAGATATGATTTCTAAATTTTATTGGACAGCCGCATTACGATTTAGAAAAACAGATTAATCAAGGCAATAATCACACAAGCTCGGGTTATTTAACCTAGGTTATATTATCCCTAATGATTATAAGCCATTAGTCGCTACAAATGAATCTCAAATATAACAACTACAGATTATATTAAAATTTTAGCTATGGGTTCATACACAAACAATCAAATGACAATGAGAATATGATAATTCATACACAAAACCCAAATCCATACAAATTGGATAACATAATCAATTCCTAAAAAGAGAAAGAAACAACAAATACAAAGAAAAAAAAGCTTAACCAACTCGTCGGCGTCGATATCATCTCCAAACTAGCGACGGGATGCTAACTCACCATAAGTTTCCAAATGAATGGAGCTTTGCCCCTTCTTGTCATCTTCTCCCAAAGTTTCCTAGATGAAAACATCCAATTTTTGCCATCAAACAATGCTTTTATATTAAATATATAGGGTTTTGGGTGAGTTGTCAAAGACTCCCAGGGGTGAGTGATTGGCTCACAGTGTTAAAGACTCACAGGGATGAGTGATTGGCTCACAGCCGTGAGCCACCTACCATGGGTTTGAGAGGTGTCTCACACCCGTGTAAGGTGTATCATGAGCGTGAGACATGACGCTTCTATGCATGGCTGTGAGGCATGTTCTACATTCCTCCTTTTGATGTTTTTAATATATATCTCATCTTTCTTAGTGTGTTCTTGTCTTCTCTTCCTTTTAATCTTCTTCTTATTACTCCATGAAGACAAGTGAGTGTGGATCTTCAAAATCGAATCAAATATATTGCTTTTGACTCACTTTAGCTCCTTCACTTCCACATTGTGCCTAAAATCAAATATGAACTAAAGTGAGTATCCTAATTCATAACAATAATCACTAAGTGTTATGGAATAAATTCATAACCAATTAAGCACATATCACAAGTTCACGTCAGTTTGATCCAACCTATATTATCCTCCTTAACTGCATTCAGATTTGTTTTGTATGCAATGGTATAGGTGCCAATCCCGATTCGTTGGTGAGCAAGCCTACTTTTTGACAAACATGCTCTCTACAGAGTTTTTCATCTCTATAATTGATGCAAAACTGCTCTCTTTGAAGAAGAGTGAATATGAAAGGAACATTAAAAGAAGAAACATTGTGGACCCTTCTCTAATCATGACCTGCCAACCTGCAAACCGGATAAATAGAAAAACTTCAGTTACGTGTATTTGTGTGAGAAGGAGAGAAAAGTAGAAGAAGAAGAAGGGAGGAGAGAGAGAATTATAAATAAATTAAATTAAAAGGTCCTACTTTTAAAAATAATTTAAAATTTTAATATATATTTTTTAAAAGTGGGTCCCACCTTGTCACGCTAGCAATGACGTGATTTATGGTATCCAAAAAATAATAAAAAATATTTTTAAAACATGACAGGTTAGTGATGACCTGACATTTAACATAAAGGTTTAAATTTTCCATTAGGGTGTGGTTACAATTTAACATTTTTAAAACATTAGGGTTAGAATTATTCACTCTAGAATGTTTGAATCAAACTCGTTAATTGGTACAAAACTTAGGGTCAAAAGTGACCCTTTTGTTTAAATTTAATATAAAGTTTAGATTTTCTCCACCCAAATTGTTTTTTAAAAAGAAAATGTATCCAAATTCTAAAGACAAATTAACTTCCAAAATTCTATTAATCAAAATTTGTGAGTGTAATACTGTGAAAATCGAATGAGGTCAAATATTAATATAGAAATATATACAAGCATAATACAATAAGGAAACTACTTCTATATACTCAATCATGTGAACTATTGTGTAGGTTTTTAAAAAAAAATGGATAATTAAAACCCAAGATAGAGAGAAGTGTCTCTTTAGGATTAAATGGGCTAAATGCCCAAATTGAGGCTAGAGGTTTTTGGGTTTGATTAATTTAGGACCAAACATTATAATTTGCTAAATTAAGGGCTAAATGTTCGCTAATCTGCTCAATCTTAAACAATTTAGGACAAAAATGTGAGCGTGTAAAACATGTGTCAATAATATATATAAAAGTGTTTCTGGAGAGCCAAATGGAATTTAAATGCTTCGTTAAAAATACACATCAAACGGTGATAAGTTTTCTTTACATAATAGAAAATCAAAAGGGTTGTGTTGCCTCTGTCAGTTTTGCCTCCGTCACCATCATCGTCAACCGATCCACCTTCTAATCTCTATTCAAAGGGTTGTGTTGCCTCCTTCACGCATCATCACCATCGGTTGATTCGCCTTCTAGTCTTCGTTCCAAAGGTTGTGTTGTGTCATTCACACATCACCTGGCCGATCTGCCTTCCTATTTCTCTCCTGTAATCTCCAAATACGTTTCATCTACTCATTATTTTGCTCATTTTTGTATTAACTTTCAACATTAAGATGAAGGGAAGATGGAGATAACTTCTATAATGTCATTTATAAGGTACTATATCATTATGGTCAATGATGATAGTACCATATATACCATCATTGGATTCCCCTTCTAAGGACTGTTATATTTTCATTTTGTATTTTGTCTTATTCTATTTTGATTCTTTTTTTCAAATTTCTCCACTATATTAGAAAGATTATTGATGAAAAATGAATTTACTAAAAGTTTGACGAGGTTTGGATTTATATTCCATGTATCTCGAAATTCTCAGTTCTTTATAGTTCAAAAAATCGCAAGAAACAAAGAGGGTTATAGTTTGAAAAGTTCATTCATCTTATGGTTCCTTATATACAAACACATTAATATTACAATTCTTGAGAAACAATTGTCAATGTGTTTACATTCCTAAATTAACCTGATATAAGACTTTTAAACTTATGCAGATTGTAGCATATGTTTATCGTTATTTTTCAACACAATTAAGTCAAATACAAGAACATTGCAAAGCTATCCTCTAAAGACTAGATGGAGCTTTTGGAAAATTAACAAATCATATCTGAATGTATTAGGGAAAAGGCCTATTAAAGAGAGGTAAATAATATTTGGAAAAAACATATCTCTATAGAAAAAGCATAATGTAGGCTTCCTTTTAAGATCCACTTTGGAGCTCTAGCAAGTAGACTATAAGACAAATTGTCTCCTCCCTTGCAACTAAAATTGTTAACTTGCTAACTTTTAACAATAAGTTAACTATTTAACTTATTAATGGTAAGTTTGTAAAGCATCATGTTAGTAGTTATATAAGATCATTTACTAAGATCACATAAGGATTTGACATGCATTCTCTAACAATTTGCACAACCATATATGGATGGCATAATGAAAATATTACTAACTATCCTTGTAATTAAGGTAAACCTTCTATAAAATCTATGATGATGTTAGACCATACTTAGTTTGAATGGGGTAGTAATGAAGTAAAGTAGGAGAATCCATTTTCTCACACATATTCTTTGAATAGATTTTGCAATCCTTACGTGTTAATATAAATCCCTTTATAACTTATGAAAAAAAAAACTTACCTTCTTACACATACTTAACCAAGCTAAATGATCTCCCTGAGCTATTGCATGAAACAATTATATGAGCTTAGTACGTAATGTCACTATGCATGAAACAAAGATATGAGCTTAATACGTAATGCCATTAACTTACCTATTACTAATCATCTTTTCAAATTTAATGTTTCATTACTATATGTATAGGATGCTCCCTTATACTCCTCTTGACTAATCTAAGTTACCCTTACATTGAATAAAGTCATCTCCTCTCTAGTTTTCCTTTATCTCTTAAAGCATTTTAGTTGCACTTGTGATACTAAAAAAGAAAAATAACTCAGAACTTATCATGCAAGATAATGAATCGATTGTAGAATTTTGACTTCTCTTCTTATAGCGAATGGGGAAATGGAAAGCAATCAAATTAGGAAGCCAAGTTAGCTGAAAAGAACTGGTGATTTTCCAATTCATTAAATAATTTGGACTATGCTGACCAATTTCAATCAAAAAGTGCCCTCTTATTAGATAATCTAACTATTATTTGTTGGCTGTCACCAATGCTAAGAAATGCTTGTATTAATCTGAAAGCATTTTGCTAACATATTCTATTAGGTGGCACTCTTGTATAATCACTATACATATTCCTTCACCATACATATCCACTTTTATGATAAATAGTTCAATATACTGTTCATATCTCCTATGATGATTGTAGCTCTAGTTAATGTTCCACATATACCTTTCAAACCATATATTTGGAAAGAATTAGTTGCAAAATGGAATTATTATGAATATGTTAAGCATCATGTGCTATACTTCAGTTTGTCAATTTAACTGCAGTTTTTTTTCACCATTCTTACTTTGTCTCTTGCTTTTCCTGGGGTTGGTCATTACAGTTTGGCATGACATTTGATGAGGTAATTCTGAGCTTTCACCATGCGGGATGTTTCGTTAATGTGGCTGGTAATCTTAGTTATGAGGCTAGTTTTGTGGATGAATTCGAATTTGATCCTGACTTACTCAGCTATTTTGGACTGGTTAATATATGTAAGAAAAGTGGGTATAGCAATGTTAAAAAGCTTTGTTATCTTATGCCTAGTTTTGAACTATTTAATGGTTTGAGGGTTGGACAAGATGATGCTCGTGTGTTACATCTAGTTAGTGAGATGATGGTTACAGGTGGTATTGATATTTATATTGAACATGGTCCCTGTTGAAATGATTGACGATGAACATAATGAGCTTAATCAGGATAATGCAGATGGAGATAATGGTGAGGATGTGAATAATGTAGGGTTTGGAGGTAATGTGGATAATAATGTTGAAAATGTTGAGAATGTAGAAAATTTAGATCATGTCTCGAATGTTGATGATGGATATGCTGGAGATGATGCAAATATGGAGGATGAATATGGTGAAGACGATTTAGAGGAAAGGGATGAACACGATGAAGATGATGGAGAGGATGAAGATGATATAAGAGATGAAAGTGATGGAGACGATGAAGAAGAGGTAGTTCTTTTTTCTTAATATTATGACAGTGATGAATAAGGGGAACTTGTTAACGACAAAGGTGATATGGTAGATGATGCGACAAGGAGAAAAAGAAAACACCTTGTTTATGATGAAAACGCAGTTGAGCCTTACATTGAATTAGTGATGTTTTTTCTTAATCATTTGCATTTTAATTTAGTTTTTGTCCATTAAAACAAAGAGGGCTATGATGCTTACGAAAAATAAACCCAAAATTTTCCAAGGTAAATCTAGGATAGAGAACTACCCTTGGTATATATATGGAGCATTTGATAGGAAGCTGTAGTCATTTCAATTTAGGAAATTTAGGGACATTCAAGACTGTAATAGGGTTTATACAAATCCTAGGATGAATACCAACATCTTATCTGAGTTATTGATGGATAAGCTTAAAAGGGAGCTGTTGGCCCCCGAATTCTTTTCTTATTGAAAAAGTAATATTTCAATTTATTTTTTAGGTTTTGATTGATTAATTGCTTTTGGTTAGAGTTTAATTAGCATGTCAATGGTTGGAGGATTTTATTGCTTAAATT
>JANZLX010000213.1:4626523-4644036 GCA_025531955.1 Erythroxylum orinocense | reverse complement strand
TTTCATATTGTGTTGATGATTGTAAAAGAATGTGAAAGTGATTTTTGAAAGAATGCAATGGTTATAAATTGCTTTTCATAAATGTGTCATTTTGGCCAATATGTTTGAAAAATGTGAAATGTTTGCTTATATGGGTTTGTGGTGTTCCCTTAAGTGAGTCAATTGCACTTGTTTATAGGCTTTTCTCGCCTGCCCGCTAGTGACATGGATTCCTCACGGACTCCCCTAAGTTCACAGCTACACATGACCGCTACGTGGAAATGTGTAATACGTTCTTTTTTGGATGCACCCGTACCATTTCCGATGTGTTTATGTGATTATGATTTGAAATCATTTTGATGCATTTCGATGTGTTGATTTTGTAAATTGCTTGATAAGTCGTAAATTTTGGAAAACATATGTGGCATGGTTGTCAATGTAAATTTTGCATTGGAATTAAATGATTCAAGGATTTTTGGCTTCATCTTGGTTATAAATATGTTACTCACGAGCCGTCGAGCTCACCCCCCTTCTTTCCTTTCCATCCACAAGCGATGAGCAAGAAAATGAGTGACCAAACCGAGGTCAAGGCATCACTTCCGTTTGCTTTTTGATTTTGAAGTTATATTTTGTAAACAAAGCTTTAGTTGCATTTTTGGTGCAAAATTACTGTTCATGTGGCTTCTTTGTAATTTGAATTTTCGAGACTTTATTGTATTGGGGCTAGAAATGCCCACTAAAGCTTTGTAAGAACTCATATTTTGATATTAACGAAAGATATTCAGGTTTTATTGTGTTTTGCCGATACTTGTTCCAAAGGTTACTTTGCATTGTTTTGTAAATGTCCATAAGGGTAGGTTTTGTGTATGTTGGCTTTGAGGCAAATTCTAGACTGATACGGGTTAAATTGGATCAAGTAGCCTGCTTAAAAGTTATAGAGAAATTTCATAGCTTTCCAACGATATATAATTTGCCATTTTTGGATGTGGGAGTTGAAAGATGTGAATTTTTGAAGTTTGGGTGTTGTCTAGGATGGTAATTCCGGGACAGAAACTTTGAGTGGAATTTTGACCATCATAAAGGTAAAATTGTTCCTAAGGTCTTTATGAAGGTGGTAGTTTATATTTTTATCTTTTCATTGATGTAAAGTGTGACATTTTTGGACAATGGAGCAGAAAGATATGATTTTTAGATGTTATGTTACCGTTTAGGATGACATTTATTGGACATCCACTTTGAGGTGGATTTGGACTCCTTTAGAGGCCGAACTGGTTTTTAAGCCCTACATGGAAGTTGTAGAGCCTTCATTTAGCTTTCCATTGATACCAAATTTGTAAATTTTGGAGTTCTGGGTCAAAAGTTATGAGTTGTGGAAGTTGGGGTGTCGGAAGAAGAAAGACCAAGAGTTTTCAATCGGTCATTATAGGATTAGTCGACTAATAGTCATGTTTTTACTTACATTAGTCGACTAATAGTCTTCGACTGGTTGATTATTGTCATGTTTCCCCTAACCCGACCTCTCTCCACTCTTTTGCTTATAACTTTTCCGTCCGACCTCCAATTGACCTAATTTTTGAAGCGTTGGATTCTTAAGACTTTCCTCTACCTCTCTATAAAAATTTATAGCTTTTAAGATTAATTTAAAAAACATGAATTGAATCAAATTGAGAGGATCAGTTGAAAAAGTCTGAACATGCTTTCGTATTTTGGTGATATCTCGATTTGTAGAGATCCGAATGAGGTTATTTTTGGTTCTGAACAAACTAGAGACATGGAACTATAACTTATTTGAAGGAATCAATTTTCAATTTGGGACCCAAGACTTTTAAATTTCAATTATGTTCGGAAGCAAGTGATTTGGATACTTTTTGCTTGAGGTTTAGTTTGGTGTGGCACACCTCCCTTGTAGGATGCACGTCCAGATGTCACGTAGGACGTTGGGCACGTGACTTGCAGGGTTGGGGTTCTAACAGGAGCCATTTATGAAGAATGAGAATATTAAATTTTATGTTAAGGATTGTTTTGGTGTTGAAATATATATGAGTCTAGTCAGAAGAGAAAAGAAAACAATATATTAGAAAGTGTCGTAACCAGCATTGAAGAGGAGTTTGGGAAGCTTCGGTCTTATGTTGAAGTCATTAGGTAGACCAACCTAGGTAGCACAATTCAAATGACTATGTTTCAACCAATCTCAACATCTTCACCTAGTTTTGAAAGAATGTATATATGTTTAGAAGATATTAAACACAGGTTTAGGCATGGGTGTAGGCATTATCATGGCCTAGAAGGATGTTGGCTTAAGACCATCACTAAGGGTGAACTGCTATGTCCTGTAGGAAGAGATAGAAACAATCAAATGTTTCCCGTTGCTTGGGCTATGGTTGAAGATGAGATTACTGTCACCTGGAAGTGGTTCATTGAAAGACTGCAAGAAGATTTACCTCACTTGGGCTCTATAATTGGTTGGACTATATTGACGGACCAACAAAAGATAAAAGCTATTCACATAAATTTGTTTAACTTTTATATTTGCACTATTTGTGTGCCTATTATAATTGTGATTGAATAAACTTAAATGTTAATGATTTTGGTACTGAAATGGTTATGTTTTTCCTTGTAGGGACTTAATAGAGCCATTGCAGATTTGTGTCCAAATGCTGAGCACAAATTTTGTACTTGACATGTTTATGTGAATTGGCAAGGAAGAGGACGTAAAGGGAAAGAGATGAAGGGCCACTTTTGGAAGATCGTAAAATCATGTACAGTAAGGGAGTTTGAAGAAAATCTGCAAAAGCTATGAGCCAAGAAGGAAAGGGCAGCAGAAGATATTGAAAGCTATACACTATTTCAACAATGGTGTAGGGCATTCCACAGGGAAGACTCTATGATTGAGTTGGTTGACAACAACTTATGTGAGGTATTCAATAAGACTCTGCTTGACGTAAGAAAGTTGCCAATTTTAGGGTTGTTTGAGCACATTAGAAGAGAAATGATGAAAATAATTAAGGGAAAAAAAAGAGGCTGCAAAGTGGAAAGGAAATTTGGGGCCAAGAACATAGGAAACTATTGATAAGAATGCCAATATTGCTTAGTATATCACAATGGAGAAAGAGGGTATGAGATTTATCATGGTGAGGAAAGATATGTGGTGAGGCTTCAAGATAAAATTTTCTCTTATGGGAGATATACTCTCTCTAGCATTCCTTATGCACATGTCATATATGTTATTAGAGACAAGAGGGTTAATATTGAAGAGTACACTTAAAGTTGGTTATGGAAGAGTCAATATATTAAAGCATATGGGAAGGTTATTCAACCATTGCCTAATATGAAGGACTAGCCCATTAGTAATGAAAAAATTGTTAGGCCAGCAGAATTCAAACAAGAATCTGGTAGACCCAAAACAGCTAAAAAAAGGGTGTTGATGAACCTCAAAAGACTACAAAAGGTAATAAAAAGAAAATTGCTGACTATATGTCTAGGAGGGCATGATCATCACATCCAACCATTGCCATAAAGAAGGACACAACAAAAGAAGTTGTCATTTGAAAGGTAGAGAGGTAATTTCTATGTTGCTCTATCTTCTTTTTGATACAACTAAGATTCTTTTTGATAATGGTGGAAATATAATAATAATTTTTTGTTTTTCACTATTATCAATTTCAGGTTCCAACCTAGTTTGAAGATCCTTACCAAGAGCAGCCAACTCATTTCCATATGGAGGAAAACACAACCAATTCATAGTTAACCCAAAAGGACAACTCAATAGTTCAAACTAACACAGAAATCTCAATATATGCCTTTGCATCTATATCTAACAAAGTTGAACTGGGAAAGAAAGGTAAAAGAGGAGCATATGTATCTGCCTCTGCCTCCGCAACTGTGTTTGTATCCACTGGTTCTCAATTTTGTTAATTGTAAAACATATATCTCTCAAGTTGATAAATGGATCAGCAGCAGACAAGGTTCATTTCACCTCTGAACTTTTGATTAGAGCTAGGTGAGGAAGATTTGCTAAAATACAACAATTGGGTTTGATGAGTTTGTAGCTGATCTTGAAGGAGCATGACGATTGGAGTTCGGCTCAGAAGAATATTGACGAAGAGGAGAGAAGAATAGATTGAGGAAGAATCCACTAGAAATTTTCTTTTTCTAAATTTATTAAATTATAAAAAAATTACTTGGAATGTAGACCTTCCCAAAAACTTGAACTGTATTTGCTTCGCATTCTATTGAACTCAATCCATTATGTTTCCTATCACGATAAAAAATAGTTGAAAAGGTTATAAAAGAGTAATCTCTCTAAGTTTTAGGTGATAATTTTATTTAAATCTTGTTAACTTATTAATAAAAAATCAATGTACCTATGAATTTAGGTTGATGAAACCTTAAAAATAAAAAGAATTTTGATTGGATATATCTTAAAATAGTTGTACGAACGATAATAAGAACCTTTAAGAATAAGTATCTCTATTTATTTAAGATTAAAATTAAAATTAACGAAATTGTTTAAAAATTTAAAAATACCAATGAAATAAAATAACAGTACAATTAGGATATTTTAAAAGTAGATGAATCCTAGTAAAATTTTTATTTATAGTAACTTTCTTAGATGTTGGTAGGGTTGGCCAAACCAGGCCCAACTTCAAGCCCAGACATCGACGGCCCAGTGATAGGAGATCGCCTCCCATACAAACACTAAGACCTACGTAAAGACATAACCTAGCAATTATTCCATATATAAGGTACTATTCAGCCATAATGGAGGTACGAAATCACAACCCTAGTTTTCTCTACTCTTAGCGTCCACAGCCCTTACCAAACGACTGACTTAAGCATCGGAGGGGCCTGCCGGCAATCACCCCCGGTGCGCCTTTATTGTTTTGCAGGTATTGCAGAAGCCATATCCACAGACCTTATGGATCCGAGTAGCAACGTCCAGACTCAGCAGAATCCGGCCGAACCAGATGGTGCCCACCGTGGGGCCCGATATCAGGGCACCACGTCCAAAAACACATAGGTTAGCTAAGCGGCAGCGGCAAACCCTGATATAGCTGTCGTCATGGCACTTGCGATGCAACGAATGGGTTCGCAGCTACCCGTCACCCTTCTGCCGCCACGTCATGATTCCCGCGCTCAATCCTCGCATCCGAATGATCATCCATAGCATCACAACCGAGATCAAGAAGCACAGAGCTTAGCCTTGGAAGACAATGACGAGGCCAATTCTCACTTTAATTCCCAGTGCCCCCTGGATGCACCACAACAAACTTCCCTCACTCAAAAACAGATTGAGGAAGCGGCCGATCTATTGATTCGCCACATCCTACAGTCTCGGACGGAACAATAACCGGCCACTGCTCGGCAGATTGGTGTGATGGTCGATCGTCATTTCGCGGAAGCTCTAGAAAAAATCGTGGATGATCGAATCAATCTGGCTGCAAATCCTCATCTGGGCCGAACGTCCGCAAATGGTAGCTCTCCTTTCACTCCAGAGATCCTAGATAGCCTTCCTGCGGTTGGTACCAAAATACCGACGCCTGAGAAGTATACTGGCAAGACCGATCCCTTAGATTATCTGCAGCACTTCCAATTAATGATGAACCTCTATTGCGTCCCCGATGCAATACAGTGTAAGGCGTTCTGTACTGCCTTTCAAGAAGGAACTCGGCGATGGTTCAACAGTTTACCCCCGTGTTGCATCACTTCCTTCGAGGATTTCAAGTTGCTATTCCTCAATCAATTCGTTACCAGCAAGCGGCCGCAAAAGACTGCTTTGAAAGTGATGCAGTTAACCCAAGGAAGGAATGAGAGGTTACGGGAGTTTATCACTCGCTTTAATAACGAATCTGTTGAAGTTCCTGACCTTACTTGCTTGTCCATGTTGGCGGCCCTAATGAACAACACGAGGGATGAGGAGTTCAAGAAGTCGCTGGCCCTCGACCAGCCTACGACTATTCAAGAGATAAGAAGTCAAGCGGACAGGTATATTCAGCTGGAGGAAGTGTTGAAAAACACGAAACGACAAGCAGACGACCGTGGACCGACCGGCAGGTCAGACGAGTCACAAAAGGGGCAGAAGGATCAGTCTAGCTGGAGAAGGCCGACCAATTGACGGGGTCAAAAACGAGAATCCTTCACTCCGCTCAACAAGCGATATGCGGAAGTATTGGCAGCCACGAGAGCGGATGGGGAGCCCATCCGAGAACCCAATAAGTTGAAGACTCCCTACAACAAGTTGAACCCTGATCTGTATTGTCGTTTCCATAAAGACATCGGTCATGATGTGGAAGATTACCGGGCCTTGAAATACGAAATTGAAGACCTTATCCAAAGGGGAAGGCTGGGCAGATTTTTGAAGCACGAGAAAAATACCGATCGTGATAATGAGGGTAGGACCGATCGGTCTGACAGTCGGCGAAGGCCCTGGAGACAAAACGACAGAAACGGTGGGGGAAGGAAGAACAGAAATACTGACGATCGACGTGACATGAAAGCACCATCTAGAGCAAGAGATGATAAAACTACCGAGCGACAAGATGACCGACCGGTTTGGATCATCAACATGATCTTTGGGGATAATGCGGCAGGAGGGTCGACCGCCAAAGGAAGAAAGAGGTATGCCCAGCAAGATTTGTCGGTAAAGAAGAAGAAGCCAAATGATGTGGTGATCTCGTTTGACGAATCTGATCTGGAGGGGATTAGCTGGCCGCATGATGATGGGTTAGTAGTCAATTTAAATATGGATGGCAGTGAGGTGAAGCGAGTAATGATCGATACGGGCAGCTCAGTCGACCTACTCTACTACGATGCGTTCAAGCAGATGGAAATACCAGAGGAGCGACTACTGCCAATAGAGGGACCCATCAAAGGGGTAACTGGAGCATCAGCCTACCCGTTCGCTCGAGTCTTCCTAAAAGTGAAATTCGGACAAAAGCCGTGTCAGGAAGTGAGGGAGGTTGAATTTTTAGTGGTGAAATTTGGGGGAGCTTATAATGCAATCATCGGAAGAGCCACTCAGAACGCCCTTAAAGCAGTTATCTCGACCTACTACCAAGCAATGAAGTTCCCAACTCCCCATGGCATCGGCAGAGTCAGGGAACAACAGAGAATCGCTAGGGAATGCTACTTGGCAGAGACAAGGACACTTGATGGAGCGGTCGTCTTGACGAGCTCTCTCAATGTAAGAGATGATGAGGAAACTGAAAGGATGAACCCTGTCAAAGAGACACAACAAGTCGTGTTGGATCAGGAAGACCGATCCAAATGCACAAATTTGGGATCCGAGCTTAAAAGGGGTCTGGTTAAAGAAATCACTGAATGCTTGATAGAAAACCGATCGGTCTTTGCCTGGGTACTGAGCGGTATGCTTGGGATTTCCCAATCGGTAGCTTCGCATGCCCTCGGTATCCGAACCGAGTGCAAACCAGTCAGACAAAAGAAGCGTTGGCAGAGCAAGGAGAGACAAGAGGTCATAGAGACAGAGATAAAAAAAAATGCTAAACGCCATATTCATTCGGGAAGTTAAATACCCTGAGTGGCTGGCGAACGTGGTACTCGTAAAGAAGAAAAACAACAAGTGGAGGATATGCATCGATTTCACCGACTTAAACAAAGCATACCCAAAGGATAGTTTCTCCTTGCCTAAAATCGATCAGCTGGTAGACTCTATATCAGGGCACGAGCTCCTCAGCTTCTTGGATGCTTTCTCTGGGTATCATCAGATAAAAATGAGCCTCGAAGACGAAGAAAAAACGACTTTCATAACCGACCAGGGCACGTACTGCTACCAGGTGATGCAGTTCGGTTTGAAGAACGCATGGGCCATTTACCAATGCCTCGTAATGGAAGTCTTTAAGAAACAGATCGGCAAGACGGTCGAGGCCTATGTGGATGACATGGTAGTAAAGAGCAAGACCGCCGCCGAACATGTAGAAAACCTCAAAGACGTCTTTCAAACTCTCAATAAATTCCAGATGAAGCTGAACCCGGAGAAATGCGTCTTTGGTATGGCTTCCGAAAAATTCTTGGGATTCATGATTACTCAACGGGGGATTGAAGCGAACCCAGAGAAGATCGAAGCACTCATCCAAATGCCCTCGTTGCGATGTTTGAAAGATGTTCAGATATTGACCGGGTGGATAGTTTCTTTGAGCAGATTCATCTCTAGGATGAGGGACAAATGCCTCCCGTTTTTCAAAATTTTGAGGAAAGCGGATGTGACCCAGTTCCAATGGTCGGACGAGTGCGAGCAAGCGTTTCAACATTTAAAGCAATATCTAACTAGCCCACCGGTCTTGCAAAGCCCCGCAGAGGGGAAAATTTTGATAGTTTATCTGGCAGAGACAGAGGGGGCGATCAGTACTGTTCTCGTTCAGACAGATGGCAAGGAGCAATTCCCAATCTACTATGTCAGTAAGGTGTTGAGTGGGCCAGAAATGCGATACGCATCCATTGAGAAGCTGGCCTTATCATTGGTAACGGCAGCACGAAAACTCAGGCCCTACTTTCAGAGTCAGACCATCGAGGTATGGACCAATCAACCCCTCAGACAGTGCCTTCAAAAGCCCGAAACCTTCGGGCGGCTGGTAAAGTGGGCGGTAGAGCTAGGAGAATTCGATATACACTACAAACCACGAACGACTATCAAGGCCCAAGTATTGACAGATTTCATGGCAGAAATGAGTCAACCTAACTCACATGGCGAACAACGCCCTGCCTGGAGCTTATTTGTGGATGGATCATCCAATATTGAGGGGTGTCGAGCAGGAGTGGTATTGATCAGCCCGCACCAAGAAGAAAAGGTGGAATATGCTCTCTGATTAGAATTTAAAGCATCCAACAACGAGGTAGAGTACGAAGCTTTAATAGCCGGCCTTCAGTTGGGGAGAGAAATAGGGGTGAAGCACTTAAAAGTGTATAGTGATAGTGAAATAGTGGTCGGCCAAGTTACTGGGCAGTATGAGGCCAAAGGGCACAACATGATCAAGTATTTGGAATTGGTAAAGCAAGAGTTGAACAATTTTGAAGAATATTCGATTAGCAAGATAGAAAGGATGCAAAATGCTCGAGCAGACGCGCTTTCTAAAATGGCTTCCGTCGAGACGCAAAAAATAACATCCTGGTCGAACGGCTGGATCGGCCTAGCATTCACAAAGCCAATGAAGTCTTTGAAGTAGACGTCGAGCGGTCGAGCTAGATGAAACCGATCAGACAGTACCTCCTTCAGGGAGTACAGCCCGAAGAAGCCTTGGAGGCCAAAAAATTAAGGGTAAAGGCGACCGAGTTTATGTTCATTAATGACATCCTGTACAAGCGATCCTACGACTGGCCGCTACTACGCTGCTTGAGCGAAGAAGAAGCAGAGCAGGCGATGGCTGAAGTCCACGAAGGAATGTGCGGAAACCATCTAGGAGGCCGAATGTTGGCTCATAGGTTAATCAGACAGGGATATTACTGGCCAACAATGAAGACAGATTGTCAAGAGAAGGTTAGCCGATGTGAAGCTTGCTAAAGGAACAGTAACCTGTCTCACCAGCCGACCGAACGATTAAAAATTGTAAGCCATCCTATCCCCTTCGCTCAATGGGGAATGGATATACTAGGCCCTTTTCCTCTCGGCCAGGGACAAAGAAGTTTTTAATTATGGCGGTCAAATACTTCACTAAATGGGTGGAAGCGGAAGCGATCGCCACCATCACCGAACAGAAGATGGAAAATTTCGTGAAGAGAAATATACTAAGTCGTTTTGGGATGCCTATGGTGCTGATTACAGACAATGGTCGGCAGTTTGATAACGACAAATTCAAAGATTTCTGCGGTCGGTTAAAGATAAAGTTACAATTGACTTTGGTAGCTCACCCTCAAAGCAACGGGCTCGCAAAAAACACTAATAAGAAGATAATGAATGCCATCAAGAAGCGTTTAGATGGACGCAAGTCTTGGGTAGACGAGTTAGACGAAGTATTGTGGGCATACAGAACCACCCCTAATGGGGCCACAGGAGAAACACCGTTCAGGATGACTTTTGGAGCAGAAGCCTTAGTCTCAGTGGAAGTAGTGCTGCATAACCAAAGAGTATCGGGTTACGAAGAAGAGCGGAATGATGAAGCCCGTAGAACAGAACTTGTGCTTCTAAGCGAAGACAGGGATAGGGCAACCACTCCATCAGAGGCCATCAGACAAAAAACAACAAGGTTTTACAACAAGAGAGTCATTCCGAACGACATAAAGATCGGTGGCTATGTTCTAAGAAAGGCCGAGGCGGCCGGGAAGCACCCCGGAAAGCTTGGGTAGACGTGAGAAGGACCCTATCAAGTGGTTAAGCAGGTCAGACACGGCTCCTACATCCTGCGCAGCGTTGATGGCAAGACTCTACCGAGGCCCTGGAACTCCTAACACTTGAAGGCGTTTTACCAATAGATAAGTTTTGCTTTATTTATTTCTTTATCTTGTACTTTGTTGCTATTTATGCATCTGTAGTGGGTACTTTTTTCTTGGCCTTGCCAGTCAAGTTTTTTAACGGCCCACGCCCCTATCATCATTAATAAAGGATTTTCAAGTTTCTTGGCAAAAAAGAGTCGCCAAAATGCGCTAGAACGACAAGATAGACTGATTGCCATCAACAACGCTCGGCCAGGTTCCAAACGAGATCTTGGAACCAGGCGATGCCGAGAACAGAATCTCGGGTCGCTCGGCCTCAACAGCGCTCGGCCAGGTTCCAAACGAGATCTTAGAACCAGGTGATGCCGAGAACAGAATCTCGGGTCGCTCGGCCTCAACAGCGCTCGGCCAGGTTCCAAACGAGATCTTAAAACTAGGCGATGCCGAGAATAGAATCTTGAGTCGCTCGACCTCAACAACGCTCGGCCAGGTTTCAAACAAGATCTTGGAACCAGGCGATGTCGAGAACAGAATCTCGGGTCGCTCGGCCTCAACAACGCTCGGTCAGGTTTCAAACGAGATCTTGAAACCAGGCGATGCTGAGAACAGAATCTCGGGTCGCTCGGCCTCAACAATGCTCGACCAGGTTCCAAACGAGATCTTGGAACCAGGCAATGTCGAGAACAGAATCTCGGGTCGCTCGACCTCAACAACGCTCTGCAGGTTCCAAACGAGATTTTAGAACCAGGCGATGCCGAGAACAAAATCTTGGATCGCTCGGCCTCGATACATCGGTCGGTAGCATTATTGTTCGAGTAATGGATACACCTATTATTTGAAAAAAAGAGATCACTTATACGAAACTAGCGAGAGCCCTGGTTTTCATCTAGAAAAATTTAAAAAAAGCGAGCGAAGGATAAAAATAACAAGTTTTTATTTCCAAAAAGTTGATCCTGGTCACAAACCTGACCAGATAAGCTTCAAAAGAGGGGAAAACAAGAATCATCCCTTGGTAGGAAGGGACGAGCCAGCAACCAGCTCAGAAGAAGTAGCTTCGAAGGTAGGCAACGCAACATCAGAGGCCGGCATAACAACTGAGGCAGGATCAGGAGGAAAAGCAGTTGGATCAGCAGGAGGGGAGGTTGGATGAGCGACCGAGGCAGGACAAGAATCTGCAGGAAGAACTGGAGAGACACCCTCGAGAGATTGCTCTTCGTCCTCATCCTAGCTAAGGTCTAGCTCCTCATTCGGAATGACCCGAGATTCTCCCTCGACCAGCTCCATCATTTCCCTCAAAGAGAGGCCAAGACCGGGGGGAATCATCGATTCGGCGTAATCCTCGAAGGAAGGAGGATCTGATCCGTCAGGAACATGAACACTGTGGCAGCTCTTTAGGATGAAAAGAGCCAAGTCGCAAGCGTACTCATGGCACTGCTCTTGTAAATGCCACTCTTTCCATCGTTTGATTGCAGCGATTCTTTCCCTTTTTACAGAGCTTTGCAACTCCTTCAACCTATTCTTAGCCCTTATCTTGGCCCCCACTGCCTCGTGGCAATCCTGAAGGAATTTGGATCGGAACTCGTCTGCCATCTTTGCCTTAGAATTGGCAGCAAGCACCTCACCCTTCAGACCCTCGTTGATGAGTTGCAGCGCGCGGCACCTCTCCTCCAGCTCGTCCCTTTCCGTGGTCACCCGTTTCTTCTCCTCCTCTCTCGAAGTGAGTTTAGCCTTCAAAAAGTCCCTATCTTCCTCCTAAAGTTTCTTCTCCTCCTCCAAAGAAGAAAGTTGAGCTCGTGCAACGTCTCTCTCTTCCCTCGCCTCGGAAAGCTCAGCTTTCAAAATGTTGCGCTACTCAACAAGATTCTCTGGGCGGCGGTGCGTCGCAAAGGCGAACGCCAGATCCCTTGCACAATTACGGACGAGATGAGTCGATAGCTCCTGGTTATCCAACGAGTCAATAAGCCCTTCATCCGTAGGAGGAATGATATTCTCAGCAATATGAAGCGCCACTTCGACGCTCCCAAGCGACGCAGTCTTATCCAGACTGATCGCTGGCTCCCATTTATCGACGCTCGTCGCTCGATCTTTCCTCTTGCCCTTTCCCTATAAGGCAACACGCTCTTCCCTTTTCTCCGTCTCTTTTCCTTTCTCCCTATTCATATCTGCCGAGCAGGGCGGTCGGTCGAAAATCCGGGTGATTTTCTTCCTTTTAAGTGGCAGTTCCACCTCCTCAATCTCCTCCTCTTTGTCCAGCGTTTGAGTCAGCACCGTCAGTTGAATGGGGACTATTGCCCGGACGCGTGCTGTGGGTGGCTCGGGAATAACTGACTGAGCAACCTCCAAGCTGGTCTCCCCCTCTTTGCTCGGCTCTATGGTCTTTTTAGACGGCCTAGCAGCTCGGCGTTGACTCTTGGAAGCGCTGGAGGACCCGGAAAAATAATTGATTCTCACCATGGCTGCACGGACATAGAAACAAGTTAGAAAATGAAACCAGTACTTACAAACATGGAAAATAATGAAACTACGAAGGGTCGACCAGAAGGAGCAATTTCTTCTTCTAGCCCTCTAATTTGGAGCGAGGGGTAAACTAAGAACGAATCGCTTGAGGCCCCACCGTGATACCCCATAATGAGCTGACCGAAGTCATACCGACCGAGCGCCTTTATTAGATCGATCGCTTCCTTTTCCTCCCTACTAAGGAACACGGTCGAAAGATCGTTCCACCGCTCGGCCAAAGGGTATCTCCACGGCCTGGATTCAAAAGAAGACCCCGGGGGCCTCACAAAGAAGTACTTCGTCCTCCAAGATTGGACTTTCGAGGCCGTTCTAACAGGACGGTAGCGCGCATTTCTATATTGGAGATGAGGGATCTCGGCCCCGGTACTTGAGCTCTGATGGCATAGCAAGGCCAGACCGTTCATAAATCTCCAGCCGTTCGGAGGAATTTGGCTCGGCCTTAGTTGGTAAGTGCGACACACTTCGTCAATAACCGGGGCATACGAGAGCTCATACCACCGACTGTAAAAACGTTATCTGAAATAGCAAAATACCCTCTCGGACTGCTATGAATTCTTTCATTCTCGGAGGCCAGTCTGGGCCCCCATACGGAGGGAATGTTATGCTAGATGACCGATCGATTCAACTCCCTCGCGGTCATCGTCGATGGGTCATTCGGCGGATTCTCGACAACCAGCCCATCCTTCCGGGCACTCACCACAACTTCCTCGGTTCCCTCTATCTCAGGCGCCTCATTCCCACTAGCCTCTAGCACCTCCACCATTTCCGCCGCTATCCCCAGCGGCCCAACCTGTAAGGCCCTTTCAGCGGTTTCCTCCCTAGGGCTAACCTCTCCTCTAGAGCTAGTTGACGACATGATTATAAAAAAGAAAATTTAGGGAATAAAGGTGGAAAAAGGACGTACCTAGTTAGTGGTGGAAGTTTGGAGTTTGGAAGACGGTGATGAAAGGTATACTCCGGTGATTGCAAAGAGTAGAAGAGATGAAAATGCAGAGAATAGAAGTCGGAAAAACAAATACACAGAGCGAAAGAAGACTGCCGGTTTCAAAATTTATAGCATCAACTGAACGGGAGTACCAATCAACGAAAGAAGCGTGGTGAAATCCGAGCCAAGGTTAAACACGTGGAAAAATCTGAGCTGTGGTAAATTAGGTTTGTCAAAAATCAGAAGCGGCGTGACAGTCGAAAGGACACGCATGACAGCGTGTGACAGCGCATAACAGCTGCGCGGTAGTTAAAAGGACGCATCATTTCAAATTTTGAACGGCGCCCAAAAGATATGTATCGCCAAGTAATAATTAGACCTAATGTCACGACTAGATCATCCTGACATAGCGGTTCACTGATCGATCGCCCCAGCATAGCGCGAGCCGAGCGATCGCTCGACCCTATCGCGAGTCAGCCAACCGGTCTTATGTCTTAGTAGCCTGACCAATCGACCTTATAACGAGTCGACATACCGATAAGCCGCACAATCCTTATGTACTCCTTCGACCCTTCTCTTTGATCAGAATCGAGTAGTAGGAGGGGCTTATGGTTGGGTCGGCTAAACGAGACCCAATTTCAGGCTCAGACATTGACGGCCCAGTAGTAGGAGATCATCTCCCATGCAAACACCAAGACCTACATAAAAACCTAAACCTAGCAAGTATTCTATATATAAGGTACTATTCAACCATGATACAGGTACGACAATACAACCCTAGTTTTCTCTGTTCTCGGTGACCACAACCCTTACCAAACGACTGACTTAAGCATCGGAGGGACTTGCCAGTAATCACCCCCGGTGTGCCGTTCATTGTTTTGCAGGTATTTCAGAAGCTATATCCGCAGACCTTATGAATCCGAACAGCGACGTCCAGCCTCAACAGAATCTGGCTGAACCATAATTTAACTGTTCAATTTATATTATTACTTTAACTTCTATTTTTTAAAAATGAAAATATTTTTAATTTAGTAATTAGTTTTAAATATAATTTAGGTTTAATATACCCTAAAATAAAAATTTTTCAAATTAAATTACTCTTAGTAATTAAAATATATATCAACAAATAAATATTAATTTAAAAATAATTTTTACTTATAATAATTTATTTATTTTAATAAAAGGTAGTAAATCTAATACTAATGGTTATTAATAAATATTATATAAAGGGTTGAAATAAAATTATTTATTTGATTAATTTAAAAAACTAATTTACTTTAACTAATAAAATAAGTATATTAACATTAATAATAAAATATATTTTGTTTTATTTAAAAATTAAAAAAACTATAATTATAATTTAAAAAAAAATGCAAACTAGTAAGGCCTATGCCAACTAATAAGGACCACGAGCTAGAATTTAGGATGAAAAATGAATGTCTTGCAATAACCAATTTCATCTTAGCTTTACTTTGGCTGGCTGGAAATCTAAACAGGATTTTTTGACTCGCAGTGATCAACTCATCAGCCAATGAGGAAAAGGTAGAAGATCCACATGGATAGGATTGTGGACCTCCTCAAATCCTTTAAAGAGAGCACCAACTTTCTCGTTCGCCATGCATACTTCAAACTAACATCAAGTAAAGAAAGGTCCTGCTTGCCTTTACTCATATACTACACAAACATGGCTACCATGACTCTCTCATCTACATTCACTGGCAAGGCGGTTCCCTTGAACACAACGACGGAGTTGTCTTCTGCTGTTAATGGCGGCAATGGAAGAGTCTCCATGAGGAAAACAGGTGGAAAGTCAGTTGCTTCTGGGAGCCCCTGGTATGGCCCTGACCGTGTCAAGTACCTTGGACCCTTCTCAGGGGAGCCTCCATCTTACTTGACTGGTGAATTCCCCGGTGACTATGGCTGGGACACAGCTGGCTTATCAGCAGACCCTGAAACCTTTGCTAAGAACAGAGAGCTTGAGGTGATTCATTGCAGGTGGGCAATGCTTGGAGCTTTGGGATGCGTCTTCCCCGAGCTTCTTGCCAGGAACGGAGTCAAATTTGGAGAGGCAGTGTGGTTCAAGGCTGGCTCCCAGATCTTCAGTGAAGGAGGACTCGACTACTTGGGCAACCCCAGCCTGATTCACGCTCAAAGCATTTTGGCCATTTGGGCATGCCAAGTTGTCCTAATGGGTGCTGTCGAGGGTTACCGTATCGCCGGAGGACCTCTGGGAGAGGTCACCGACCCATTGTACCCAGGTGGCAGCTTCGATCCCTTGGGGCTTGCAGATGATCCTGAGGCATTTGCAGAGCTTAAGGTGAAAGAGATTAAAAATGGTAGACTTGCAATGTTCTCAATGTTTGGGTTCTTTGTTCAGGCTATTGTTACTGGAAAGGGACCTCTAGAGAATCTGGCCGATCATCTTGCCGATCCTGTTAACAACAATGCTTGGGCTTATGCTACCAACTTCGTCCCTGGAAAGTGAACTGAGGGTTTCCTTGTACTGAAAGCGCCGTATTTGGCGACTGCCATCAATCCATGAGCTTGCGAATGAATGTGTCTTTACTCTTTACAGCATTTTATTATCAACTATCACCGGAGTACTTCAAAGTTACCCTGTGAATAAGCACCAGTAAATATGGAAAGGAATGAGGAATGAATGGATAAAGTAAGCCAACAACTCACTTAGGCCCTAAAACTCAATCTGATAATCACCTAACTCGAGTGTTGATGGCCATAAAACCGTTATTTGTACCTGTCATTCTATCTACTTTCAGGTTAAAAACATAATTTAATAAATAACATGTGTACTTCCAGATGCAATGTACGTGTGCATTTATCAAATAATAAGTGGTGTCTGAGTAAATGGGTATGTATAATATCAACACTTCACCTTATTACACTAGAACAAAATTTTCAAAATGAACAAATTGCTTCACTGTGGGTAGTAAACCGGAAAGTACACTAAGGACTGCTCTTTCCTACCTAATGACTTGTTATACACCCATGAGGGGTTTTTAAGTCATTATTATTCATATAACTACCAAAGGGAGTTATAGTTTTGTTTAACTGTAAAAGAACCAAAGAATGAAACATATAACTAAAGCAGTGTGTGTTTCTTCAAAAAAAAAATGTGTGATGGTCTTTTACACGAAGAACAAGTAAAGGAAGGAAAACTTCTCTGCATTAAAAAGTTTAAAGCAAACTTCCTTAACCGGTGGAATCATAACACGAATCCAAGTATGTGGTTTTTTGTTTTATATGCATATGATCAGATCTTGCTTAACATAATCTATATGGCTATGTTTCAATATGTTAATTTCCAACATTGGTATTAGAGCATTGGATGTGCTTTGTTTATATGCATGCTAAGAAATCTGTTGGACCCCGAACCTTTGTTAGAAGTTAAGACTATTAAATGAGAATTTTTTATGATTATTCATGAGTAAAGAAATTAAGAAATCTTGAAATTGAAATGAAATGACAAAGATGGTTTAGGTATAAGATAGATTAAATGTGAAATATTAGAAGTTAAAAGCTGAAAAATGTAAGTTCATTGAACATGCTCTGGTGTTTTAGCCATAAGTTGATCTCTAGTTATCCAAATGAGATGATTCTTGAATTGGATTAACTTAGAGACATAAGGCTACAAGTTGTATGATGACATTGAGTTCTAATTCAATCTCTAAGGATGTCAATTTTCAGATGG
>JANZLX010000213.1:4610679-4622920 GCA_025531955.1 Erythroxylum orinocense | reverse complement strand
ACACAATTCAAACCCCCCCTTTCTTGTGTATCTTGGCATTATTATTGTTCGATATATTAACGTGTGATTTACATCAATATTATGTTAATTTCCAGACCATCAAGTGGCTGAGGAGTCTGATATTTGAGATTGCGTTGGAAGTGCTTTCTATTTATGTGAATACACATAATTTGTGATGACTCAACACCTCTATTGATGCATTAATGCACATACTTGTAATTGTATGACATGTTAGTTTGTTTGGCAATCAATGAAAATGTTAAGTTGAGCAAAATTGGAATAAAGTGGTATGTGTTGCAATACTTTCCTCATATGAGAATTCTGAAATGAACCTATTTTGTTTTAAAATTGTTGAGTCCTAGTCGTGGGTAAATAGGCATGCCTAGAAGGATCTGCAGCTACTCCTGTGATACTTCGGTGTCTCCTGTTACTGATACTTCGGTGCCTCATGTTATTGAGACATAAGTCTCTCCAGTTATGTGCTACCGATCACGGTATCTCCCATATTAGTCCCATTACCCACTTCTGTATAAAGGATTAACAGACTAACTTATTTTGTATTATGTTGTATGCTCAGTTATGATATAAATAAGCTTTGATCTAAAATATCTGAGCTCTGTTATGAAATAAGCAAAAAAAATTTTGTTACAAACAAGTTTTGTTATGATATTATAATATTCAACTTTGAAATTAGTGAGTTTTGCTCTGAAGTTAAAAATGTAACCTGTTCTGATATGTTATATTTTGTTATGAGAATCATGATATTTTGGTTCGGTTTGAAAATAGTAAACATTGCTTATAATCTTATGTGATTTTGAATATGTGAATGTTTGGATGACTGTTTGAAATAGTTATTTGCTGATATCCTGTTTAGTTTATTCCCCACTAAGCTTTATGCTTAGCACGGTAATTTTGCCCCATATAGGTTCAGATAGGAGGGTTTGAAGACTAGGGCAATAACAACCGCAATGGCGAATGAAAAATGTGTTTTGTTTTGGGAATGTATGCTTGAGTTGTATGTAATAATATGAGACATGATGGATTTTGTTAAAAGTTTGTAAATATTGTAATACAAAGTGCATTTAAACTTAAGTTACGTACTGTTTTGTTTAAGGGTTTGTAATGTAATAACTTTAATTCATGATGGTGTTGTAATTGAAGCACGTATTCGGATAAATTCAGTATGTTGGTTAAATTCTATTTAAAGTCGAATATGTATGGAAAAGTAATGATTGGTTGTTTGAATTTCTAACAATTCTTTATATTGTTTTGATATGTTTAAGTCTTATCTTAGGAAACATCCGCATATCCTTCCAAGGAGTATGTGGGTGTTACGTTAGTGTTTACGTTAAGTTTGCTAACGTGATTTGGCACGTGTTCTAGAAATCCTAACTATTAATACACGTCAACCAAAATTAATATAACAAATAAAGATTAATGAAACAACGTCGTTGTTAAAAATGAAATTCCTAAATCAATTTGCACAGCTTCAATTCTTAGTTATCTGTTTGTTCTCCCTCAACCCTCAACTCTTTGTTTTTTGTTTGTTTTTTTGGCGCCCCAAATGTAACGCCCCGTTTTAGGGGTTAGGATATTACGAAAAATTAGTATGTTTTACGCTTTGTATATTTAAATATTTGCTTATTTGTGCATAAGCATTCAACATGCATTCATGACATTTTCCGTGTAAATTGGTTCATAACTGAAAAGTTTGGATTTATTTGGACTGTATTAAATATGATTTGGCAATTTTCGTACACTTCGAATATTTTAGAAATATTTGGTGAATTATTTTTGGGTTGAAAATTTATTTGGAGAGTTATATTATTATTTCAAAATTTTTGGTGAATTTTAGAAATTTTCAAAAATTTTTAGGTATTTTTAGATTAAGGAAAAATAAAATAAAATAAGAAACCTATTAAACCGTGCCAAATGCCTTAATGATTTTGAGACAAATGGTTAGCATACGTAGTGATTAGTGGCTTTTGGTTGAGAGGCATGTGTATATACATGCACGATGCCACATACTAGTGTAAGCTTTCTCGATTGCTATTTCTTTCCATCGATTACAAAAACTCTCTTTGTTTTGAAAACACCAAATCCAGTTCATATATGTTGTTTGCTCACTAGTTGTTGTTTCTTCCCACCGAATCTCCTTCATTACTATTTATTTTGGAAATTTTGTGGAACATCTGTTGTGGAATCTTGTGCCTTCGATTCACTCTTATTGCTGCAAATAACTAGGTTAGTAGTTTGATAATGATATTTTTATGGTGTAGATATATTTTTTTTGTTTAAATGAAACCATTTTATTAATAGCGAGAAATGGGATCAGCATCCTATTGCTCAGTTCACTATGGCGTTGTGAAGGAAAGAATCCGGCAAGAAAACCTCCACAGATTCAGGCCAAGTACAAAGAGTCAACATTAAGGAAAAAATCATCTAAGACGGATGTAGGGAGTAGCATTTCGTTCTAAGACCAAAGTTCCACGAACAACCAACGACAAATCATCCTCTTGATGAAAATGAGTCGAAACCCCAGATGAGCCAATCTTGGACAAATAATCAGCAATAGTATTTACCTCACGGTAAACATGTAAAATCGAAGAGGAAGAAGCAGTCATCATATCCTTGATAATTTGAAATTCAGTGTAAAATTGCCATGGCCAGCCTCCATTCGTCCTTAAAAAAGCCGCAATAGCCGAGTTATCTGTTTGAATTTGCATTCCAGTGAAGCCACAAGCATTGCAAAACCTCAAACCGTTAATAATAGCCTCCAATTCCATCTTCATGCTGCTCGATATTCCTGCATAAAAAGCCTCAGCGTAGAAGAAAAAGCCTGTCGAGGATCGTACAATAAAGCCCCAACCCGACTTCCCTGGATTGCCAAGCGATAAGCCGTCTGTATTCAAGACCATATCATCAGAATCTGGGGGTCTCCAACTGACCATGTGAATCTGCTGCTTCTTCGGTGGCTGAATTGGATAGTTGAAATTTCGTTCAACAAAACGACGATCATGGAAATCCCTCGGTATCGAACGGTGAGCCAACAAGATCCCGGTAAGTTGCCGATGCACAGCATGGATAATAAACAACTTAGTTGGTCTTATGTTGTCGAAAACAAAATTGTTCCTGGACTTGTAAACCTCCCACAAGACAATTGAAGGCATTATGGAGATGATCGACTGACGAAGAGATGAAAGATTTCCCAGTCGGCACCATTACAAAACCATTGGCCACAAACCATGAAAACGTGGGACAATTATGTCTAGCAATGAAGCAAAATAATCCCAAATGTCCAACACTACAGGGCAGTAATAGAAGGAGTGGTCACAACTCTCAAAATTGGAACGGCAGAAGCAACAGATAGAAGGATTCAAGACAAAACCAATACCAACCAAGAATTCAGGAAGAGGCAAAAGTGAGTTCCAAAATTTCCAAACAAAGATTGAGATTTTCTTAGGTAGCAATTTATACCAAAAAAATTGTGCCACAGAAGAAATGGGAGCACGAAACCGAACAAAATCATAAGCAGTAGCCAATGAAAACAAACTCGTAGAGGTAAGCTTCCAAAACACACAATCTGGGACATCTGTTAAAACAGAAGGTAAAGCATTCAACGCTTGAAGTTGGGCATCGGTCAGATGATTTGTAATGAGAGGTAGACAGAAATCTCTATTTCGGATAAATTCAGCAACCGTTAATAGAGGAAGAGGGAAGTGGAGCTCATCATCCATATGCCGAAAGGGTTCCAAACCAGACCAGTTATCAACCCAAAAATTCGAGGAGCCATTCCGAATGCAAAGATGGACTTGATTACCGACAAGTCTATCAACAGAAAGAAGCCTCCGCCAGCTAGTTTTCAGCTTCCAGGACATAGACAAAGAGGAGATAAACCGGGCCCAATTACCAATGCCAGTTTTAAACTGCCACCATAATTTGATCGTGTAAGCCTTGACCACATCGTCCAACTTTCGGAAGCCTAAACCGTTTTCAGTCACCAGCATTGCGATGTGCTCCTAAGATCGCCAATGTCGTTTGGATATTTCAGTGGTGCTACCCTAAAAAAACTGTTGAAAAATTCACTCCATTTAGTTCAACACAGATTTAGGAGGGACTATCGCCGATATTATATGTAATGGTAAAGAAGAGAGGACATGTTTTATCAAAATGAGATGACCTCCAGGTGATAATAATTTGTGTTTCCAGTTGCCGATCATTGTCGCCACTCTCTCTACCATGAACCGAAAAAATCGTTCTGTTTTTCGTCCCCGATAAAGAGGGGAGCCAAGATAAAGCAGAGGCAAACAACCCGGCTCCATTTGTAGAAAAGAGCGAGAGAGTTCCACCCTTGGTGAGGCCAATCCTTCAAAACGAATAAAACAACTCTTAGACTTATTGACTTTCTGACCAGTTGCAAGCTCATAATCCTCCAACAATAACATAAATTGCTCCATTGAGCGTTTGTCGCCACGAAGGAAGAAAATCGTATCATCAGCATAGGCTAAGTGATTGACTGCTAGAGCGCCTCTTGGAAGACCATATGGTTGAATTCTGCCAGTTTGTACAAAAGTATTCATCCCCCTGGATAAAGCTTCAGATACAATAATGAATAAATATGGAGAGAGCGGATCTCCCTGTTTCACACCCTGAGATGCCTGGAAAAACCCAACAGGGCTTCCATTCAGCAGAATTGAAAACCAACTTGCATGCAAACTGCCCATAATCAAATGTATGAAAGCTTCACAAAAACCAAATTGACGAAGAATTCTGACCAAAAAGGCCCAAGACACTCGATCAAAAGCCTTCATCATATCCAGTTTGAGAATCACATTATCACCCCTTGCTGGGTAGTCCAAGAAACGTGTTAGGTCCTGAGCCAACAGTATATTGTCGACAATATTGTGCCCTGTCAAGAAACCTGACTGTTCCGGAGAGATCAACTTTGCCAGAATTAGTTTAACCCGTGCCGTCATAAGTTTGGTGAATATCTTGCCAATAAAATTGCATAAACTAATTGGCCGGAAGTCTGCAAAAGAGGTGAGATGTTGCTACTTTGGAAGGAGAATAATGAGGACAAACATTGAAGAGATCATCCTTAATAAAAGACCAACAATTGTGATAAAAAGAACCACAAAAACCATCAATACTAGGTGCGCTATGAGGGGAGAGACTCATTACCGCAGCTTTGACTTCATTATAGGTGAGCGGCCTTAGTAAAGATGCATTGTCTGCCTTATCAACTAGTGAAGGCATGAAACTGAGCAAACGAGCTACCGAAGTGTCATCCATGTCCGAGTCTTGACAGAGTAACTTTTGGAAGAAATCGATTGCCTCAGCTAAAATGGCAGGAGGTGAATCGAGCCACCTGCCGTCAGCTGCCCTTATGGAATGGATCCCCAGAAAAGATCTTTTTTCACGTAAGAAAGCATGAAAGAAATTACTATTGGCACCACCCTCTTTTGCACCAACGGGTTCGCGACTTTTGAAGCAGAAAATCATCACGTTAACGTTCTCTCAGAATCAAATTTGCCTTTGCTTTGTTTAGCTCAACTAGAGTAGCTAGGGAAGGCAATTGTTCATAAGTCATCTCATGGTGCAAAACCAGATCCTCGGAATCTTGTAAATTATGAAAAACATCTCCAAAATGAGACTTATTCCAGAGCTTCAGAGATTCCTTTAATCACCGGAGCTTTAAAGAGAATCTCAACATTCCAAAGCCGTCAACTGGAGCCCCCCATTGTTCCCGAACCACATCATAAAAACTGGAGCGACGAAGCCACATCCTTTGGAAACGAAAGAGTCTAGGCTTGGAGTCAATAGCCAAATCAAATTGATGCAAAATAAGAGAATGATCATATTGAATTCGACTTAAGTTATGAACAGTTGCCACCGGAAACCGGTCAAGCCATGCAGGGGAGAAAAGACAATGGTCCAATTTCTTCAACGCTGGTCTGTTAGATCGAATTCCAAACCAAGTAAACTCACAGCCCTGAGTAGGATGCTCCTCTAATTCACAATCAACTATGAATTCATTAAAATCATCAATCGAAGATAATTCGGGAGTAGCTTGTCCCTGATATTCCTCCAGATGGCGAATAACATTAAAATCCCCTGTAATTGTCCAAGGAGTATCAGGATGTAGATGCCAAAAAGTAAGCAAATTGGCCCATAATGCCTGTCTTTCTCGACGAGTAGACCTAGCATAAACAACAGATACAAAATAAGGAGCAGGATGCGTATAATGTGTAACCCGTAAATGAAGAACTTGTTCATCGCCACCCAGGTTGTCCACCGTATAGTCAGTTGAAAATAAAGCCCAGATTTTATTCGTGAGTGAGACAAAAGTGTATGGGAGATTCAGGGTTCTCGAGACCTCAGACAAAACTGATGAATTACCCATTGGTTCTAATAAGAAGACAGCCGTCACTTTATGCAAAGCAACTAGATTTTTTAAACGACGACGAGTTGGCTTGTTGGTCACACCCCGAATGTTCCACATCAGGTTACTAATCATTGAGGAAGATTGGAAATGGAACCAGTAAGAGCTCTCCTGGATTGAGGAAGAGAGGCTTCATCCACAATAGGAATCTTATTTTTAGAGCCCAAAGGCCGACCGCGTCGATGAGAGTACTGTAAATCATCATGCTGGGGCAGGACAATTAACATTTGATCAGATGCTAGACCTAGTGTTGAATCATCACGATAGGCAGGCAAAGCAACATTAGTAAAAACATCAGATTGTGAAATAGACAATGTGGCATGAGGTAGCAGCAAAAGCAAATCAACAGGCAGAGGATCACAAACTATTTCCTCATCAACAGGCGTTGGACAATCAACCATAGGCGGGTAATGTAATAAATCCCCTATGTTTGCGGTAGACCGCGAAAGAGACGGGAGGAATGCCTCAATAGAACGCAAAGGAGGTAAAGCAGTCAGGTCCGGCCCCATACCTGGTGCTGTCCCGCCGCCGCCGCCATGGGGAGGCACCCGTACCTTTGCTCAAGCTCTATCTGGCTCCAACAAACCCCCTCGCTCCATTCTTCGACCCCTTGCCGACGTGGACATTGTTTCCGAATCGCGGCTGCTGAAAGGTGAGCCTACATTCTTCTTGACACAAGAGGAGCAAGATCAGTTATCGGCCCCATTCCGGCTTTCTCTCGTGGGCAAATTTACAAAAGGAAACCCTAAATTGGCTATTTTACGATCCGCTTTCGATAGGATCGGGTTTATTGGTGCTTTTACTCTTGACTTGATCGATTTCCGCCATATTCTAATTAGTTTTGATCTTGAAGAGGATTATCAGAGATGTTGGTTGCGCACAGTTTGGATTTTTGATACCCACATCATGCGTGTGTTCAAATGGACCCCCGATTTTCACCCCAATCGTGAGTCATCCATCGTCCCTATCTAGGTTTCCTTTGAAGGCCTCCTTGTTTATGGTTTCCACGAGCAATATTTGAAGCGAATGATTGCTCCGATTGGTCCTTTGTTGAAAATTGACGCTCCTACTCTGAATCTCTCGCGGCCGTCGATGGCTCGCGTATGTCTTGAAGTTAATATCTTGCAGGAATTGCCTCACCTTCTCCGACTGGGTACGGAATCAACCCCTTTTTCCAACCGGTTCTCTATGAAGGCCTACTGGCTTTCTGTCGTCAATGTCACAAAGTCTGCCATACCAAGGATCATTGCCGTCAATTGCATCCCGCTAAGTCTGTCGATACTACGTCAAAGCCCCTACCAAAGACGCAAAAAAAAGTTCCAAAGACACTACCTCATCAACTAATCAGCTTTAGGAAAGTCCACGTAACAGACTATTAAACAAGCACTTTGTTGGGGAGGCAACCCAACCGAAATCTTCTTAAACTTCATAAATTAAACATCAATGTCCACCCAACCTTTTACCTTTAACTCATATTTCTTCTAGCTTTTCATTAACTCGGTGGGGCATTTCATCAAACAATATACATGCATTCTTTCATATTACCATTGTTAAACATAAAAAGTTCACAAATTACCTAAGTAAGTTTCACCAAACCGCAATCATGCTCCAAACAATCAACTATTACTAATAAACCAAATTTAAGAAGAGAGATTAACTTATTCACCCAAAAAAAGGGCAGTCTGTCGTCCTTAATCCACAACACAAACAAGAAGCTACCCAAAAGAAGCTATCGACACCTGAGTGAGAGAAGCTATCCCCAACGTGAAAGTACCCAACGCATACAACTAATTGAAAATAGCAAAGGCACTTGAGTAGGTGAGTGTAATCCCGTCGATGTGCACTTCAAACGTTCAGTGATTTTACTTGTGTTTTGAATTAGGTTTAAACAACGTTTTGTGTTGTTTTATTTTTCAATTTTTTCATTTGATATATAAAAATTTAAAATTTAGGAAATTATATAGGAGAGTGGTAGATATTTGACTAATAATAAATTTGAATTATATAATAATAATAATAAGTATAATTATAAACAACTTTGAATTACAATAATTACACATAATAATTATATATTATGTGTTATTTGTAATAAAATTTCTAAACAATAATAAATTATTATTATATTATAGTAATAATTATAATAATAATAACATTCATAAATTTGAATAATAAAAAATAGAAATTTATTATAATAATTATAATCATAATTACGCATAATATTTATAAATTTGAATAAATTGTAATAATAAATTTTTATTATAATAAATACAAATTATATTCTAATAATAAAATAAATAATAATCAGATTTAGATAACTATAATAATAATAATAATAAGATAATAATACTAATAATACAAATAATAATAACACTAACAATAATAATAATAATAATTAGTATTATTATTCTAATAAGAAGATTTAGATAATAATAGAAATTATTATAATTAATTTTTTTAATAATCATCTCGAATATAATAATAACAATAATAATAATCATAATAATGTCATAAGATAGTACTACTAATAACAATAATATTAACAAAAATTAACAATAATAATAATAAACATAATAAACATAATACTAATAATAATAATACTCATAATAATAATAATAATCACAATAATAATAACAATAACAATAATAATAATATTATTAATAATAATAATAACATAAATACAATAATTAACTTTTATACATTTCAAAAATATAACAAAGGACATTTACATTATTAATATCAACAAATAAAAGCAAACTAACTTAATAAAACTAAACCCATTAAATATCTCACAAGGAAATGAAAATAAATTTACGTATTGTAATAATAAAATACAAAACGATAATCATAATAATAATAATAATGATAATAATCATAATCATAATCATAATGATTATAATAACAATACTAAGAATAATCATAATAAGGATAATACTAATAATAATAACAATAATTGAATTATTTATAATAAATAATAAAATATCATTCAGGAGTAAGATTAAGAATAATAATCATAATACTCATCTTAATAATCACAACAACAATAATAATAAGGATAATAAGAATAACAATAATTGCAGACTACGAAATTTTTTATATTAAAATAAATAAATTATAGCAAATTGTGTGGTTGAATGCGGGTGGCTCGCGAGGGCGACTCGTCGCCCCCTCGAGCCTAGCAGTGTCAGCCAGGCTCTCCCGAAATTAATAACAATAAAAAACAGAATTAATAAATTAATAACAATAAATTATATATAAGATTTATAAGAATACTCAATTTAATAATAACAAGTACATATACTCCACTGAGAAAAATTCTTAACAATAATTAAATATTATAAAAATGGTTAAATTATTAAGAATAATAAAGTCAAAACTAATAAGAAGATAATTAGTAATTATAACAAATTTCATAACAATAATAATCATAATTAGACATAATAGTAATAACTTTGAATTAATTGTAATAAAAGTTTTGAATATTAATAAATAAATATTATATTATAATAATAATAACAATAATAAATTTGAATAATAATAAATACAACTTATATAATAATAATGATAACAATAATTAGACATAATAATTTACAATTTGAAGAAATTGTAATAATAAATTTGATTAACAATAATTTTCAGCTTTTTCTATGACGCTTGCTCTGGTCCGTGGTCTTCTTATTAACCGCCCGTTCTTCATTCTGAACCATCATCATTTACAATGCAATGCACTTTAGGCACTTTCTTATCTTTGGAGCTAGGTTGAGGAGTAGTGGAAGGAGGCGAAAAAAATTTAGAAGAGGGAGTAGATAGAGTAGGTAGAGTGGGAATGGGTAGTGATAGTGAGGGAGAATGAAACCTTACTTTTCTCACTTGCTCCCCCTCACTAAAAGATTCTTCTTCTTTTTCTTCATCTTTTTCTCATTCTTTCTCTTCCTCTTTTTCTTCCTCTTCTTCTTCTTCTTCTCCTTCTTCTTTCTCGTCTTCTTTTTCTTCTTATTCTTCTTCTTCTTCTTCTTCTTCACTAAAGTTAGAGACACATTGCTATTTGATTGTTGGTTTTTTGTTCTCAAAGAATGAATTAGAGTCTGATTCTAAAGATAACATAGCCAAAATCTTTCTTTTTCTCTCCACTGAAGTCTCTTGAATGGGTGTTTCTGAAACTTAGGGCTTAGAGGAAATAAAAATAGGTTCAATAGGAGTGTTTTAAATTTGGTGAATGTCGTCGCTTGCAACCAAATATAAAAAGAAACCAACTTCCTACAACATAAATTAATATAGTAGTGGAAAGTAGGGATCGTTCCCACGAGAAATTCAGACGTTAGTAGTTACGCAATAAAAGGGGGCGTTTAAATTGTGAACTAAACATAATTTAATTGGAATATGAAATTGAAAAGTAACTAATAGCAAAACAATGAGAATTTAACAATCAATAGGAATAAATCTTAGTTTCCTGTCTCCTTCATTATTGAACTTATGTTGATCGTCACACTAAACATAATCAATTTATTGGATAAGCATTAGTCGTGGTAAATTTCTTTACCTATTTTCTCCCATGTTTAGTTAACCTAGACATGTATTTGAATTAACCCTTATTAATCAATAACCTAGATACGATATCAGATTTAATTAGTTAATAGCTTTACGAATCAAGAAAATTGACAAACTAGACAACATACATACGATGTATTTAGCCTACATAACTATTTTTCCTAGAATCATGCCCTAACATAGTAGTGAAAAATCTTAGTCACTATTTTTGATTAAAAGAATTGAACATCAACCTATTTAATTTATCAATTTGATTGAATAAAATCACAAACGAGTTGCGCACCTAGCTATAAATTCAAACAATCAAATAATAACCCATAAAAATAATTAATACTTAACTAATAAATCAATTCAAATAAAGAATGAAAGTCTCACAACATTCAGAGTTCAATAGCTAGGATTCCGTAAACTAAGAAATAAGAGTTTAGTTACCCAACATCACAATTTTTCCTAACTATTTGGGACTGTCCATGTTTGGGGTGTTCTTGATTTTCTTCTTTATTTCCTATCCAGTCGTTGTCCTCTTTACTTGATCTTTCTCTTCTTCTGTGGGGTGTTGTTCTTCTCTATAAACGTGTTCTTCTCCTTTTTTTCATTTCTTCAGCTGCCACTCCTCTCTCTTTACGCTACTCTATTTTCTATTCTTCCCCTCGCTACTGTAGCTTTAATGTGACAAATAAACCTTTTGTCAAATTTACTATTCACACATCCCTTAATAAGCCCATGCTTCTGCTACGTCTGCGTTTCTTTCCTTTGGACTGTGCATTTTGGTGCCTTGGCTTGGATTGCTGATGCGTTTCTTCATCTATGCTACCGTTTCACGCTTTTGTTCTATTTCTTCTTATTCACACTTCTTTAATTAAAAACCTGACGCTACCTCCTGATGCACTGCGTTTTATGCTAATCTGCTCGCCACTTAATTCATGTTGTTGTTTAGCTAATGGACTACTGCATTTTGCTGCTGACTGTCACTGTAATACCCCACTCCCGAGTGACCCGAACTCGATATCATTGGTGATATTCGAGTTCGTGTCCCGCGGGGGTGACGTACTACATTAGTCGGTTAAAACTCAGTATAACATTTTCTTGTCTCTTTTTTTTTTAACTATTCATTAACGCGACATAAACAGTAAGTAACTTGAGCCAATGTTCACAATTAACCATTTTCAGTTATTACAGTCATCCAATAATAATTTACAATCAGTCAATGTATAAAACCAATAAAACCACAATGGGCTCATTATAAATACAAAG
>JANZLX010000213.1:4507725-4557244 GCA_025531955.1 Erythroxylum orinocense | reverse complement strand
ATAAATAAATAAATTTTAAATATAAAATTTTATATTTTATTATTAAATATATATAATTTATTATTAATAATATAAAATATTATTATTAATTATTTAATAAAATTTATTATATTATATTTAATATATTAATATTATGAATTGGTTATATTTGGTATTAAGAAGAATTATTGAGGGTATATTAGGTAGTATGTATTTATTAGGTTACGTTCCATCCTAAACCCCCCAATTTGGAAGATTCTTATTTTCACTGTTTATGATGGAATAGAACGTAACATGAAACCCTCCGCTTCCATCCCATTCCATTCCATTCCATTATGAAACCCTCAACCAAACGATGAAACTATGTTACGTTCCATCCCCTTCCATCTCTAACCCCCAAACCAAACAGGGCCTTAGTGTCAAGTTGGGAATCCTTTTGCTCAAGAGACAGAAGAGGCCCATGATGTAGGCAATTATAACAGACAGCGAGAGGACCCATATTATAATACTTACAACCTAAGGTGGAGAAATCATCCAAATTTCTCTTGGCGGAACGATCAAGTGGCACAACCACAGTCATCTAATGTTTAGTGAGAGCCACCTCCAAGTTTCAAGGCTCCTAATCCTACGCCACCTGAAAAATCTAATCTCGAGGAGCTACTCTTAAAGTACATTTCTACTACCGAGGTTAGGATGCAGAACCAAGAATCTTCTATCAGACATTTGGAGAATCAGATGAGCCAGATTGCAAGTTTGATGAAGGAAAGACCTTCGGGTTCATTGCCTGGCACTATTGAGGCCAACCTGAGAAAACATGCAAAGGCAATTTTATTAAGGAGTGGCAGATAGCTTGAAGAAGTTCAGGAGAAGCCGAAGGATAAAGAAGTGAAAAAAACGTGAAGAAGAAGAGAGTCGGGAAAGTGGCAAGGAGGCCAAGGAAGCACCAACTTAAAAGGAGGATCATCCAAAGTTATTTGCTGACCCCATGACACATCCGGTAAGACCTCGGATTCCTTATCCTCAAACGTTGAAAGGTACGCAATTAGATAAGCAATTTGGTTGTTTTCTCGAGAAATTTAAAAAGTTGCACATAAACATTTCTTTTGTTGAGACCATAGCGCAGATGCCTTCTTATGTTAAGTTTTTGAAAGAAATTTTGTCTAATAAGAGGAGGCTTGAGGAGTATGCCACGGTGAAGCTGAATGAGGATTGTTTAGCTATATTATTGAGAAAGCTATCGACAAAGCTTAAGGATCTAGGGAGTTTTATTATTCCTTGTGTTATTGGTGATTTACATATAGATAAGGCTTTCATGGATTTGGGTGAGAGCATTAACTTAATGCCTCTTTCTGTTTTCAAAAAGTTAGGATTGACAGAGCCCAAACCCACTACTATTTCGCTTCAACTGGCAGATAGGTCAATCACCTATCCAAGGGGAATCATTAAGGATGTATTAGTCAAGGTTGAGAAGTTCATCTTCCCAGTGGATTTCTTAGTCCTTGACATGGAGGAAGATATAGACATCCCCATCATTCTTAGGAGGCCTTTCATGGCCACTACACAGACCGTCATCGATGTGCAACATGGAAAGCTCATCTTGAGACTTCAAGATGAAGAAGTAGTGTTTGATGTGTTCAATGCTATGAAGCATCCTTCTACTCTTGACTCTTGCCATTTTATTGATATTTATTCTTTTGATGTTGATGATTCTTCTATTGTTTATGCATATTTGTTGGAAGGGGAAGCGCAAGGAATGATCAAAGAGTTAGGGGAAGAATTGCAAGAAGAGTTGGAGGATATCACAGTTGAGTTGGAGTAGGTATATTGGACACATTATAGAGCATACAAGCCTCTCCAACGTCAAGACAAGCTATTTCTGAAGCCTTCAATTGAAGAGCCCCCTTCTTTTAACCTTAAACCTCTTCCAAGTCATTTAAAGTATGTTTATCTTAACCCACCTAAGCACTTACCAGTTATCATTTCTTCTTGTTTGTCAGGTTCCATGGAAGAGCAACTGCTGAAGGTACTGCGAGACTATAAGAAGGCCATTGGGTGGTCTATTACAGGTATCAAAGGTATAAGCCCTTCATTTTGCACGCACCATATTTTCATAGAGGATGGAAGCAAGGCAACAGTACAACCCTTGAGGAGACTTAACCCACATATAAAGGAGATAGTAAAGGATGAGGTAGTAAGGCTTCTAGATGCAGGTGCTAAGAGACTTATGTAGCTTCACGAGATTGAAGAGTTCCGTTTGGATGCTTATAACAATTTGAAGTTGTATAAGGAGCGTGTGAAGAAGTGGTTGATAAGAAGATCCTCTACCGAGACTTTAAGGTAGGCGACCAGTTATTGATCTACAACTCTCGTCTTTGTCTTTTTCCTGGGAAGATTAAGTCAAAGTGGTATGGTCCATTCACGGTGATCCAAGTCCTTCCTTTTAGGGTCCTTGAGGTAAAATGAGAAAATGAAAATTCGTTCAAGGTAAATGGACAATGAGCTAAATTGTATATGCCAAGGTTTGTGGATAATTCTGAGGAGCGATTGTCTCTTTGTGACACTTTGCCTCCTTAATCGCAGTGCACGCCTTTCAGTAGGACTATAATTTTCTTTCTTTTATTTTCTCGTTGTTTCCCTTGCATTTCTTTTTAGTTTAATGCATTTCTTTGAGCTTTTTTATGGTTTGCGTGGTTGGTGACAAAGAGTTCTTAGTCGGTTCTTTTTCAGGGAAGTTTCTTCTTTCTCTTTCCCATCTTTATGTTTGATTGTTAGTTACTTAAACATTAGGGACAATGTTCATATTAAGTGTGGGGGGATTGAATTTATGCTGATGTTTTTGATGTTGATGTTGATATCGAGAGATACACACTTGAATGGTTTCGACTCTTTTGGTAGCTAACTTGGGTCCTATTTGTGATGAATTTGACCATACGATTTTGTCAAAGTAGTTGGATGGAAAATTGAGTTATATGCATGAACTTGGAATAGGCAGCTTGAGAGGATAGTGAACCATGTGGATTAATTAAAGTAGTCAATTGCATAAACTTAATCAATAACTAATGCTGAGTGATGAGGCAATGTATAGAATTTTAATGGATTTTCAATTAAACATATGTGAGATTTTGAGCTATATGATTGCATCTTATAGTCATTTATTTTCTTTTTCGTATGTGATGCTTCCCTATGTGGATTTCCTTCAGAACTTGCTTTGAGCCTGTTTGATACTGCTGGTTACATGCTTTATGGACATGATAAAGGCCTTCTTTGTTTTTAACGTTTAGCTTAAATGACCCACCAAGTCATTTTTCCCATGTTACCCCCTTTGAGCCTTTAACCTTTTTGTTTTCGTATTAATTGCATTACATTAAAACCTGAACATCTTTTAGCCTGACCTTTTCACAAGTTGAAAAATTTAGATAGAAAAAGGATATTGCATTACTTCAATTCGAAGCGATCATGGAGGAGAATTTGATAACGGAAAGTTTGAAGATTTATGTGATAATAACAGTATAACTCATAACTTTTCTTGTCTAAGGACCCCTCAACAAAATGTAGTTATTGACAGAAAGAACAAGACTCTCATTGATATGGCCAGAATACGCGAAAGTTGTCTACCTCATGATTACTATGCATAAGTTGTGTCAACTGCCTGTTACATACTTAACAGGTGCTTTATAAGACCTATTTTGAAAAAGACCCCCTACGAGTTATGGAAAGGAAGAAAACCAAATGTCACTTACTTTTGAGCATTTGGTTGTGAGTGTTTTGTTCTAAATAATGGAAAAGACAATCTTGGAAAGTTCGATGCAAGATCAGATGAAGTCATCTTTCGAGGCTACAGTACTGCTAGTAAAGGATTTAGAGTTCACAACAAAAGAACAAAGAAGATAGAAGAATCAATACATATAGTTTTTGATGAAGCATAACCCTCGACAACAACAGCTGATTCAGATGATGAAGAACATCCCTTGGCTCCTAAAAATACATCACAAACTTAAGCAACACCTATAGTACCTTTGGAATTACAAGATCAAGAAGGTCCTTTTGAAGCCAGGACTATTAATGAGAATTTTGTATTAATATTTGATACATAATGTGTTAAACTATTGTCCATTTAATATTTAAATTGCACTAATTAAGAATTATTTGTTTTAATTTTAGGCACATATTGGATTTGGACAATGAGAGCAAAAATTCACAAATTGGGAGCTCTTTACACCTAACAAAGCACGACAATGTTTAAGTTTGGCTTGGATAAAAAAAAAATTAAAAAGGCACGAGGCTAGCTGGCGGCAAGGTGAGAACAAGTGTGTTTATTTGATAAAAGAAGGAAGCTGGCGGCAAAGGATTGAAAAAATTCAAGAGCTAGGCATGAATGTGCATGAAAGGTGGACCACAAAAATTTTGAATAATCAATACATAAGAGACAAAAGGAAAGTGGCGACAGTAGGTGGGCGTGGACATAGAACAGAGTAATCCATCATTCACGCTACACTTTTCTTCACAATGTTACATGCTGGTGGTGTGGACACTAAATAGTGAGAAAAAAAGAAAGACACGTTGAGTTGGTGGAGAAAGCAGGAGGTAGAAGCCAATAACGTTGCAGTTAGTTGGATAAGAGAGAAGACATTAGTAGTTGGGATTGCTTCTATCCCCTTACATTTGCACAACCCTCCATCAACGCATGCTGATCCATCCACTCACTCACAATGTAGTAGCCTCCATCCCCTCACATTTACACAGCCCTTACTCAATACTCTACACATACATGTAGCTGCTGGTGGAGGTGAAGACAACATTGGCAGTTGGTGGCTTGACATTTAACAGCTGGTGGGAAGAAGACACGTTAGTTAATGGAGAGAAAAAATGAAGTAGTTGCATAGGGAGACTTCATTGATTTATATCACCCACGTTACACCACCATAGAGGACGTGAGCAGCTGTTGAAGCAAGAGGTTGAAACGTTAAAACACGTTAGCTAGACTAGGAGACTCACACGTTGATAGCTGGTGGAGTTGAAGGCAGCTGATGGAGAGAACAACAAAGTCAGCGTGAAAGGAGCACCCAACCATAATTTTTATTGGTCACATGAAGACATAGGATAGTAAGTGGGAGGAAGCTAAGTTGAAGCATCCACGTTGAAGCATCTATGTCTAAGCAGCAGGTGGAGGAATCTATCCATGGAGATGACGCTAGCAGCAGGTGAAGAAAAGCAACGTGGAAGCTGGTGGCATAGGAGATAAAAAAGCAAGTGGAAGTGGAGATAAAACGTTGGGCAACTGGTTTTGATAGGAGAGAAACGTTAGCAACTGGTTAGGTAAGAAGGAACGTGCATAAGTAACGAGATTAAGGGTAGACTAAACACTTAAAAAATCTTTCAATACTCTCCACTCTCACAAACAAGACAGCTGGTGCATGAAATGATTAAACATTAGCAAGTGAAGGGAGGCACCAAACAAGTTAGCTAGAAACCAAAAATGTTGGTGGGAAGAGACCAGAAGGCCTTGGCTAAGTCGTACCAAGGCTAGTGACATGAAAAAAATACAGCTGCGGGGAAAAGGGGCTGTTTTCAATTTGTTTACTTTTTTTTAATTATTCTATATTTATTTTAATTGTGTGGATTTAATCAATGCAAACATATATTATGGCCCATGATTTATGTTATATTAATAAATATGTGTGAGTAAGTTTTTCTTTTCGGTTAAGGTTAAGATTGATATTAGATTAGGATAATTTTTTTGGTATTGATTTTTGCTTGATTGAATGCATATTTAGTCCTAATTTAGCTTGATCACCTAGATTAAGACCTTATATGATTGAATGTCGCAACCAATTAGATTTAATTTTTTGAAAAATTAATCAAGCTACATACTTTAGACTAAAGAGTAGGCTAATCTTAGGATCTCGTGTGAGGATACCTAGGATTAACAAACTTAATTTTAGGCTTCTTGTCTTGAATACCTTTTATTCCGAATTATCTATGAACCAAGTGGGTGACTCGAATTTAAAAGAGAAGGGAACATCCATGAACATTGGGTTCTTACTTAAATGGAGTAATTCCTAGATCAATCCACCGTTAAAATTTTATTTTTAGTGTCTAATCTAATTGAAATCTAATACCTTAACTGATTTTATCATTTGATTAAATCTAGTTGTTTTAATTCATACCTTGCATTTTTCATATGTCCTTGATTTGCTTATTTTATTTTATTTTATTTTCAAATCAATCAATTCTTGATCGTCCGAGTAATTTTTCATCGTTTAATTTAGTTGTCTTGTGTGTTGAAGTTCCCTTGGGTACAATATCCGGTTCTTACTGTTTTATATTACTTATCGACGGGATGCACTTGCCTCTAATTGGTCTAAATAGAGTTTAATTTATAATGTTTTGTTTAGACCGCAACAAGGATAAAGTAGGCTCCTTTCTCTCAGTAATAGCCTATACAATGAAGAATACCAAGAGAATGGAGAGGTCTTAATACACATCAGTACATTTTAGGAAACCCTCTGAAAGTCTAAGAACCAGATCATCCATCATGAACAACTTTGTTGCCCTTATCTCATAATTAAAACCAAAAAATTATTGAAAAGGCTCATTGACGAAAATTAGGTTTCAGCTATGAAAGATGAACTAAATTAGTTTGAAGAAAACAAAGTTTGGAATCTAGTACCTCATCCACAAAATAAGTTAGTCATTAGAACTCGTTGGGTTTTTCAAGACAAAATTCACGAAAATGGTATGGTGGTGAGAAATAAAGCTAGACTTGTAGCTCAAGGTTATAATCAATAGGAATGTATTGATTTTGATGAGACTTATGCACGTGTTGCTAGACTAGAGTCAATTAGAATTTTACTTGCTTATCCATGTTATAGAAACTTCAAATTGTTCTAAATGGATGTCAAAAGTTCCTTCTTAAATGGATATATTAACGAAGAAATGTTTGTTACCCAACCTCTAAGCTTTGAAGATGAAAATCATACTGACTACGTGATGAAGTTGACTAAAGCCCTGTATGGTTTAAAACAGGTTCCTCGTGCATAGTATGAGAGGCTAAGTAATTTTCTGCTTGAGAATAACTTCAAAAGAGGAAAGGTAGATAAAAACCCTTTTTATTAAAAAAAAAGGAGAATGATTTACTTATAGTGCAAATATTCTTTCTATGAAGAATTCTCAGCATTAATACAGAGGGAGTTTGAAATAGCATGATGTGAGAACTGTCTTTCCTTCTTGGATTACAAGTCAATCAAATAGAAAAAGGGGTCTTCATTAGCCAAGACAAATACACAAAGGAACTCATCAAGAAGTACCATTTTGAGAATGCCAATCCTATCGGTACTTCTATATATACTGGAACTAAACTTGATAAAGATGAAGAAGGCAAGGCCACGAATGAGACAAAGTATAGAGGAATGATTGGGTCACTACTATATGTTATAAGCTTAAGATCAGATATTATGCTTAATGTGTGTCTTTGCACGTGCGTTCAATTAAATCCAAATGAACGTCACCTTCAAGTAGTTAAAAGGATCTTTTAATATCTTCATGAAACTGTGGATTTTAGAGTATGGTATCTAAAAACTGATTCTTTTAACATAGTTGGCTATTGTGATGCAGATTATATAGGTGATAAAGTCGATCAAAAAAGCATAAGTGGTCACTGTCACTTTCTTGTAGGATGTCTAGTTTCTTGGTCTTGTAAGAAACAAAATTGCACAACGCTTTCAACAACTGAAGATGGAATCTATAGCAGCTGTCGGCTATTGTGCTCAAATCTTAAGGATGAAGCATCAACTCTAAGATTTCTCTCTAAACTTTAATCATATTCCTATATTATGTGATAATACTAGTGTAATAAATCTTTCAAAAAACCTTATGCATCATTCTAGGACTAAACATATGGAAATCAAGCTTTATTTTCTTAGAGATCATGTTTTAGAAGCAACCATTGATCTTTGCATGTTAATACCGAAAATCAAGTAGCTGATATCTTTACTAAGCCATTATCTGAAGATAGATTTTGTCCACTAAGGAAAGAGCTTGGCATGTGTAGATTGTATGATATTAACTCTGTTTAAAGATTCTATGCTACTTCTCTTTGCAACAGCAGTGATTGGTAGAGGAACTCTTTGCGTGCATAAGTTAAAAGATAACTTGGTAAGCATTAGTTAGCTTTGTGATGATGGGCTATTAGTAAAGTTCACTAGTGCTGAATGCAAGATGTTAAATTAATAAAGAGATTGTATAGTAAGCGGCAAAAGATCGGTGGATAATTGCTACATGTTGCAGGTTATTGCTTCTTGTAATTCAGCTGCATATGATAATATGACTCTATAAGGTTTGAACTTCTTCATGGGGCACTAGGACTCTGTGCTTTACAACTTTGAAGCTTATTGAAGTAAGTAGTAAAAAAAAGAAAAAAAAAAGTTAACCCTAGTCTTTTTTTTGTTCCTTACTTAGCTGGCCCCTTCTTTTTATTCATCTTACCTAACTAGTGACTGTTTGCACCTCTCCGGTTATCATTCCGTCTCGGCGTCTCTCCTGGGTAGCTTAATAGTAATAGGATACTCTCGCTTCAAATGGGTTTGTTCTCGATCATCTCATAAATTTAGCAAAGTATAAACAATTTCATTTAGATGCTTTATTAACTGAGAGGAACTTGTTACATATTGCTTTATTGCCACATCAATTTGATGCTGAGTTGATGCAAGAATTTTATTGTAATATGGATAAGGAACTGTTGGATGATAACACTTTACGCTTTCATATAAATTATGTGAGGAGGAGATTTATTAAGTTTGATCCTGATTCGTTGAATGCATTTTTAGCGTTTGTGAATTTACTTGGGGAACAATCTTAAAGATGGATTTGAAGTGAGTAATGATATACTTGGAAGTGTATCGATTGGTAGTACATTGTCATCTTGGTCTTCTATTGCTGCACTACGTACTTCTAATCTTACATAGAAATATTTTGTTTTTCATAAACTTTTGCTAACTAATTGAATGCCCAGCACACATACTATGACAGTTTATCTTTCTTAAGCCAAGATTATGTATGTGATAGGCACAAGGGTTAAAATAAATATGGGGTGATTGATTATTAAGGCTACGATTGTGGGTATTGGAAAACAGAAAACATTATTGGGTTTTCCATGTTTAATTTCTCAGTTTTTGCATGCTTAAGGTGTATCTCGTGTTGATTTTGAGGTCCTTGAGTCTGTGTCTTTCCTGCATATCTCTCCTTGGATTCTTAATGCCAATAAGCAAGCTGGGGTGATTGATTTGTCAAAATCCTCATTTAATTCCTCCGCATAGTCTACTATACCTAATATTGATATTTATGCCTCCTTATTTGCTAAAATTGATCGCATTAAAGGCATGTTTCATGCAGGTATGACTGATCTTCAACAACTCAAACTACAAGTTGTTCGTTCTGTTTCATCCCTGAAACTTAGCTTCTTTTGACATTGATTTGTCCCAAGGGGAGATCGGAACTTGCTGGCTATTTTTATTTTCAACGACTACCATAACCCTTAAACAAATACACATTCTTACAAACCTTATTAAGGAATGCTAACTTGCACTAACGTACTTGAAATCCCTTTTCTTATGTAAAACCTTAGTCAAGCACTATCAAACTTCCTGTTAATATTGATTAGTCACACTAAAATCTCCTTTTTTTCCTCTTTCTTGAATTTTCTTCCATTGTGTTCCTTTATTTCTCTTATCATTTTTCTTTGTTAATTTTACTTGAAATAGACCAAAAAGATATCAAAAATTGTTTCTTAAAAGTAGTTTTTGAATGTATTGATAGACCAATTTGAGAAAATGATCAACTACTATCATTAATTACTTTATATTGGTTGAAGAGTAAGACACTTTATTCACCGATAAGGGCTAATTAGTCGTAAGTTTTTTTCATGAATTATAGAAAATTAGCTTTACTTTTCATAATTCTTATCAATTTGATATTCCTATCAAATTATTATTACAATATTAAACAATGTTCAATTTTGACATCAAATGAGTTTAACATGTATTTCTATATTCAATGTAATTGCATATTACATCATCTTATTAGGTGTACAAGTTCAATAATTGCGTCAAACACACAAACTACCACTCTTAGCATATTAATATTCTGTTTTAAAAGTGAAATTGCTATTCGGTAAATATTTTAATTGCAAACATCTTTTAATCTTACAATTTTCAAGAACATAAAAAGATATAGAAGATTTTTTAGATAATTAAATCAAATACTTTGAACATGAAAAGTCTTAGATGATTAATTAGAAAATTTATTATTGTCCGAGTCTTACAAAGCTTAACCAAATCAACTTAGAAAAACGGAAATTCACACGCTTTGACAACAAAATACAACTTGACATAGCTGTCTAAATGCTAATAAAAATGAAAATTACTTGGACCCATGCCCACTCATGATCCGCAAGTCTGTATAAGTTTACAACAATTAAATGGACCAACGGGCCACAAAGCACTTTAAAATTCATTTAACATGACAAAGAGACGCCTCAATGAGCAACACCAATATCGGAAACAGTCTTCTTCAGAACTGGGCGAGCTCTGATCAAAGCTTCTAGTGGAACGACCTTGCGTAAGGTGATACCACTACCTTCTGCCATGTTCACCAGTTCGTCGGAGACCCTTTTCCAATCGAAACACTGGATCAAGGAACCCACTGTTAGTCCCATAACACGGTAGGCAATGTTCTTTCCAGGACAAGATCTTCTTCCCAACCCAAAAGGCATGTACTTGTAGGCCGATCCATCGTCCGTGTAGAATCGTTCAGGCTTGAAAGTGTTAGGATCGTCCCAAAGTTCAGGGTCTCTTTGTAAAGACCATGCGTTTGCAAGAACCATAGTGCCTCGTGGTATGTTATAACCTCCAATGACAATATCTTCCGATGCAACATGCGGGTCAATAATTGGAACTGCTGGATACATCCGAAGTGTTTCAGAAATGATGTTTCGGAGATACGGCAACTTAGGAAGATCAGAGTCATCTAACAAACGTTCTTGTCCAACTTCATTGTCCAATTCCTCTATCAGCTTTTTCAATTTTACGGGATTGTTAAGCAGAAGTGACATTGCCCATTCATGGGTTACAGACACTGCGTCAGTCCCCGCGATAAAGAGTATCTGCGAGACTCGCCAGGATACATAAAACTTTCATTCACAAGCTAAAAACACCATTTAAATAACGAAGAATATAATTAATGAGGATAACCTGAAAAATTTTGCATCTATTCTAATAGAAAAAGAAAATTAATTTAATCTTTAAATTTGTATTAAAAGTTCTCCTAACAATATTTAAAACTCTAATTTTCATTAAATACCCTAAATTTGGATATATTTATAAAGCATGTATTATACATATACTCTTTCTTTCAACTATTTCCCAATTTATTGCTTGATTGGTCTTTGTATCTGATTATGGTGTAACAACTAAATTTGATTAATCTAAGATTAACAACAATTATACCTAATAGAAATTCCAATGACACGAGAGATCTGAAGAGAACTAGTAGTATTCAGTCTTATCCATAACTAATAAAGTTGTTGTTTCCAAACGAAGAGAAAAATAAATAATAATAATTACTAAATCAAGCCAGCATAGGTAGGCAAAAGAGGCTTAGCTAGGCTGAATCCTAAAAAATAATAATCATCTATTTATAATTTTAGACTACCTAAAACTAAAAGAGGAAAAAGTTAACAAAAACTTAATAAAAATTTCAAGGATTTCTTTACGTGAATTATATTACTAAGTGAACTTTAAATAAAGTTTTTATTATTATACTTTATAACGATCTTGATAAAATTGTAACTCATTCACACATGGGGATGGATTTTATACTCAACTAAAAAATTGTGTTATAATCTTTTACTTATATATAAACTACTTTAATTTTTTATTTTCTTTTTAACATATTAGTGCACTCACCAGACTATACCCTTTGATAATTTCGTCGGTGAAGTACTCAGGGTCTGACTTTTGCATCAAAAGGAAGCTATTAACTGCAGATCTTGCGCTGTCCGCTTGTAACTTACTTCTGTGTTCGTTAATTATTCCTTGCATAAAGGCGTCTAGTTTTTTAGCAAGTGCCATCATGGACTTCTCAAAACGACCACCGTTAATCCAGTTCCAGATGGGAAAGAAATCTCCGGGATTCGAGGAATCGTAGAAAATGGACATGTCACTAACTAGCTTCTTAAACTCTTTTGCCTCTTCCTCACTATCATCACCAGGGCGGTACGTTTTGCCGGTAACCATTCTCATGATGACGTTAAAAGTAAGCTCCTGAAAGTGTGTTTGCAGCTCTGCCTTGGCGAAACCATGAAGCGTATCGCGTGATAGCTTGGTGATTAGTTGCAGGACTTCATCTTTTACAACGTTTGTTATTAGCATGTTGGCGGGAGCATTTGAAAAGAACTCGTTGGAACCAATTCGACGTAGGTTGCGCCAATGTTCACCATAGGATGCTGTGTCGACGGACGTGAAATTGTAACCAAAGTGCTTGCCGACGAGCCGTTTTGGTCGGTTGGCAAGAATAACATCGTTTTTGGTGAAACACTGCTCAACCATGGATGCGGAGGACACGATAACTAAGCGCTGGGATCCATAACGGAGAGAAAATATAGGACCGTACTTTAGAGCAAGCTTGTGGTAAGTTTTGAACATGGGTGGCTTCTGGAGATGGAGGTGCCCGATAATTGGGAAAGCTGGTGGGCTAGGAGGTAGGTTTCTTGACGTTCTGGTTGGGTAGAAATTGGCAGCCAGAAAGATGAAAAGGAGAGACAGAGCAAGATAAAGTAGCGCGTCCGCCATTTTTCTTCCCTGCGCTTCTTTGTGCTTTCTCTTCAGGCATAGTTATATATAGTAATACTAATATAATTGAATTCATAATTTAAATATAAATTTCAATTTTAAATAATTCTAACACTGTTCAACAAAGGGTACATTGGTACATTTAAAACATATGTTCAAAAGATGTAGAGTAAGAATTGGTATTCAATATGAGAAAGATTTTTATATATTTTAATAGTATCAAACATGAACATTCTCCAAATTTTGACTCCAACATAAATGGAATAAACAAACCTTCATATCTGTGTTAAAATTAAAAGAAATAACAACATTTTCTTTTAATTTTAACACAACCAACTAAGAACATTCTCTAGATTTCTGTTTTTTTAACTAAGATTCGCATGTCACTAAGAAGGGTTTATCTTCTTTTTTTAATAAATCAGAAGAATTTATATAAAAAAAAACAAAATAGGTATAAAAGAGTTGGACACAACCAACTATAACATAGCAGCTAACCCACATTTCTATCCAAAGCAAAAGGCAAGAAACCAGCAACTATGACTTATGGGAGGTTCCAGCCTACCTCTACTAAACAACAGATCTTCTATGCTCTAAACAGTATCATATCAAAGAAGCAATAACTTGAGGATAAGATATCCTTAGCTAAACAATTTCTCAATCCCACTAGAGACCATACCAATAAATAAGCTGAAATCAAATTTTCACTTTAAACATCCCTTGCTCCGGATGGCCTACCTTCGGCTTGAGCAGAAGGAGAATATGTGACCTCATAGAATGGCTGCCTTCAATTTATCTTTTTGTTTCTATGTCCTTATATTAATAAAGATAAAGACATCACTTTGCTTTTTCATTATTATAAATCTACTTATAATTTAAGAATTACTTTCCACAAATGAACGAGAAAGGAGAAAGAAATCTTGACTATTAGATATGAATATGGACTAAATTAATTTAATATGAAATAATACTTATGAACTACGGGATGAATTTTTCCTAACTGCTCGATTGTCTCAATTCTGCTTTAGTTGTGACGAGTCATTGTCTGAGAAGTCCTAGTCCGAGGGCGGTTCTGCAGTGGTGGTTGTTTTATTCCCAACTTAGTACGTCTCCAACCTCCACATCACACGTTTCAAAGGTCCAAAACTCCCAGGCTTGGTGGGACATGAACAAATTGTCTTTTAGCTTGCTAAGAATATTGTAGGGACCGTATGAATCATATTGGCATTTTAAGACTTGTTGCCCAGTGGCGGATGAGAATCCGTGCGAAGGCAATTTCTGATATTATCACAAGTTACAGTAAAAATATTAAATTAAGAATTAAATTTGTACTTTCTTTTAAACGATTGATAAGTAAAGTGCAACATAAGCGAACGTTCCTACAATTGAAAAGCCATATTCATGTTGCAAGATTTGTGAACTCTGAATTTAAGAAATACGTTGTTTTCTTGTTATTTTTTCAACTTTTTACCTGTTGCATTTTTTATGAATTGAGAAATAACACAGTTTTGTTGGTTACTGCTCTAAAATTTTTAATGGTTGTAAGAATGGTAACGTGTACCAGTTGTATAATCCACAAATTTACCTTATGTCTTTGAATCCGAGCATAAGAACCTACTCGACAATTTGAGTGCAGATAAAGCAAATTTGATTTACATTGAAGAAAGGCAAAATTGTAACACGTAATAATACCTTAGCTACTTATCCCAGATCGAACATGAAAGAGCAAGAAATGAATAAATGTTGAAAATACCTTATTTCGATTCGATAATTTCAAACGAACTTTTCGAAGCTAAAACAAGCACGAATTGACCGTTGTCTTCATGAGAACTACTCACTGGCATGCAGTCAACATCTTTCTACAATTTTCTCAAAATGTGTACGAATCAAAAAATCTTTATGCTTACGAATGATATGAGCAATCGCAGGATACTTTAATCTTTATATATAACATTTATATCGAATTTCCCGATCACAGGCTTGATATGGGTCCGGTCTACACTGATCGGAATCCCTTTTTCACCCAGATTTCGACCAATTGATTTAGATCATTTATTTGATCACTTTATTATCTTTATCTGGATCAAATCACATAGCTAAATTTGAATTTGAATTCCCTATGAGGATTAGTCTGTTGACTGTTCTATATGTCAACATATAATCCTTAGTTTCTTTAAGTATCTCAACACTCGCTATACTACATTCCAATGTTCTACGCCTAGATTAACCAGATATTGACCAAACAGTCAAACAGTAAATGCAATGTCCTGCCTAGTACATAGTCAAGCATACATCAGACTACCAACTATACTAGTATACGGAACATTCCTCATAAGCTCTCTTTTTACTTTATTTTTTGGATAATATGCCAACGTTTATCTCTCACTGTGAGAGATAGGTGCTACGACAGGTAAACTGTTAACCGTATTAAACCTTTGTAATACCTACTCAATGTATGTACTCTGTGAGAAGTTTGATGAGTTTTGAGATTTATCCCGATGAATCTAAATACCTAGGACAAAAGATGCTACGTCAAGGTCTTTCATGTCAAAGTTCTTGACCAAAAGTTACTTAACTTATACAACATGGTCAAGTAATTTGACGTGAGCAATATATCATCCACATGTAGTAATAGGAAGATAACTTTGCTCTCCCTCACCTTATAGTACAAGCATCTTTTAACTTTATTTTTCATGAAGCCGAAAGAGGTCATATCCTCATCAAATGTAAGGTATCACTTTTTGGGAGGTTTGAAGTAAACCATATACTGATCTGCATAACACGCAACCCATGTCAGTTCCATCTAGATCCTTAAATCCTTTAGGTTGTACTATATAGACCTCCTCATAAAGGTCTTTATTTAGGAAAGCGATTTTGACAGCTATCTGATGTAACTCTATATCATCACGGGCTATAATTGTCTTAATCACTCAGAATGTATCCTATGAGGATACGAGAGAAAAGGTAACATAAAGTCAACCTTTCTTCCTGAGTGAATCATTAGGCAACTGAGCAAGCCTATAAACCGCTGAACTCTGTCCTGAAATCCTTTAGGTCTAAAACTTCATTTACAACTGACAGGTTTACAGCTGCATTGCAAATCAACTCGCTCCCAGACCTTACTATACTTCATAGATTACATCTCATCATTCACTGCATCCTACCACACATCCGCATTGAGTCTAGAAATAGCTTTTGTAAAACTAACTGGATTCGAAACATGTCTAATTGCATAGTCCTATTCGCCTAATAGATTATGTAATCAGATAGGATAGCAGACCATGTCACTCTGGTGGATTTACAAAATTGCATTAGATCTTGTACCCCTAATAATCACTGTATGTACAGATATGGGTCCTGTTCCTGTATAGGCACAGTACAAAGACCTAGATCCACTGGATCTAACTGTATGACTAGCGGGTACATGATAATTGTAGCACCCACCCTGCTATCATCCGAAAGGTCCAAGGTTCCACCATCATCATAGACATCGTATTCCAAAAAATCTACTATTTTTATTCCACTATTCTGGTCCCTCTTTTTCTACAATAAAATCTATGGCCTTTAAAGTGATCAGGGTATTTAACTAAATAGCAATGAGTAGAACGAGCTTGCAATCTTTTCTTTATAAGGATTATACTATGTCAGTAGGGCAACCCTATGCACGAATGTATGCAAGGCTGGGTTTCCAAACTTCTAGATAATCAGGTAGAATAGCCCTTTTCTGCGTCTACTTCTTCAAGTCCTTTAAGGTGCGGTTATGTCATTCAATAACACACCATTTTGCTTAGAACTACTTGGCATAGTGAATTAAGTCACTATTCCAACTGATTCTAAATATCTAACAAACGGACCTTTTAAAGTCCTGAAACACTATGTTTGCCATGATATTCTCCTCCACAGCCAAATCTGACTGTCTTGATGAATTTTCCCAATTGGTTCTCAACCTTCAGTCTTTAAGTAAAAACACATAACTGTAATGAGAATAATCGTCAATAAATGTCAGAACACATTTGGAATTGCATAATGCAACTATATAAGGTCTTCTGATATCTTTATGTATCAGACTTAACAAGTCAAAAGCATGAGTTAACCTCAATATCCTTATTAATCAACTTACCCATGCAACAGTCAGCACTTGATCCCAAATCATCATAATATAGAATTGAGAAATGCTTTCCTTAATCATTCTCTCAACTCTAGCTCTGGAAATGTGGCTTAAAATTTTATGTCACACCATGTATGACTTTTCATTCATCAGGGTCTTTCATGACTTGTTTAGCATGATACGAAGAAACATATATCTAATTCTGGGTGAGATACATTCTATAAAAACCATATGACAAGAAAGTTGTACAATTATGTTTTGAATTAAACAACAACAGTATAACAAAAGCATTAAATACAAAATGTTATCCTTTTTAGTCCAAAATTGATATAAAGATCACATATAAAATGTGTCATTTAACTCCAAAATGAACCTTGTAGTAAGGTTCCGTATATACATTCTCCAATAGATATTACATCCGCTTCTTCATTGTTGTGAACCATCAATTCCTGCTTCCTTTTATTTGGCTCTATCCTGGATATAGACCCACTAATTAGCGACGGATAACATATTACTGTCGGTATAATTGACAAATATAGCGATGGAAATAATATTCGTCGCTATATTTGGAGGGCAAAATTCATGAAAAAATTTGCGACAAAAATATACCAATGTAATATTTACCGTCGGTAAATTCCGACAAAATTCTTATATTGGCTGGTAATTTTGTCATGAAAAAGAAAATATTTGGTGACGGAAACATATTCCATCGGTATTGTTGTCATAAAAAAAACGTCATCTTTTCGAAGGTTAGTGTTTGTTTCAAAACAATGTCACATTTGATTTGGAAAAAATGATGTTGTTTTATTCGTGCAGGGAGAAGTTTAGCTACACGTACCAAAATGACGTCGTTTAGAACAAAGACAACGTCGTATGATTGAAATCCAAACGACGTCATTTTGGTACGTGACAGATGCGTTGATGTTAACTAAAACGACATCATTTGGTGTTAAAACAAACGACGCCGTTTTGGTTAACTGTCGATTTGGTTATTTAACTTAACTAAAATGACATCGTTTGGTTTAAAACCAAACGACGTCGTTTTAGTTAAGTTAAGAACGATATTTTAGTTAACCAAAATGACGTCGTCTTGATTTTAATAAGAACGTCATTTAACTTTAAAACGCAACTCAGCCCCCCCCCTCCCCCACCTACAATGCGACTTCCTCTCCTTCTTCTTCCTTCGGCTGTCGCTCCCGTCAGTCCGTCGTCGTCTGTCATCTGCCCTTCGTCAACTTGTTACATCTCTGATGTTAGGAGTCGTCTTCTCCGGCAGTATTGGTGAAGGTATGGCTGTCTTTCAACCTCATTTGTTGTCGATTTCTACTTATTCGTGGATGAATTTTTTTTTGAAATTGTGGACAAATTGTTGAGATAGGTTGGCTCCATTGGATTTTATTGTTATTGTTTGATGGTGTGCTGTGTAAACTAATTGAAATGATGGTACCCCTGCAAAGTGGAAGCATCATGTTCAAATGTTCCACTGTATAACCACCAAATACTTACTGCAATTAATGCAAATTAGATTCAAAAATTGATAAGCCAAGGGGTTACCTGATGGTCTCAGCCTTTCCTTTTAGACCTTATACAGCTGGCTTCTTTATGCCATGTAGGTCTTTACCAGTACTGGATTGACTAACATCAGCATGTGAAGAAGATTTAAACTTTCAACGTTTAATCTTAGTGAGATTCATTTTTGCCTTCCCTTTAGTTGCTTTGAGGGCTGTAGGGGTAGCAAGCTTGAGTTTCTAGTCCTTAACAACTCAATGAGCTATCAAAGCATTTAAATCTCATTCTTCATCGAACGAGTAATATGTCATCACCAGATTACTAAACTATGGAGGGAGTGTCTTCAGAGTCTGGTGAACAATGAAGACATCAGGAAGAGGAATGTTTAGCATCTTCAATATATTGTGAAGAAGGATCATTCTCGATATGTACTCCCTTACTCCCCCTTCTCCCTTATACCTCATGAAGAATAATTCTTTCATAAAAGCACTTATCTCATCATTAGGTGAGACTGTGCACTTCTGGGAGACATTACCAAAAAACTCCTTCGCTATGTTTGTGTCTGTAAGTTCACTAAGCAAATGGTTAGGTATGGATCTTTTAATAGTCATAAGACTTAATATGTTAGACTGATCCCAGGCTTCATAGGCTACTTTATGAGCTCTTGAGCTCATGGATGTAGGTGGAGATGGCCTATTCGTCTATAAAGTCATATCAAACTCAGCTATCTCCATAGCATTCAACACATCATCTGTTCACTTCTTTTTATTCAAATTGGTTAGGATTTTAATGGTGACACTGATATTTTTGACCGAAAAGGTGACTGCATAGTAACTTTGATTAAATCAGCACAAATGTAGGACAACAACAATACTCAAAGCCATTACATAGCATATTTACCAAGAATCTGATCACACATATTATGAAACACCTTTAAACTAAATACATATTTATCAAGAATCCGATCACACATATTATGAAACACCTTTAAACTAAATACATAACATATGCAATTAGACCTTTACTTAAACGCGATCGGAGTACAAACCATCAACTCTCATGACACTACCACCTTGGGCCAATAGATCACTTGAGCAATAACTTTCATCTATTTAATACCTTTATATACATCTCAAAATGTTATGTAAGGCCAACACCTTTGGGAAAAATAACCAAACATAGAATCAGAGACATTCCCCACCATGCAAGTAGAACAATTCAAAGTACTGACTTAAAAGGTCACTTTGGTGACTACATCCTCATCTGCACTCAAAAAGTCCATAAATATAAGGGATACATCTTTATGTCCTCCTCACATTCTTTATAGGCATATGGTATGTGACAATATAACATCAATAAATGCAAAAACTTGAATGCATAGCTTCATTGTCACACACTCGTACTGAAGACATTCTCTGAAAACTTCATTTGAAACTCTTGCAAAGGAAAAATCTCAGTAGAGCGACTATCTTGCATCACTAGACACTGAACTGATCACCCGAGACACGAGAACCTCCTATATCTCCCTTATGGAAGTTCGTTGCACAAAAGTCACTTAAAAATGGCTTTAGAATGTCTCAATTCCTTTTCCAAGTGACTATCATACAATTCTGAATACTCAACATGAGACCTGAGACACAAAAACTTCAAGTATCTCCCTCATGTGATGTCCAAAGCATGAAAATTTACTCAAAATCGGATTCGAAACACCTTAATTCCTTTTCTGGAGTTAAATTTTAATTTATTACTAATGTAATAAATCCATAAAAATGGAAATTTTCACTTTATAAATTTCTTGGACCCGGAAACTAACCCCAAACACCTCGGAGCATCCTTACAGGAAATCTAATTTTTTTTATTTTTCTAAATTACTGTGGCAAATCTGTACAACTGACGTCAATATGACTTCAGTCAACGCGTCAGCACGCACGTCGGCGTGAGAGGCCCATGTCAAACACTGGTTATTGTGGACATGCTGGCAGGTGACACGCAGACACGCCCACCGACATTAGTGCATGTGATGCACGCGTCAAGCATGCGTGCGGTCAACATTATGTGCACGCGCCAGACTAACCACCCTCAGGGAGGTACTGTGCGTCGTCAGGCACGTGTGGCACATTTACCTGATAGTCTCTGTCGTCCCCATCGAATAATGGCAAGTTTTGCATCAATTTTTTTGCTCCCGAGCTCGTTTTCACTCCGTTTCTCAAGACTAAACGCATGTATACTACTTTCATGCAATAAAAACAAGAAAAACCGAGAAACGGAAGTTTATTCTCCGAAAACCTTATGGAGAGAAAACCAAAAAATTTTCGTTTTTAACCACCTTATCATGTCATCACTCTGATACCACGTGTAACACGTAATGATACTTTAGTTACGTATCCTAGATCGGACGTGAAAGGGCAAGAAACGAAGAAATGCGGAAATACTTGATTTTGGTTCCATAACTTCAAATGAGCTTTCCAAAGTCGAGACGAGCGTGAATCTACCGCCGTCTTGATTGGAACTACTCACCGGGATGCGGTTAATGTATTTCTACAATTTTCTCAAAATATAAGTTCTTTTAGCAGGTTAGAGAATTCTTATACTTACGAATAGTATGAGCAACTACAAGAGATTTTAACCTTTATATATATCATCTATATCGGGCTTCCCCATCACAACCCAGATATAAGTCTGGTTTATACTGATCAAGATTTATTTTTCACCCAAACTTCGGCTCATTGATTTAGACCATTTATTGGGTCATCCGGATCAAATTACATAACTTAACTAATAAGTTATTGAAAACCCTAAAATACTATTAAATGTTGTCCAACTTTATAGGAAATACCAAAAATATCCAACAAAAACATGAATCCTAAATTGTAATGTCATCATATATATGAGCGCCATTGTTTCAAGTAAAAAGATAAAAGAAACGTAACAATTATACTTAGGGATTTTGATATTTTATTTTTATATTAACACTGCGGTAACTTTTAATTTAATATATATACAAAGATCTGATAATAGTATAACAATTTGAAAAATTATAATTTCTTTTCTCAAAAAAATTTGAAAAATTATAATTACAATTATATTTTTCTTAGTCATTTACAATTAAATGTTATGTGAACATTTTATTTTTTAGCATTTAAAATTAATAGATTTTACTCTGTCATTTGATTAATGTTTATTAGTTTTATTAACAAATTTTGGTTTAACAACATAAATTACCATCTCCTAAGATAATTATTAAAATTTTCAGTTTTTCGCTAGTGTATACATAAATATTTTCCCTTTTAACAATAAATCTTGGTGGATAAAAAAATAAGATTTTTATTATAATTTAAATATAAATAAAGATACAGTGTAAATGACTTATAATTATAATTATATTTAAAAACTTTTTTTGATTTTTTTACCTTAACTTTTAAATTACATTGAATTAAAATTTGAAAAGATTTATAAGAGTTTAGTCTAATTCAATATTTATATAATATTAAAAAATTTTAATTTGATATTTAAATAATCGGACCTAAATCTATTCATTTTTAATTGACTTTGATGGATTATTAAACAATATTTAAACCACTTGTCATGATTTAAAAAAACTGCGGTGAATAGTCTCAATATTCAAATGTAATACTCAGCAATTCAATTTAATATTATGATTAATTTCAAAATTCATTAATATGTTTATCTTTTAACAACATAATAATATTTCCATTACTGTAAAGGCTTTGTAATCTTTAAATGTCCATGCATCTTTGACATACTCCCATCGAGGAAATGACTACTCAACCAAATCAATTGACTTAGGAGCATTAAACCCAAAAGTTACCTTGATATAAAAGGTAAATACTATCGTTAGTATATTCCTCTGTCACATAGGACATTTGAAGTAATATTGGTCTGACTGCGACCTCTCGTTTCGGGACAGATTCTCCGATTTGATTAATATATTCTTACTCAATGTTGATAGCAGTTCCTATGACAATCCTGGCAAAGCAGGATTTGGTGGTCTACCGCAGAATGAGTTTGGGCACTGAATCTTTGGTTTCTCGAGTTTTATTGATTGTGCTACCAATATGTTGGAGCTTCAGACTATCTACCATAGGTTAACTTTAGCATGGACTCGTGGATACAAAAAGATTTTGCTAGAATCGGATTCATTCGAAGCTATTAAGTTAGTTACCTAAAAAATGCTCTCCATCTCATCGTTATTTGACAGTTGTTGAGGATATTTTGTTTTATTTACGAAAGGATTGGGCCTGTTCTATTACTCATACTTGGAGAGAAGGCAACCAATGCGCTGATTATCTAGCAAAATTAAGTTTTTCTTCTTCGCAGAATTGGCATCTGTGGGAGATGCCTACCCCGGGTCTTCAACCCCTTCAACATAATGATGCTTTGTTGGTGGCATTCTTGAGGCCTTAGGCCTCCTTGTTTATTTCTCCCTCTTCACCATAAAAAACAAAATATGTCATCCACATATTTTTTTAAGTCTATTTCAGAAAATCTCGTCCATTTCAAAGAACAGATACTTTATTCCAATCAACCTCTGGTGAAAGGTGGTATAAAATAAAGTCCCACGCATTACCTTCCCCACCATACGAGGGACCACAGATTAGATTATATCAACAAGTTCAGCCACATCTTTCGGCCCACATACCAAATAGGGAGATACATTTGCGTCCTTTTCCTATCACACAATCAGGAGGTGTGAAACATTTATTCCATTATCTTCTTCTTCTTTTTTTTTTTTAAATCTTAATTTTAGTAAATACTTCTTGTCATCTGTGACATTTCCGTGAATTTCTAATTAGTTTCCATGTCACTTGACATTAAGGTCAATCTAAGTGAGGAAATTAAATGTCACATCTAAGACCGTTATGAATGTTTACTCTTTCCTCCTGAAACAAGAGTCAAATTAATCCTAACCGAAACAAATGATGATCTTGAGTTAGGAGTAAGTAGGAAAAAGTAACAACTACTCTAGCTTTAATGTGTATACACGTAAATATATGCATATATGTATCTGGTGAGTTTTATAATTTGAAGGACTACATACAACAAGTTCTTAACGAGTAATCTTTTAATGTAACTCCGAAAATTTAAAATTTCTCTAAATCTTCATACACTTAATTGTTAAATGTAAGAAATCCTTATTATTAATAAGAGAACAAAATTTTATTACGTTCAATTAGTGTATGTAACAGTTTAATATAATAAGTATCTCGTATAAAAGAAATAAGTAAATAAAAGAAAATGAACTTATATACGATATAATTTCATATTCAACAAAAATCCTAAGCACTTGGATGAACTTGAATTGAATTTGTTTAGCAAATTGAATCCCTTTTCTTAAATGATGTCATATTATATATTTACATGAATACATGGTACCTATTTAATAATAAAACTAATTAAAATATACAATTATGAACCTCCTTTAAAACATCTGTTAGGTATAAAAAGATATTCAAAATTTTAGAAAATCAAAAGAAAAGGTTAAATCAAATGGAGACATGTTATGTTTTTTAATGTATAAGCTCATACTTCCATCATACAAGCTCCATTAATAGCTACTTGTTTAAATGAAGAGAAGAATTATCACCAATCCCTTGCTTATTATCATGTTCTGCGTGTTTTAAAACCCATAAGATGAGGTTTGGATTAAAAGAGTTTTTTAGAGCATATTGGAATATTATGAAAGATTCTAGAAGCTTTTAGAATATGTAGAAGTTTGTAGAAGACCTTGGAAGCTTTTGGAACATGGTAAAAGACAACGGAAGTTTATGGAAGTTTATAGAACCTTGTAGAATGTTTTAGATAGAAATAACTTGTACATGAGACGTGTACAGTAGTTTAGAAAATTCTAGAAGGTAAATGTAGACCCTTAGATCAAGTAGATCTTAACCGTCCATTTTAAGTAAGAACTAGTATAAATACCCTTTAGGGGTTGCCTCATTTGTGCCATTGAAGGTTATAGAGAGCATTGTAGCATTATTGAGAGAGTTCTCTAATAAAAGTGTTCCTACATTCTCCCACATTCTTATTTCTCTTTAGCAAAGTGTTTCATGTAAAAGGCTGACTTGGGAATAGGAGCATACTCAAGTGCCAAACGAGCTTTGGTGAAAGTCTAAGCCCATTACAAATGGTATCAGAGTTAGGTTAGAGATCCTTTAGGTATCATCGAGATGGCTGACTCTAGCAAAGTGACTATCTATGAAGGAAGGGAGGTCGACAGGGTGCCTCCTACCAACAAGGGAAAGAGAGAAGGCCTACTACAAGGGATGCTATGACTGAAGTAATGACTAGGCTCTCAAAGTTGGAGATCACTGTAGGGGAAGATCAGGAGATGATCGATGATTGGGACCAAAGATTAGAGGAGTTAGAGAAAGAGCAATATCTACTATGGGAAGAGATGAATGGGACCATCAATATTGCTTCCTCATATGCTTCCAAAAAGGTGAGTTCCTTGAAAACTTCCCCTGTTGCTAAAATGATTAAAAATGAGGAAGCACTTGCTAGATTGTCTGCTGAGATGAAGGAGGCAAAGTGAGATTGCAGTTGTATATGACGGTGACAGAAGGAGTTGTGGCACCTGTTGCTTCCGCCACTTTTGCCAAAGTTAAGATCGCAGAGCCTAAGGCCTTTGGAGGAGCAAGAGATGCAAAATCCATCAACAATTCTTTTTGGAGTATAGAGCAATACTTCAAAGCGCTTAGCATTACGGACTATACCAAGATTATCGATAATGCTTCCCTCTACCTTTTAGACACATCCATGGTATGGTGGAGAAAAAGGTACAATAATATCAAGAAGGGGCCTACACTATGAACATATAGGATGACTTCAAGAAGCAGTTTTACCCCAAGAACATAGAGAAGGAAGCTCGAGCCAAATTAAGAAGGCTCACATATTCGAAGAGTATTCGAGAATTAAGGATGTGAATAGGCCAGTCCCAGGCCACTCTTGGCCCAACCCTGCCCAACCCTCGAGTTGACGACTCGTGAGTCAACCTGACTTATCCTTAATATTTTTTAAAAAATAAAAGACAGTCTTTTTTAACAAAAAGATGTTGTTTTTGTTGTTTCGATCAGGCCGGGCCAAAATTAGGTTGGTTCGAGCTTAACCAAGTGGGCTGGGCTAAAATTGACATTCATATTAGGAATATGTCTGGGAGTTTCAAGAGGTGTTGTTCGAAATTCTCGATTATCTAGATAAGGAAGCCTTTTTTGGCCTTTTGTGATGGCTTACAACCGTGGGCCAAAACGAAGTTAGAGAGGCGAGGTGTACAAGACCTTGCTAATATGATCGCATAAGCTGAATCCCTTTACAAAGTAAGAAGGAATGTCCACTACTATAACTCCCAAAGGAGTGACAAAGATAAGGGTAGGGGAGAGAAGAAGCAAGGCAAGGATTGAGCTTCGAAGAGTGACACGCCGAAAGAAGGTTCAAGCAAAGGTTAGAAAGAAGACAAGAGTGGAGAACGACCCTCAATGAAGTGCTAACTTTATAGTGGACCCCATCGTATTAGAGATTTTCTGATGAAGAGCAAGCTTGTTGCACACGAAGAAGAAACCTCAAAATCGATTGAGGGAAAGTGCACATCCATAGAAGTCTGTCATGCCATCAATGCCAAAGTGAAGATGTCAAAAACCAAAAAGAAAGGGCGATTGTTTGTGGACGTGAAGATTCGTGGGTAAGGTATGAGAACCTTGGTAGATACCGGTGCTACACAAACAACTTATAAAGGAAGAAGAAGTCAACCGGTTGGGCATCAAGTACACATCAGCTGTTGGGTAGATTAAGGCAGTGAACTCAAAGGCCAAAAATATGTGTGGCATGGCCAAGAACATAGAGATCCATATCAGTGAGTGGCATGGTTATATAGATTTTTCTATTGTTCTCATGGATGATTTGCAGATGATGTTGGGCATGGAATTCACAGACAAAGTGAAAGCTATTCCAATTCCATTTGTAAACACCATATGTATCATGGAGGAGGGAAATATAATTGGTACCTTTGTCTCGAGAGGTACCAATGAAGACAAAGACTATTTCAGCCATGCAACTTACCAGAGGAGTGAAGAAGGTAGAACCAACGTTCTTAGTGGCGTTCAAGGAGGAAAATCCCACTACTCTTGAAGAATTACCTAAGGAGATTGCTTGTGTCATTGAGGAGTACAGAGATGTCCTGCCACTCGTGTTGCCAAAGAAGTTACCACCAAGAAGAGACGTGGATCACAAGGTTGAGTTGACAACTATATCACAGCCCATTTTTCCTCACTGTAATTGAATGAAGGAACGATTGCATCATGACCACCAAGCCAAAAAGGTGTTGAAGCAAGTTGAGGAGGAAAAGACTCACAAGTTTTGGCTTGAGGATGAGTTGCTTATCACGAAAGGAAGCCGGATTTATATGCCCAGGAGGGATGGATTGAGAAAGGAGTGCCATGACTTCTTATAGGCTGATAAAAGGAGGCGTCACTTGGAGTTTGATGAAGGAGATTTGGTGATGGTCAATCTTCTTTCTCATAGACGTGCTAGAGGAGGTGTTCATAAGGGCTTGATTCGAAGGTATGTAGAACCATTTCTAGTAGAGAAAAAGGTGGGCAATTTGGTGTACCAAGTTAAGATACCATCACACTTAAAGATTCATCTTGTATTTTATGCAAGTTTCCTAAAGCCTTATTATGCCAATAAGGAATATCCGAGCAGGGGTGAATCAAGACATGCACCACTGTGACAACAACACAGAAACATGAGGTGGAAAAGATCTTGGCACATAGGGCTATACCGAGGAGAGGGGTACATTCTACATATGAGGAATACTTAATCAAATAGAAGGGACAGCTGGAAAATCAAGCTAGTTGGCAGCATGTGCTATTTCTTTGGCAATACAAAGATAAAATTCGAGAGTTTTAACGTGACACAACAAGGATGTCGTCAGAATAGGTGGGGAAGAATGACATGTTCTACATGTTTTAAAGCCCATAAGATGAGGTTTGGTCCAATAGAGTCTTCTAAAGCATGTTAGAATCTTATGAAAGATTTAAAAAGCTTCTGGAATATGATAGAAGCTTATGGAAGACCCTATAAGCTTTTAGAACATGGTAGAAGATTGTGAAAGCTTATAAAATATTGTGGAACATTATGGAAGTTTATAAAAGCTTGTAAAATGTTGTAGATAGAAATACCTTGTACTTGAAACATGAAGAGTAGTGTAGAGAATTCCAAAAGGTAATTTTGGACCATTAGATTAAATAAATCTTAACTGTCTATTTTAAGTAGGAATTAGTATAAATATTCCTTGGGAGTTGCATCATTTGTACAATAGAAGATTGTAAAGATCATCCTAAATATTGTAGCACTCTTGAGAGATTTTTTAAATAGAAGCATTCTTATATTTTCCAACATTCCTTATTCTCTTTAATAAAGTGTTTCGTGTTAAAGGTTAACATGAGAATGAGAGTACATTGAAGTTCTGTTGCTGAAAATCCTAACCCTGTCATACTATGCGTGCAGTAATCCAGTGCTTTGAATCGGGCTTCTTGCCTTTCCTGGTGATGATACATTGATACTGATATGACACGCCGGGAGGCATGATTACTATGTTTGTTTAAAAACAAAGCCGTGAAATGGTGGAAGTCATTTGTAAAGTTCGCCCCCGTGAAGTCCCTTACGTATGCCACAATTATCCATTGCATTGATTCAGCTAGGATATTTTTCGTCTGAACAAATTTTAGGTCCATGTCCTTGACAGAGTAATCGTTCATTATTTCCAAAAGAAAAAAAGGCAATCTCTGACTCTAATATTTAAAAATAAGTTTTTATTTATCATGATTTAATTTTGGTTTTCATATTTTAATTTTAAATAGGATATGAAATCTATTTTATTAAATTTCTAAATAAATATTATCATTAATTATTTAGCTTAATTAGAATTGGCACTTTTTTAAATAAAACCTTTCAATTCTTCTAAAAGACATAGCAATATAAACTTTAAATGAGTGGGGAGGCCAATTAGCCTTACACGCTAATAATGAATAGTATTTTTATAAAAAGATATCACAGAAGATGGTGCTCCCGGTTACGTCTATTTGAGAATTAAATGTTATGAGTTTTGTATCATTTCGGTTAGAATCGAACATAAAAAATACAAAATTATTTTTACCATACTAAACTATATAAAAATTTGAATATTAGTGATACTGGGTAAAACATTGAAATATTAAAAATAATATATTAAATTTAAAGGACTAAAATAAAAGGAAATATTTTATGTTTTAATATTTTTAAAGCAATTAAATATTCTTTAAAATAGTTACTATGTCTAAAAATAAAATATCTCTATATTAATTTTAATAAAAAGAGTTATCAAAATAAAAATAAAATATTTTTTTATTTTAATCATAATAGTGAATTCAAAATTTAATTATATTAAATTAAATACCTATTTTATAATTTTAAAAAACTTATCTCAAATATTATTCGATAATAACGAATTGCAGTAGTATACTGTACCTATACTAAAATTGTATTCAAAATCTTTTAAAAAACTTAATTTTTATATTAAATGTTCATTAAGTATTTTTATTTTTTAAACATTATTTTTTATATTTCTTTTTCAATTTCAATATTTTTGTTTAATCTATTTTTAAAACATGTTTTATTAATGATATTTTTCCACTTTAAGTATATAATATAGGCATATAAATTCATTTAGGATAATTAAAAATATAGAATAAAATAGGGTATAATTATTTGACGCTCATCTTTATTGTTAATTTTATGTTTTCTCCTTAAAATTTAGTATAAAATATTTAATTAACATTATATTTTTAAAATCATATGATCATATATAGTAATTTAATTTTTTATAATTTAATATTTATTTATTGAACTTTGTAATATTAACTACTAATAAAATAAATTTAATATAATTTAAATATTCAAGTTGTCATTAATATTAAGTTACCAGAAAAATTCACATAAGTTCTACTATTAAACAATAAAATTATAATAAAGTATTAAAATTTAAATACATAACATTAAAAATTAATTAAATTACTTGAAATAATACGATAATAGCAATACTATGCCGTACTAATTATGAAAACAGTTCATATAAACTATGATTCGATATTCAAATGTCACTAAAGACTCCAACCTCAACTAGGAATGATACAAGTCACCTCCACCGCCGATTCAAAAGCTTAACACAATATCTTGCATCGTCGTAGTTGTACTCCAGTCCACTATCACCCAGCAACATTTGGCACAAAATCTTAGCCAGAGGTCGCATCAGGCCAGAAACTTCGATTCAAGTCTCCCAGACCTGTAGCGTGGGGGCATTTTGTGCCTGGTCAGCATCACCTTTTTTGTTTTCAATATATTTCGCTTCAAAATCAAGTAAAGTCCAACTTCTTTATCATTTTTCATCAATAATTAGCTCTTTTTTCCTAGGGTGTGGCCCCTAATTTCCAAAACGTTTTACCGTCACAGACAAAGGTAAATAATTTCGATATTGCATTTCCACGATCAATACAATCAAATTTGTGAATACGGTCTTAAATTTAGTACCGAATTAAGTTCTAACATAGTACTATACTTGTACTAATATTAGTTAATATCAGGTACTATTTTGAATAATTTCTTAAATTTATGAAACAGACTTTGAAATTTTTTAAAATTTGCAAAATAATTTATCAGTATGTTATACAGTTGTACTGTATACTTTATAAGTTTACATCAATCATATTTCTAAAAATTATAATAATAAATAATAATCACAATAAATATAAAATAACAGTAATTTTTAAATATTTCACATATAATAATAACTATAATTAATATAAAAAAGAAAATCATCATCATACAAATATATAATTAAGAATAATACAAAGTATTTAAAATATTACAATAATACAATTTCATCATTTTAATAAATAATTATTACATCAAAACATCCAATAAAAAGAACAATAAATATCTTGAACTATTACAATTTATAACAAGAGTTCATGACAAGGAAATAATCAAGTAGAAGTTAAACTTGAAACAAAAACATTTGTAATTACATTACATATATAGAATTTAACATCAAATACAAGGAAAATTAAAAGAAAAGGAAAAACAAAAACCTGGAACGAAATTCAATCATCAACGGGAGGATACTTGCTATAACTGCACTAACCACAGTTATCATTTGATACAAAATCTTCATCATTGAGAGAAGCTTCATCATCAGTATTATTTAAATTTAATACACCAAATGAAATTTCAATACTTTCCCATCTAAGATTATCTTCCACTACAAGAAAATTCTCATTTTTCGATGGAATATATCGTCGGTAAAAATGGGATTTCCGTCGGAACTTATAAATACCAACGGAATCCGACGAGAAAAATAATCGTCGCGAATAAGGTTGTCGCTATTACTTGCCGACGGATATAATTTCGTCGCCATATTATCAACGGTACACCAACGGAATAGATTCCGTTGTTATTCTTTACCGACGAAAAGTTATTAAAATTTTCATCGTTGGACAGGAAATATTTACGACGGATAATGACCGTCGGTATGTGTCACCAACGGATAAACCATCGGTATGTCTAAATCGTTGATTAAAGTTGATGGTCAAAGGTGCCAACAAAAATACAATCCGTCGGTAATTGGATTTCTTTCCCGACAGTATTGTTGATGTCGGCAAATGAAAATAAGTTTTTGTTACCAACGGTACAATTATTTCCGTCGGTAAAACCAATAATTTACCGACGGTTTTTAAGTTAACCGTCGGTGAGATGTATGTTTTTGATAAATACACATTTTCAATAGTTCACTTACCTGTATATTTGTATATACAAATGTAATAAAAAAATTAGATGATAGGTATATAGTGGAAAGAATGTATATTATTTCAAATTGGTAATGAACAAATTAAAGTGTACATAAATTCTTATGTTTATAATTGAAACAACTAATGAGTTCGACTATCTAAGGTTGTGGTGATCGCGGGTGGTCTTCTGTAGAACTTCCCTTTTGTTGTTCTAACGACTGTCTGAGCCGAGCCAGCTACTCCACCTCTTCCCTCATCTTTGCCATAAGCTCCATCTGCTCTCTCATCCGTTGATTTTGCTCTCTCATCCGTTGCTCTTGCTCTCTTATCCGCTGTTCCTCCCGCTCTGTCCGGTCCTCTTCCAAGTGTGTTATCTTATCCATTAATGTTGCCACTGTGGCCTGAAGCTCGATGACTGCGTTGTTGTTCGCTGGCTTAGTGGACGTTGCTGTATTGGCTATGAAAGATTGGGAATAACACGTGTTCTCATATAAACCTAGGCCGAATATCCTCCCACGACGATTCCTACCACCTACAGCTTTAAGATACGTCTGAGTCTCATCTACAGGTTGTTCCTCTTGAGATTGTCGCTGAAATGTTTGTTGTAATCGATCCTATAAGGTATGTCAAGTTAACATGAATAGGAAGGAAGGGATCATTATTAAGAAAGATATAAATTGCATTTCGTTGACATACATTCAGCTCTCGACACCGGTTGTTGATGAATGTGACACCGTCATGCTTCTTCGTGCGAGTGTGCATAAATAATTGAATAGGTGTAGGCTTGATGCCCAATGATTTCTCCTGCATGAATAAACTACACTGTTAGATGTGAACTACAATTTATTGAAATTTCGGCAAAGGTTCGTCAACTTGTATGATATTTGCCCTCTGTTGAACAAAGAAAATAACTCAACACAGCCATAAGTGGCACCAGACATTTATACCATTGACATTATCTATAATACAACAACGCAAAATATTTACAAAATAAGTGTAAAGTGCAGATACTTACAAGTCTATCTGCATGCTCCTGATGGGTTATTGATCCTCCCGTATGCACGAGAAGACTCTCTCGACCTGGGCCTCCATGTTTGTTGGCTGAGTTACGTCCTGAGATGGACATTGCTGCAGGTGATGCCCAATACTATAGCCACCAACTCCATGTGTCCTTCGAAATAAAGCGGAGTCGTGCACCAACCTTGTGTATCGCGTTAATGAAGTCGCGATATCATGTACGAGCTCGCCTCTCCCATATTTTATATATGCTCCCGTCCAAAGATGAGTGTCAGAAAAATTCTTTTTGATTGAAGAATAAAACATAAACAATGTTTGTTACCTCTCAAATATATATAAATCCTTGGACTAAATATATAAATATAAAAAGGAATTAAATATTTATTGTACCTCAAACTCCTGAAAGTAAAATTGTTTCATTGAAGCAGTTATATTTTTCCACGTATATCCCTCGGGTTCAATCCTTTCCTTAAAAGTGGAAGTCATATGTCTGGAAGTCATTCCAGAGGGAACGAACCTAAAACAAGAGGTTATTGTAGTGTACAAATGAACCGAAGAACCTAAGGCTGAATCAACAGCAAATAGTTATTAATGTTATCGCACTTACTAGTCATTGATAACGGTTATAAACTTTCGCCCATCATCTCCCATAGATCTAGGCTGGCGAGCCTCTCCTCCATCCCCTAAAGAGGTATTGGATGATATATGAGTTGGCGCAGGAGATAGTGTTGCATGAGGAGCAGGAGGTGATGACTCATCTAGAACTGGAGGATGTGTAGGAGGAGGAGGTGAGTCAGTGTTAGCAGCAGATTGTGATGATCCACCTTCACACAACTGGCCGCTGAACATCCCTCTAAACCTCGGCCGCATAACTTCACGCGCTCTCTTTGGTCCCATATTGTAACCTGAAATGCAATGTTGATCGAATTTTGTACAAATATAACAATTTCCAAGCAATTGTATACACAATAAAATTATATATAAGGCAATGAAATTGAAGGGCAACAAATAATTTAACAACAACAAATCAACTTCAACAATTATATAATTATGAATTTGTTTAGCAAATTTAGACAGATACAACAACAAACAACCTTTAAGCTTAGTCTAATAATGTAATGCATGATATATTTATTTTGTTTGATTCCATGTGACATGGGAGTCGGTAAAAGTAAATGACTCCCCGATGTCTGGATTTCCTAAAAGGGTCATTGCATGTTCAAACGAAGCTTTGAAAACAGTCAGACTTCTTCCACCAGGTGAAGGTCGTGGAAGACCTTCTTTCAACCACATGTTGGCTATAGCCATACTTGCAGAGGAAATAATTAACGTGTCACCGATCTTGGTGTGGAAGACGAATTGTCCAGATGAACTACAAGAATGGGGAATAGTTTCATTGAAACCTGGCAAGAACAATTACCAACATTCGGACGGCGTTCTTAGACAAAACCGTTAAACAAAAAAAAAAACTAGAGATGAATGCATACATGATAGTCCTGACCCTGTATGAGGAATTGACGAATCTTCCAGGATAACCGATTTGCCAAACTGATTATATGATGTTGTGTCATCGCTCTGACATTTATTGGCACACATTTCTTCGTTGAGAGTACAAGAAGCTTAGAGCAACATCAAATATAGAACATCAAATTATTATTATGTATAAGAACTTCAACTACGAAAATGAGATGCATAGAATAAGGAAACAAACGTAATAATCATACTAAACACCTTGAAGTAGAAGATTGGTCATGGAAGGCATACGAGTCTGCGTGTATGAAGCAGCAATGTTTCCTGCAAGGGTGATTCCTTGAGTTGGGACAATTTTGTCACATTCCTCCCAACGGTAAGAATTATTACCGTTAGGAACCATTCACCACTTCGACATTCCTTGAATAAGAATTGTAACGATTAAAAGAAATAATGTATTTGGTACATAAAATAGTCTATTACAAACATGAATTAATCGCTTTCAGTACTGAATTGTAAATTACAATCTTCTTCCTCTTCGGAAGAATAAGAATCAAACTCCTCCTCAGATTCAGATCTATGACCCTCGTCAGACTCTGCAGATGAAATTTCAACACAAGCGTGAGATGGATCGTTCAAAGGTTCATTATCGTCATACACAACAGTTGTATTGATAGAAGCCACATCTTCCTGAAACGCCTCACTGTCAGCTTGCTGCTCTCCGGTCATATGTGCTTCAAACACTCCTCTAGGCTTAACTTTGCAAACTGCCAACCAATCTATCTTATCTCTTCGTACGCTTGGAAAAGGGACATAACACACCTGTTTTGCTTGCATAGCCAAGATGAAAGGTTCAAATTGTCTCAATCTTCTGCGGTAGTTGATTTCAACTATATTGTATTGGCTGTGCACTTTCGTTCCTACATTTGGTGTTAGGTCATACCAGTCACATTTAAATATCACACATCTCTTAATTGGCAAAGTAGGGTACTCAACTTCATGTATTTCAATTATTTTCCCATAATAGTCCATCCATTCTCCTTGAATCGAAACTCCACTGTTTGTTGTTGACATGCTATGTCTATGAGATTCGGTATGGTATTTGAATCCATTCACGAAATACACCGGATACGATTTAACAGAGCGCAGGGGTCCCTTTATAACATCACCAATGATCTTGTTCTCTATTGGATTGTCGACAGCCTACATATAATTAAGTAGCATTGGCACGAGTACTATGTCATTAGAACATTTAAACATGGTTTTCAATTATAAGAATATTTGTAAGTGAAACCGTACATATTGCTCGAACCATCGAGGAAAGTGTTTTCCCACTTCTTTATTCATATCATCAAGTGTGATACCCGACATTATCTCCTGCAACAATGCCTCGTATAATCTAAACACATTATAACATTTGTCAGTAAAGAACAACACACAATATGAAATGAGAAAATCGTTTGTTCAACTTACTGCACGAATGGAAGAATCTCCTGACAGTTCAATAAAATGTATCCATGTGCAGCCTCAAGTTCTTCCACTGTTAACATTCTCCTTGTTGCACGTCCATATGTTCATCTAGGATATGTAAAAATAAATTATCTTAATTTAAAAAATAAAAGAATCTTATTATTGACTATCCAAATCAAAAAATAAAATTTTAATATTGAACTTTTTTGATTAAAAATCGAAGAGTCAATAAGATTAAATATGTTAATATATATGCATACGTACTATGCTAAACAGTAGTTATTTTAAATAGTTGTTATTTTATTTATTAACCAAGATACCTCTTTGAGTATCTTTTTTTTGCAATAGCAATTGATGAATTTACAAAGAATGTCCAAAGGAATATGTCGTGGTGTATTTCATTTGTTGATGACATTGTTTTAGCAGATAAGACAAAAGAGGAGGTTAATGTCAAATTTAAACTTTGGAAGGATACGATAAAGTCAAAAGGTTTTAGATTAAGTACGTGAAATGTAACTTTTTGAAAGATTGATTCAGAAGTTATACTACAAAATGGGTATTTTAAATATCAAGAATTTGCCATCCAAAGCAATGAAGAAATTGAAGAAGACATAGTTCACCTGATCAGATCGGGGTAGTTTAATAGGAGAATTGTTTCAGGAGTTTTGTGTGATAAGAAGATACCACTCAAACATAAGGGTAAATTCTATTGTTTAGCAATTAGGTCGGCCATACTCTATGAGATGGAGTGTTGACCCATCAAAGAAGTTTATGGTCATAAACTAATAGTGACAGAGATGAGGATGCTCTGTTAGATGTACAACCTTACTAAAGGGAATAAGATCATGAATGCAATGATAAGAAACAAATTAAAGGTAATTAATATTATGGACAAATTAAGAAAGACAAGACTTAGATAATTTGATCATATTAAGAGGAGATACACAGACGTTCTAGTAAGAAGATGCGAGAGAATTGTACTTAAAGAATGTAAGAGAAAAATAGGGAGGCCTAAAAAGAACTAAGGGCAGGTGATAATAAATGATGTGACAATATTAAAACTTACTGAGAATATAACCAACAATAGAAAACTTTAACGTGTTAGGATTTAGGTAAATGATCCCTTGTAAAGGGATCATTGTAGTGGTAGTTCTCTTAAATCTTTTAACTCTTGTCTTTTATAGTTAGCCTAAGAAGTAAATAATCTTTTTATTTATTTTACATACTTATATATTTATATTTGTAATTTTATTTTAACTATTTTTATTTATATTTTATTTTCCTCACGTGAGTTAATTAGAACCAGCGTCTTTACTAATTAGGGGTCGTAAGGTTGCGTACTATTAAATCTCTCCAAACTTCATATCTTAGCGAGATTTCTACTATGTATTTTTGTTATTGTGGTAATAATCTCAATAAAATTACATATATTTTCTATAAATTTAAATAAATATTTTTAACTGAATCCACTTTGATGAAGCTCGACATCTAAGTTAAAAGTTCTCATCTCAAATTTAAGGTAACACTTAATGTTCTTGCTTATCGAAGTTGCCATCTATAATGTTGAGATAAAATATATGAAAAAATATAGAAATTTGAAAGATGTCTTGGCTTTAAAAATAAATTTGTACATAAAATCAAATGTTTTGGAAGATTAATTAGGTCTTCGTCCTAATTTTTTTTTTCTAACTTTAACAGTTATAAATACTTAAATCTCTCATCTCATAAATCTATAAGAAGATATGACAAATATAAAAGTATATTTATATCTTTATTAATAAATTAAAAGATTTTGTTTAGCTCTATTATGGAGAGCGCCTCTTCTATATAATATTAAGAAAAAATCAAGAGATGATGGGCGTGAAATGTGGGAAAAGGGGAATCCGTGGCCGGAGGTAATTCGTAAGGGGCTTCAGATCTTCTGCGTTATTTAGTCAATCCAACGCTATGTCATGAAATTTTAGTCATAAAAATAAATATTGTAGCTAAAAACTCATAATAGCTAAAAGGCAGAGGACATAACCCCTCGTAAGGGGCTATTTTGCTCGCAAGAAATTTTCTGTTTTTAAAATAATGTTCTAATATATATATATGTATATATATATACGAATAAAATTAATTAATCCAAGTTAGAACTAATTAGCATAGACAAAACATCTAGTCCTATTTGCCAACTTAAGGCATAGTGAAATGGTTGTTGGACAATTTTGTCTTTTCTCATAAAGTTAGACAACAATTAATTACATTTCTCGATTTTTTTAATGACTTATCGGTTAAGTTACGTAATTTGATCCACATAAAGATAATAAAGTGACTCAATAAATGATCTAAATTAATGGGTCGAAGTCTGTATGAAAAATAGATTTCAATTAGAATGAACTTGACCTATATCGAGCTTGTGATAGGGAAATCCAATATGAAAGCTATATATAAAGGTTGAGGACTCCTGCAGTTGCTCATATATCAATCGTAAGCATAAGGATTTTCTGACCCATTAAAAGAGCTTATGTTTTGAAAAAATTGCAGAAAGACCTTACTCGTGTTTTAGAAAACAATTCTCATGAACGCAGCGATGGATTCGTGCTAGTTTTGGCTTCGGAAAGTTTATTTGAAGTTACAGAGACAGAAATCAGGTATTTCTGCATTTTTTGTTTCTTGCCCTTTCACGTTCGATCCAAGATATGTAACTAAGATATCGTTATGTATGACACATGATATCAGAGCGGTGACGTGATCGAGTGATTAAAAACGAAGATTTTTGGGTTTCCCTCCATAAGGTTTTTAGATATTTAACTTATATTTTTCAGTTTTTTTCTTGCTTATTATTACATAAAAGTAGTATACTTTTGTTTAGCATTGAGAAACAAGGTTAAAATGAGTCGGGGAGCTTGAAAAAAGCCCGAAATTGGTTAAAAATTATCATTTTTTGGTAGGGACGGCACATGCACCCGACAACACATAGTACCGCCCTAAGGAGCAGTAGGTCTGGCAAGTGCAGCATGGACAGTGTCGTGCCACATGTCGCGCATGCACCATCAGATAAGCGAGTGTGAGCATGTGTCTGGCGCATGCTGCGCACACACCGGTCACTGTTGAGGGGTGTTACTGAGCGGCGCATGTATCACAAGCACCGTACCTCTCCACTCGCAGCTGATGTCAACGGATGATGTCAGCACTACAGTGCACTGACACATTGTTGACTTCATGCTAATGTCAACAGCTATAGTAATTAAAACAAAACACAAATTTTAGATTTACTGTAAAGATACCCTAGGGTGTTTTGGGTCAATTTTCAGGTCCGAGAAATTCAAAAAGTGAAACTTTCAATTTTTTTGATTTATTACATTAGTAATAAATTCAAGTTTAACTTTAGGAAAAGGAATTAAGGCTTTCTGAATTTGATTTTGAGTAAATTTTCATGCTTCGAACATCACATGAGGGAGATATTTCAAGTTTTTGTGTCTCGAGTCTCATGTTCAATGTTCGGGATCGTATAATAGTTACTCAAAAAAGGAATTGAAACATTTTGAAGCTATTTTTTAGTGAATTTTCGTGCAACGAACTTGTTATAAGGGAAATAAATGAGGTTCTCGTGTCTCAAGTGATCGATTCAATATCCAGTGATGCACGATAGTTGCTCTACTGAGATTTGTTTTTTTTTGCAAAAGTCTCAAATGAAGTTTTCAGAAAATGTCTTCAACACGAGTGTGTGATAATGAGAATGTGCATTCAGATTTTTGCATTTATTGATATTACATTGTCACATACCATATTCCCATAAAGAATGTGAGGATAACATAAAGATATATCCCTTGTGTTTTTGGACTTTTTGAGTTCTGATGAGGATGTAGTCACCAAAGTGACCTTTCAAGTCAGTATTTTGAATTGTTCTGCTTGTATGTTGGGAGATGTCTCTGATTTTATGTTTAGTTATTTTGTCTAAAGGTGTTTGGCATTACATAACATTTTGAGATGTGTATAAAGGCATTAGATAGAGAAAAGGTGTTGCTCAAGTGATCTATTTGCCCAATGGTGGTAGTGTCATAAGAGTGGATGGTTTGTAATCTAATCGCTTTTATGTGGAAGTTTAATTACATATATTATGTATTCAGCCCAATGGTGTTTCATAATATGTGTAATCGGATTTTCAGAAAAGATATTATTTAATGGCTTCGAGTATTGTTGTTGTCTTAAATTTGTGCTGATTTAAACATTATTATTTCATAGTCACCTTTTCGATCAACAAAATCAGTGTCACCATTGAAACCCTGACTGGTTTCAACACAAAGAAGTGGATAGAGTATGTATTAAATGCTATGTAGATAGTTGAGGTTGATATGACCATACAGACGGATAGGCCATCTCCACCTACATCCATGAGCTCGAGATTTCATAAAGCAGCGTATGAAGCCTGGGATCGGTCTAACAAATTATATCTTATGACCATTAAGAGATCCATACCTGACCATCTGCTTAGTAGACTTCTGGACACAGACATAGTGAAGGACTTTCTTATTAATGTCTCCAAGAGGTACAAAGTCTCACTTAATGTTGAGGCAAGTGCCTTGATGAAAGAATGATTCTCCATTAGGTATAGAAAAGAAGGGGGAGTAATTAAGTACATATCAAGAATGATTCATCTTCATAGTAGATTGAAGATGTTGAGCATTCCTCTTCCTGATGTCTTCATTGTTCACTGACTCTTAACATAGTCCCTTCAGAGTTTAGTAATCTGGTGATGACATATTATTTGCTGGATGAGGAATGGGACTTTAGTGCTTTGATAACCCATTACATTGCTGAGGAGGAGAAACTCAAGCTTGCTACTCCTATGACCCTCAAAGCAACTAAAGGGAAGGAAAAGATGGAGCTCACTAAGCTCAAAGGTAGAAAGTTCAAATCTTCTCTACATGCTGATGTTGATCAAACCAATGCTGGTAAAAATCTGCATGACATAAAGAAGCAAGCAATATAAAGCCTAGAAGGAAAGATTGTGACCATCAGATAACTCTTTCGCTTATTAATTTATGAATCTAATTTATGATAGTCGCATTAAGTATCTAATGGCTACGTAGTAGAGCATCTGATCAAGGTGCTTCCATAATGCAGGGGTTTATATCCAAGATAAAGCTAAATAAAGGGAAGGAAAAACTGATGGTTCACAGCAATGAAGAAGTAGAAGTAATATCTATAGGGAATGTATCTACTGAACCTTGTTGTAAGGTTCATTTGGGTTTTACACAACACATTTTATATGTAAACTTTTGATCAATTTTGGACAAAGAGAGTTAATGTTTCGTATTTAATGCTTCTATTGTATAGTTGTTGTTTAATGCAAAACATAATGGTACAACTTTCTTGTCATATAGTTTACATAAAATATGTCTTACCGAAAATTAGATATATGCTTCTTTATATCTTGCTAAACAAGTTATGAAATGAAGAACCTAGATGAATGTGAAGTCATACATAGTGTGAAATAAATGTTTAAGCCACATTTCCAAAGCTGGGGTTGAGAGATCGATCCAGGAAAGCATTTGTTAATTCTAAATTATGATGATTTGGGAACATGTGCTAACTAATGCAAGGGTAAGTTTAGTCAATAAGGATATTAAGGTCAACTCATTCATTTGACTTATTTAGTCTAATACATAAAGATATCGGTAGACCATATGTAGTTGCAATGTGCAATTCTAAATGAGTTCTGACATTTGTTGATGATTATTTTTATTACTGTTGGACCAATAGTGGTTGACAAATTAAATCCTACTTATGTTTTGATAATAATAAAATGTATAGAATTGGTTAAGAAATTATTTCAGGACAAGACAACATTAATACTTGATGAGCAAGATATAAATCTTTGTGAAATCCACAAGGAAATAATCTTTATGGGAAGACCTGATGAAATTCACAAGGAAAAGATGATTTTCGTGAAGATTATGGATAATGATCTGGAATATATTCGTTGAAGCTACACAAGTCGACTTACAATGCACAAGTCGACTTATTGGAAAGCAGAGATGAAGTTTTTATGAAAAATGTTGACACAAGTCGACTTACAATGCACAAGTTGACTTATCGGAGAGCGGAGATGAAGTTTTTATGAAAGACGTTGTCACAAGTCGACTTACAATACACAAGTCGACTTATCAAAGAGCGGAGCTGAAGTTTGTATGAAATACGTTGCTGCAAGTCGACTTACACACCACGACAAGTCGACTTACACACAATGACAAGTCGACTTACAAGTCCAGCAAAATGACTCTAACCTAGTCAATCAACCAAAAATGGCAAGGAAATAATTTAGCAACGTCTATGAGGAAATCAAGCAACGGCTAGGAGATCTACAACAGCTATATTCATCTCAAGTTTGCAAATAAATACAAGAAGATCAAATAATCAGAAAGAGAGGTCCAAAAAGAAAAAGCATACAACTATTGTTACTAATTTGCTCTCAATTGCTCTTAGCTAGTTCCAGATTTGTATTGAGCATTATTCCATTATCTTTATCTTATTGTTACTGTGAGTTGAGTAATTAGAGGAAAATCACTGGTGTGGTTGGATTTGTGCCGAAAATCAAATCGAGTAGTGAGGTAGGATTTGTGCCAAAAAACAAATCAGTTGTAAGGCGTAGCTTGAACCGGAAGTCAAGTTGTATTGTACGAATTCTCACTAAACTAAAAAGTGAGCAATAAAGTGATTTGTCAAATCCTAAGTGGAAGCTTAGGTAAAGGACGTAGATCTTAGCACCGAACCTCTATAAAAACAGTGTTTGCTCTTCTTCCCTACCCTTTGCATTTAAATTTAGTTAAATTAGTTTTTATGTGAATTAACTTCTGATTTTATTGTAGAATCCTACGAAAAGCTTTAAAGATCTATTCAATCCTCTTTTTAGATCGATTACAACCGGTTGCTTTAGAAGCAGCTGCCGTTTTCACTTCGAAATTCTTGACATGAACCCGATTTCTCAGCTGTTGTGTGCTGGGCATTGTGATTGGGCCATTTATGTGGTACTTCACATATCGTATTGTGATGATCATCCTTATCTCCGTGCAATGCTTGCTTGGGAAATTTTGTTTCAATATTGTGAAACTAGGAACTCAGATGAATCACAGAGATAGTTTATCAAGGAACTCGGATGAATCTCCTGCATGAAACCTTTTGTTCTGAGATCGGATGAATCATTTCACTTGTATCTTGATACGTGGCAACCAGATTTTATTAGAAGTGCATTTAGCTTTCATTTACGTCCTAAGCCCTTATTCCTGACCGTTGCGTGTTGCTTTATTCTTTAATTAATGCAGTCATAACCACCGAAGAGTACGGAGACTTGCAACTTCGATGGAGAATCGAAAATTGGGACATGGGAACTGGAATTTCTTCATTTCTGGAAGATGAGTATGACAATGCTATCATTGGACTGGTGAATGTGCATAAAACTATATTATTAATTGTATGACATGCTAGAATTGTTTTTCTCCAGATAGCATTTCGGGTTAGAGCTAAATACCATGGTATGCAAAAATCCGTACGTCGTCTGCCATTGTCAAGTTGTTTTACAAGCCAGTTCACATTGGCAGCCGTTGAACTTTGTTAAAAGTATGTGTCAGACTGTCACTAAGCCACCGTCTGGTTACTGTAAAGCTGACATGAAATTTGGCAGATTTTTCTAGTCACTGCTTTTCCCAACATGCCTGTCCTTTTACAGAGTCCTACTTGTTATCTTTGCATCTTTTCCTAGTCAGACAAGTAAACAGCGAAGAGAAAAAGAGAAATCAAATGTATTCAAGACTACTGGTACTGGTATCCTACGTTCAATTTTATGACGGTGTCTAATTTTATTTAATGTTTAAAACGATAGTGGTAATCTTTTGTTCATGAGTTAAATTTCATATAGGCCTTATTTGGCCTATCAGCGGTTATCTGATAATCGATTATCTTAGTTGATTTAATCAGTAAATTATATTAGCTATTGAGTAAAGATGTTTAATAAAACTAGCCGTTTATTTACGATGACCTAAATTTAAAAAAATTATAAAGATATGAATATTATATATTTTAGTATTTCGTTGAATATTCTTATAAAAATTTAGATTTTAGATATTTAATTATACAAAAATTAAGTTTATAACTCTAATAACAATATAGAACATATAATAATAATAATAATAATAATATAACAATAACAACAACGATGACAATAATAATAATAATTATTATTATTATTAATTATATTATTATTATTATTATAGTATTATTATTATGATACATCTAAACATAAAATATAATTATAATTAGGTATAAATTGACTTGCAAAAATTAACTAATGTATAACTTTGCTTATTTAAAAAGGTATAATTGATTTTTCACTTCTACGTATTTAGCTAAGGATGAAAAAGCTAAAGATGAAAAAGCTACTCAAAACGTTACTATTGTGTAGCTTTTTTAAATTCAACGTTTTGATATAAATCAACTAATTGTTTATGTTTATCAAACAAAATTTTTAGCTGTTTGAAATAATCAAATGACTTAAAGACATGATTAAGCTAAAAATTAGCTGATTCGATAAACATCAAAGGCAGTCATAGTTCTTAATCAAGCCAATCTATGATGTAAATAAGAAGTAGGAGATGTACTAATAATCAGGGACGGAGCCACAGTGAGGGCAAGTGGGGGCATTTGCCCCCACTAGCTCCAAAAAATTTTACATAAAAAATTATTATTTTAAATTTTTAACTCATAAAAAAATTAAAATTTTGTTTTTATTAAAATTTTGCTTTTATTAATTTTTTTTTTGCCTCCAGTAAATTTTTACCCCCACTCAAAAAAAAATTTGGATCCGTCCCTGCTAATAATCCTTTTGAGTTAATTCTATCGAGGATAAATACTCGTACTTCTTTAATTAAAATTTTGTCAATATTTTAATAAAATTGGATATTAATCAAATTTTAAAATTTGACATTTTAATGAAAAATAAAGTACAAAAAGAAAAGAAAGGTGTAATGTAAGATAATTAAAGTAGTAAATGACTTTTATTTATTTCTTACCATATTACGACCAGTCGTAGCGTCACGTAAGCGCACGTGAAAAGTGAATTCAGAGGCGGCACCATATTCTCCGTCATCTTTCACACGTCAACATAAACCAAACGCACCAATCACAAAACATTAAACTGATCTGGAAACAACACTTCAAACTACGTTAGAACTAAATAATATATAATACCGAGGTATTTATAATAACAACACACAAAAAAAAGCAGGAGAAAACAATACCTCCATAGGTGAGCTGATATACGGCGTACATAGAATATTGGAGGGATCCAACTCTGAAGCTCCAAGCTTTGTAGAGAGCGACCACCGACCAGGAAGCTTTCTTCATTTTCCGCGCCCTTTAGCTCGACATCTCTCTCTCTCTCTCACACACTTTCTCTGTTTCTTCTCTGAAACATCTCTTTTTTGCTTTTGGTGTATGTTGTTTTTCGTTCTTTTTCTTTTTCTGGGTTGGTCGTATTGAAGATGCGTCGGTCCGCATCCAAGAAAACGGGTCAGTCAAATTCAACTCCGATTCCTTCTTCTGCTACAGATTTTTTTCCCTCTGGTAATTCCTTTTCTTTTGTTTATTTGCTTCTGATTTAATTTTTGTAAAGATCCAATCTTTTGTTTTTCTATATTCTTTTCGGGTTTATTTGTTTTTACTCGTTCTCATGTTTTTGCTTCTGGGTTGAATTCAATATCTGTTATTCTATTTGATTTGATTATTCTTAGTTGCTTTAGTTTTCTTCTTAAATGGTCATAATTGGATTCTGTCGTCTCCAATTATGTTTCTGTGGATTTTGTTTGATGGGGGATTGAGAAGCTGCAATAAGAAGATAATGTGTAGAAAGAACTAAAAGGAAACAGATACGCTTATAGGGATAAGGTTGCGTTAAAGGGAATGGCATGAGACGAAGGAAAGTGATGCTGCTGAGTAATATGAATTTCGGGCCTTGAGATGAACCAGAACGTTTTTGAGCGAAATAAAAAAGTATGCCAGATTGATTTAGCTAAACCTTCCCGAGAACTTCATCGGGAATTTGGATATGAATATATTTTACTTCTTTTATGCCTTTTAATCTGAATGGAATTTTCTTGCTTTACCAAATCCAACTTTGGTTTCCCTCTTTTCATACCTTGCTCAAAGTGATCTGTGCATGCTTGAATCATATAATCGCATTCACTTGATTCAGAATTGATTAGTTCGGTACTACTCGTTTTGCTGTTATCTGCTACCGATGCTTTCCATATAGTTAACATTGTATTTTGAGGTTGCCATCTAATTTGTAGTTGTAATTTGCATATCTTACCTGTCCATCATCAGGGAAAGCATCTTCGAAAGAGATGGAGCGAATTGATAACTTATTTTACTCTTATGCAAATAGGTCATCCGGTATGATTGAGTAAGTTTTACTCTGTTTGCCCAACATCTGACACTTCACTCCAACTTATCTGCATTCCTGGTGGGGAATGGAGTACTTGTTTTACCTCATGTTATACAAATGAACTTTTAATGAAATTTGGAAGTAGGTCTTAAGTACTATAATGCTATTCGATGAACTAGAGGTAGAATGCAAATTGAGGAATCTAAGAAAATGATATTAGAAAAGAAAAGAATACAATGAAGATAGTGGTCAGAAGTCCGGGATTATTCATGTTTACTCGATAAACACCATATCTATATTTTTCTTCTTGTTGTCAAAATAATCAACCCTTTTGATCCTTAAATAATTTCCAAACCAATCATTTCAAGCTTGTTAGTGTGTACTTCCATCATGACATGTATGCTTATAGAATGATTTGTCATTTCAACAGCCCAGAAGGAATTGAAGTTCTATGTGCAGATATGGAGGTGGATCATACTGATGTTAGAATCTTGATGCTAGCGTGGTAAGTTCCTTTTGGTTGCCTAGATATCATGCTTCAAAAACTTTATTAAGCATCAATCTTAAATAGATGGCTATGTATTGCAGGAAAATGAGAGCTGAAAAGCAGGGATACTTTGCTCTGGTAAAGAACATTAGTCTCTTTGAATATCAATCCATTTTCTATTTTTTGCTCAATTGTTTTGGGTTCATGCATTCCAGTGGGGTCTATGTGCACAGTTACTGATGCATGGTTCAGGCATTCCTGAATCCTTAACAGTTTTGTGTCCCTTTTTTCTAGAAATTTTCTCAATTTGATTACTGTTTTTGATTCAAATATGGAACTTAAATATTGCACAAACCGTTATTACTTCTGCATGTTATAAACTCATATAATACTGTTAATAGGAGGAGTGGCGTAGGGGCCTCAAAGCACTGAGGGCTGATACTGTAAATAAATTGAAGAAGGCCCTTCATGAGCTAGGGAAAGAGGTACATGATAGCTTTCTTTCTTTCTATTTTTATGTCTGGTTTGCTTCATTTACAACAGTATGAGATGCATCTTAGCGATGGGTTATAAGTATGCAACACTTTTGACATTATATTTTCATCTTATCAAGGTCAAGAGGCCATCAAACTTTGTAGATTTCTGTTCGTATGCATTTCGATATTGCCTAACAGGTATTGGAATTTCAAAGCAGCATTTATTTGCAATTTGAAATATTGCCCTTCTAACCAGTATTTATGCTGCTTTGGTTTTGCAATAAATTGGTGCAGAGGAGAAACAGAAAAGTATAGACATAGAGAGCATCTGCCAATTACTGGATCTTGTTTTAGGGTCCCATTTTCGTGCACAGGTGGATTATTTTATTGAGTACCTAAAGGTGAGTGGTTATATTCTTCTGTACATGCCTTTCTGAAGTTGCTATTAGAACTTGTGACAAAAGCCATGTCTTATACTCCAACTGCAGATTCAGAATGAATATATGGTCATAAACTTGGATCAGTGGATGGGCTTTTACCGATTTTGCAATGAGGTACTACCTACATTTAGCTCAACTGCTCTGAATTTCTTGGTCACATCATAGTAGAACTTCCTGTGCTGTCCGTTCATTTTCTTATTTTATGATGATGTTATTATCATAAGCAGGTTTTAATGGCATATGCATACATGAATGGAGATGAATCTTAATGCGAGTTAGCTTCCTTTTAGAAGTAAGAGGTGATAAATGTTATATGAGCAGAAGAGAAAACTCATTGCAATTTTTAAGTGCACAAACATACCCACTCATCACTCCATTTCACTATATATCCTACTTGCAAATTGTAATGAGCTACTACCATCCTGTACGTGCTGTGGCTTGTTATGCTGGAATCTAAATTGAATCTTCATTTGTTTTTAACAGATTAGTTTTCCAGAGCTCAGTAATTATAATGCAGAACATGCATGGCCATTGATCCTGGATAATTTTGTAGAGTGGCTGCTAGCAAAAAGTTCCTAGGCCTTTCGATTGATTCTCTGCTGTAAACCATTGTCATTATGCACCGAGGTACTTGTCCTTGTTTTTCTTCACTATCTTGAAACTGTATTAGCTTTTTACAGCTTTTAATCTGTTTAACAATTGGTGATTGATCTGCTTGCAGGAACATTAAATCTTGTACACATTAAATTTCTGCAACAAGTTTCATTTTCTTCTTGCTTCAGTTTGTCTACTATGTTTAAGCCCAAACCGACCTTGTAAGATCAACAAACTATTAACCACAATTGGAGAATTCGATCCTGTGATGATTAATCTCTTTACCACCCCAAAAGAAAAGGTTGGAAGATGCATCACTCAAAGAAACGTTAGAATTTAAAAAGGGTAAACATCAAAATCACAAAGATTTATTATTATTGTCTTCAGAATCTTGGGGGGAAAATGGTGATAGGTTCCTTAGCAACTAAGTAATCAGAAGCAAATTTGATGACTGGCTGCCTCAGTAGATTAATGCCTCGGACTCGTCAGATATGTGCCCTACTCATGAAGACATAGAATGGTGGACATGGTGATGTATTCATTCCAACGGCAGAATCCAAGAGATTTAAAGGAATAAGAAATCCACGTTGTACTCTTCACGTAACCTCGTCTCTTACAACTATATTCAAGATTTAAAGCCCAAGGATTAGTTTCTTGCAAGTTCTTTTTTAAGCAACTTTTTTTTTTTTATAAGAGGGAAAAAGACAATGATTGCACAACGTGTCGCGGGAAACAGATCTCGGACATATCCTCGAGGAGGATTACATGATACCGCTCAAAATGCGTAGCATATCTCGCTAGCCAATCCGCACAGCGGTTGCTCTCACGGTAGATGTGGCGATGCACGACCGTCCAGTTCCGTGTAAAATGTTTAACATTGATAACATATAAGTTGTTAGCCTCCATTTATTGATAAATAAAATTTATGTTTAAATTATTTAGCTATTCAAATTGTTAGTTTCTCTTATGTAAGTTGTGAAATTCCCAAATTGATGAGTGAAAACTATAAGATTTGAAGAGAAAGAATTATTTTTCATCTGGGTTGGATAATGGACATTGATTATGTTATCTAAAAGGATGAATCACCTAAGGTAATTGAGGCCAGTACTGCAGGTAAAATTGCTCTTTATGAATGTTGGGAGCTATCTAATTGCCTAAGTATGATGTTCACAAAAACCAAAAATTTTGTTGGCATTCATGGTTCTACAAGGCTTACCGGCATGAGCACATCATGAAGATGAGAGACATTACGACTCATCTAAAAAAACTCAAGGTTGAGATGTGTGATTATATCCTCATACATTACATTTTGAGCACTCTTTCACCATCATACAGACCCTTTAGAATCTCTTATAATATGTATAAGGATAAGTGGTCAATAACTGAATTAATGACAATGTGTGTTCAAGAGAAAGGGAGATTGTTGATGGAACAAGGAGAGAGTTTGTAGAGTGAACATTTGGCTGTTCAAAGAAAGAAGAAAAATGAAGCTAACTTAAGAGGAAAAGGTCAAATACCTGCCTAAGCTGACATTAAGAAAGAATCTAAGTGCTTCTTTTGCAAGAAAAAATGACACGTGAAGAAAGATTGTGTCAAACATAAGGAATGACTTGAAAAAAAAAGGTAATCTACTCTCACAAGTTTGTTTTGAATCTAATATGGATGAAGTTTGTCATAACTTATGGTAGATTGATTAAGGTTGTATTGTTGGAACCCCTCCCTGGTGCGACACGTGTCCGACGTCCTACATGACATCTGGACGCGCATCTCACGAGGAAACGATTCCTCACTACTAATTAAACCTCAAATCGTACTTAAGCTCACTTCATCCGAATAAACCTTGATAAATTGACCCTAATTATCTTCCA
>JANZLX010000213.1:4485402-4507625 GCA_025531955.1 Erythroxylum orinocense | reverse complement strand
AACTAAACATAAGAGAAAATAGGTAGAGAAATTTACCACGACGAATGCTGAACTAATAAATTGGTTATTTTTAGTGTTGATGATCAACGCAAGTTCAATAACGAAGGAGATCGAAAACCAAGATTTATTTAATTGATTATTAAATTCTCCTCATTATTTTGTTTTCAATTATTTTTTTTCAATTAATTTCTGTTTACTTCAGAATCATAAAACCCCCTCATTACGTGTAAACATCGGTTAATTTCATTTCTTAAACTTTACACGCATTCTCTGTGGGATCGACCTAGACTCGCCACTATTATAGTAGTAGTCTAGTTATTTTAATTTTGACTAGCGATACGACTCACGGTCACTAAGTCTGTAGGACCAAATTTAGTTTATAAATCTTTAATATGTAAACTTGATGCTTATTTTAGATATTGGCATAAGTAGGAGGTTGATTAACAAATACCTATTCTTCCAAATAGTTATATAAGAATGTAGATTGACATCTAGATAAAAAAATATAACAATTTTATATAATCAATGCAACCACTATTTTGATTATGTCATATCTTGCAATTGGAGAGAAATTATATATATTTATTCCCATATTGTTGCTTATATCCATTGACTATCAAGTGTGCCTTGTATTTGTCAACTTCGACACTTTCTTAGAGCTTTGCTTTAAAGACCCACTTTACACCAATGATGTTATGTTCATTTAAAAGTTCCACTTGCTCTTAATTATTACTTCTTTCAATGGTGCCAATTTCATCATTCGTCATCCTTCACCATTTTTCTTCTTTGACAACACTCTAAAAAAAATTAGTGTTCAGAATCTAAAAATGAAGCAAAGTGAGTAATTGGATCTTCAATCTAATTTATCTCATAATCTTTTCATCTAAATTGGCCTTCTTTTCACCCAATGTGGAGAATAAGCTTCTTTTTCATTGACTTCAATATTGTTAGTAAAATTTAAGTATTGCTGGAGTTATATTTGATGAATTTCAATGTTTTAAAAACTGGACCGGACATCGAACCGGTTGAAGGAAAGGTTTAAGGTTTAGAGGTTCAACCGGTAGTGAACCGCTATCAAACCGAAATATAATAAGTAAGATGCAAATTTTATAAGAATAAATAAAAATAAAATATTTTATTGAAATGAAAAATACACCAATGTTTATTATTATCTAATAAACTAAAAATAACTAAACATGAGTCCAATATAAAACTTAAAAAATAATAATTTACCAAATTAATAACTTAAAACAAATTAATAATTTACCAAATTAATAATTTAACAACAAATTAAGAAGAAAAAAAAGTATTTCAATCCATGACTTTTTTTTATTGTGAAACACTTGAATTTGTTGTGTTGTTATCAACAATTAATTACACAAGAAATAACAGAAAAATTGTCTACAAGTTAAATACCAGTCAAAGTAATATTCACCTCGCTCTCATAAGAAAAAATTACTCCTCAAGTTAATTTCAGCTATTATGTTGAAGGATATGCTTTCTATAACAAATTAACAATTAGATAGGGTTTCAACTTTCAAGTTAAAAGGGGGAATCGCAGGATGGGTATGACAAGTACGCAGATTGATAAACTACAAGACACATTAACACGTAACTTCTTTCAACTTACTGCATCTTTCCCATTTCTTGACGGCTGCTAATATCAGCAAATAATGACAGAACTAGTCATAAAGAAGACCCTGTAGGTCCTGTACAAAACTTCCTTTCCTAGAGCTAGTCCACACTTTCACACGAGAAGAGAATTGATTTCGGGAAGAACAATGAATGCGTCTTGACACTAGGAATCAAAAGACTAAGCAACTAATTCTGAATGTATCCAATGTACAGGGAATTAACTTCACTTGATGTATAATTCATCTGATTCAGATTTCAAGTGAATAGACAATATGGTCCTAGTGATTAGTAATCATTATATGCTGGACTCCTCCAAACATCTTAACTCCTTGTGATAATGTAAACTAGGCACTAATCCTCGTTGGGAAGGGAAGGAAACATTAAGCTCCACCAAGTTATCTCTGCAACCATTTTGAAGTTATATTCCATTTATCACATCTGCAAAAATCTCTGCTGCATATAAACCAATCCCAGTTCAATAACAGATGCTGAACATCCTGTCGAAGACCAAGATTAATATCCTCACACCACCAAATCCAGTAATCCTCATTCATTCACGGAAAGACTAGATAGACCTTTAGACCAAGCTCTGGCCACTCTTCTTTGTTTGATAATGACATGTTCCTGTAAGTTGGCAAATAAATGGAAGATTATCATTGCAACAATCCTCTTACTAAAGATAAATACCAAAAACCGTCAAATATCAGAGATACTCTGCAAATGGGAAACATCTATTCAACTCAAGGAGCACCTCTAAAAAGGGTACTATCCGATCCAGTAATAGTTATCAATAGAAACATGGCAAGGAAAGGTAAAGTAGAATCAACAACCAAAGCTCACCACTTTGGACTAGTAAATTACATCATTCGTTTACAACAAACTGCAAGCAAATATAGAATTTCGTTTCTCCAAAACAAATAACCGAAAAAAAACGTCTTAATTGATGAAGGTAATCCAATCTAAAATATTTGACCAAGAAAGGGAACAGGGCAGTGGGGATTGACCAAAAATAGAAGTCTGGAATCGAACTAAATATAAAGGAACTTACTTTAGGACTGCAGCAACAAGCCATTGACTCCAAGATGATGAAATGGCTCTACTAACACAAACTGATCAAATAGGGGCAAGAGAACTTCAAGTGCATTTGCTTGGTCACCGACGAGCGCTTATAAAGCCCCAAGACTAGATTTTTAACAGAGGGGTAGAGAACTAGAGATACTAAAACAGATAGATAATTCCCAGCACTGGCTTGTCTCCTATGTATGTTCCGGAGATAGGAGGGGGAGGCCAACAAGTGACCACAGGTTCAAGTTCCTGTACTCGCGGAAGGAGATAAAGTCCCAGCAAAAATTTAGGTAATCACTTAAGCTTCCTTCGTCTACTGTTCAATAAAACCCAGTGAATCTCAAATTTGGGAATTGATATTAAAACAGAAGAGGAATAAGAACAATAAGTTTTACCTGTCTCTCTCTCGAGATCTGTGCAGAACAATGAGTTGCCGAAGTAGCTTAGATGGTCCTAAGGGGTCGCCAGACAGAAAAGTGTCCATGCATATGCTCTTCTGTCTTTAAGCTTGTTTGTTTCTTCTCGGTAATATGAAGCAGAAAAAGAGAGAAAAAGTCCGGAGCTCTCTGCTAATTCTACACCACGTATTCTTCATGCGCCGCCGCAGCAGCCACCACAATGAGTTGCCAAAGTAGCTTAAATCCAGCTCGAAAAGTAGCTTCAAGGCCAGATCTGTTGGAGTTGATGTGAAACAAGGCTAGATCTGAAAGCAACCAAGCTCCTCCGGCAAGTACCCGACAATATCACCATGGTTGAGGTCGATGCCGGCCATATCTGGAGAAGATAGAAAAAATAGAGCTGATTTCTGAGAAGAGAGAAGAGAGAAACAAAATGAGAAGCGGTGCAATGGAGAGAACCGTGAGAAGAGAGAAGAGAGGAGAGGACGAGTTTTAATCCGGTTATCAAATAACCGGTTCATGAGAAAATCGGCCGGTTCTCTGATAAACCGGCCGGTTTTTATACTTAAGGGTTATTACCCTAAACCGAACTGGATATATGGCCGGTTCGGACCATTTCCGGTACCGGTCCGGTTTTCTCAACATTGATGAATTTTTGGGCAAACAAGAAGATGAAATTTTCTTCTATTAAAAAATCTTTTAAAAAAGAACTTGGATAGGTTACTGTGTATTCTAATCTCAAGTGTTCTTTTAATCAAAGACAACATCTCTGCTAATCACAGTCTTTTTTGATATTAAATTAAATAATTTATATGCTTTAAATGCTTCACTTACAGTAGGAAATATGCATTTTCACCTTTGTTACCAAGTTTTTTCCTTTTCTCATCCAAACATGGACATATGAAATGCATCCATATATTATGAAATAATCTAAAACTAGTCTTATTTTATTCCAAGCTCTTCAAGTATCATATTTTGAACAATAATGGATAGAATTTTGTTTAAAATATGAATGTTCCAATTTACTATTTCCAATCAAAGGGCCTTTTAAAAGTCCTCTCTTGCCAACAAACTTCTCAGCAAGTTAAGAATGATTATATTTTCCCTCTATTATATACCATTTATAAGCTCTCTTTAAATTTCATCTACTATATAACAAATTAAAATTCTTTTGAGCAACATTGCCACCACAATTTGTTTTATGAGTCTTAACTATCTTTTTTGCATCATTTTCTATGCCAACTTTAAGGCTTTTAAATATGGCTACTGATTTTTATGTTATAAAATAAAAAGTTTTTTAAAAGAATCATTAATGAATGTAATTATCTTTTACCTCTATTAGAAGATGGATTTGTTGGAAGATAAATGTCCAAATGCACTAACATCATTTGCTTTCTATAATTTCTCTTTAGGAAATTGAGAATGATGTTGTATGCTAATAACATATTCTTCACATGCTTATAAAGTAGTGATTTAAGGAAGACCTATCACCAGATTATTATGTTAGAATGTCTTCAATCCACCAAAATCCAAGTGGTCATGACAAAAAGTTATAACCATGAGGGATTTTTCATTTTAGCCATCAAACAAGACTAAATACTTTTAATCTTTCATAGTAACAAACAAGACTAAATATTTGTAATCTTTAATAGTAACAATATGTTTGAACTCATACGAACAACTATGATAACACCTCTAACATGGTTATAAATTTTGTAAACATCCTTCTTAATAGTGATAATATGATCTTTTTTTGCAACTAATCAATCCTTAATAAGTTACTTTTTAAGTCAGGAATATACAACACATTAAAAATCGAACACATTAAAAATCGTTTTTATAAAATCATTTTTGAATCTTATCTTGATATCACCTTTACCCATCACTTTCATAATATAATAATCATCAAAACTCACAGTATGATGAGCTTTATTTAGATTAAAAAAAACTTATTGTCACTCGTGTTATTATTGTACACTATATCCACATACCAAGTATTCGACTCAAGCTTCTTTCCACCTTAAATAACCATCAACAATGTTCCTGATTCCTTCTTTTTAATAAAGTTTGGAACTCCCTTCCTTTTCTTCATTATTAGGTAGCATAGTTTAACATTTAGATGCATAATGATCAATTTTATGATATTTAAAGCACTCTATCTTAGATTTTTCAAAATCTGTCCCTTTGCCTTTGCCTTGAAATTGATCAATATTGGCTTTATGATCCCTATTGACATCATTATTTGCATAATTTCTATCTCTATCTCTACCTCTACCTCTACCTTAATTGGTGGAATGAGTATTGATAGAAGCCTTTAATTCTTGTTCCTTTATTGTTTAAATTTGGTTCATCTTCAGTTTATGGACTTATAACAAGCTTTATTATTAATAAATTAGAATGTTTATATATATCTTTTGACTCTTCAATTGAGCAGATAATGTTATTAAACTTTAGTGTCAACGAGCACAAAATCTTTACCATAATGGTTTTTTACCTTAAGAGTCTTCATCCTTCTAGCTTTAAATTATGTTTTTCAGGAATCTGTTAAAGTCGTGCCTTCTGGTATCTTTTAAATTCAAATTTAATAACTAGATAAAACTCCTTTTAGTCAATTTTTCCCCATTAGCACTCTTCAATGATCAAAATGACCATCAAAGTGTGGGATGACTATTTGCACAAAATTAAAGTATACTAACATTGCATGAAAAATGTATGAAAGAAATTTAGTATTGCCTCATGTATTCTCACTCTTAAGATAACTTGGGTTTGATACCATTATAGGAATGAAAATAAAAAAGATGATATTTATCTAAAAAGAACATAAGCGAAAACAAGCTGATTATTCATTCATATTCTTGAAGCCTTTATATAGTAAGCCAATCTAGATAAATCAATTATATAAAAATTTATAATTTGATAAAGTAAACACATGCAAAGGGGGGTGAATTGTGTGTGACTTAAAAAAATTTGCAAGTTACTATCAATTCTTGTAAATGATAAGAGCCTGCTAACTTTTAAAATAAAATTCTGTAAATACAAGAAGCCTGTTAAAGTTAAGAAAAGAAAGGAGACTATTATTGTTAAAAAATGAAAGGAGTCTGTTAACGTTTAAAAATGAAAGGAGCCTATTAACGTTTAAAAACGAAACGAAAGGAGCTTGTTAACGTTAAAAAACAAAAAGAGACTGTTAATGTTTAAATTAAAAAACAATAGGTGACTGTTAATGTTTAAAAATGAAAGGAGCCCATTAACGAAAGAAACCTCTTGCAATATTAACATAGAAGGAGCCTATTCTAAAAGTGAAGGAGCCTCTTATAAATTAAACACACACATTATAATGCAAAAATTTGAAAGTTGAGAGAGAGAGAGAGAGAGAGAGAGAGAGTGACACAATAGATTTATACTGGCTTGGTTTGTAACAAAACCTATATCTAGTCCTCAAGTATTCAACTTGAGTATTTCACTATAAAACTCCAAGTAGTAAATTTTGATGAGCCTCTACAAGCTCACAAGTACATATTTTCAAGATTCTTCAACCTTTCACACTCGTAGTCTTTAACAAGCCTTTACAAGCTCTCAATAAAAATGTACATAGGTTTTACTCAATGTAAGCTTCAAGGAATGTCAATCTCTCTCAATACAATATTTTCACTTTTTAAGGCACAAGGTGTTCAATATAAATATAAATTTCAAGAATATTGATGCTGAGGAAGTATTTCAAAATCTGTGTGCTATTCATAGATACAGTGACTCTTCATTAAGTAGACATTTTGTAACATACCATACCATAGTGCATATGCTCGAACTTCCATAAAGTATCCGAGAATATACCCTATAGGAATGGCTTGTTAGAGCAATAACATTCACTTATTAAGGCATCATACATAACACAAGAATTTAAGAAGATCAAAATTTCCCATTTTATTCATAGACATGAACATACATTGTATCATTACAGTACATTATCCATTTATTTGCATTACCAACAACATCTAAGAGTTTGCTACTCTTTACAAGACGTTCTACATGAAGTGGGATGTTAAACCAAAATATCGTATCTAGTCTTTTTAGTGTCAGTTGACTGACCTTTGATCCATTCTTACTCTAAGACACAAGTATTAGATTTCTACTTGATCTGTTTAGGAGTTAGAACTCCTTTGAACCTGAAAAACAACATTGTAATTTTGATGAGTTTGCGAACTCAGTGAATGAACCATCATTGATGTGCTAACTCATATCAGCACTCAGTAACACATATATAGTCTAGTTTACCAAATATATCTTATAAATTAATAATTCACATCACATCACAAACTTCATTGATTTCAACCATTCAATATTCATCTCAGTTCAATGGGCATGTTAATTCAATTAGTCAATATGGTATATCCATTCAATCATTTAATAAATAAGGATCCATATGCAAATGCACATATGACTTACTTCATTTTTACTTTATTATGACCAAACGCCTATTTAACTATCCTGTATCTGTTGCAGATACCGGGCTCATTTTATATACTATCCCGTACCTATTATAGATACTGGGATCATTGATAACTGAGCTTATGACTCTTTGTGCATATTTATAAGCTTTAAGCTCTTTTTCACTTGAGTCACTCCAGTCACAACTCCTTTATCTGTTCATGCATTTCAATATAATGAGATGCAATGATTCACTTATGATGCATTTAGTATTTCACATTTGATATACTCAAGTCATAAATTACATTTTTTGGATCTAAGTCCAACATTCAACATTTAGTTAAGAACACATATTTCCATATTCACATACATTTACAAAACACTTCCAATACATTCCCGAATATCAATCTCCTTAGATAATTGATGGTCCAAAATTGTCACAATCATATGAGTAGCAATTCAATAACTAATTTTTTAAAAAAGAAACTAGATTATGGTGAGACAACATCTAGGTTAGCTCACAAGATGCTCCAGAATAGCTATTGCCTTGATGACCTGGCAATGTCTGGATGTGGTCGGTCAATTTGTGCTTCGATATCATGCAATGTACACAAATGCATACATTACTATCTTGTTTAACCAAATGGATACTCAATCATGCACATGTAGATGTATCATGTTTAATGCATGCTTAATTGACTATCGCGGGTATGTAACCTTTTTCACAATCTTGCTTATTCATTTGTCATATCTTGTATATAACTTATTGGTGATTAGATCAATGCCTTAAGAAATCTCGATTACTTTAAATTCATTCAATCATATATTTATGCATTCCTTCCTAACATTCCATACTCATACAACTTCCCAATTCTCATTCAATCATACCTAATTCATGATTTATATCCCTTACATATCATTTGTAATCATAAGAACACCTTCATTTCTTTAACAACTCATACTTCTCAAATTCATATACATTGGTATCAAATAATCCATTCTTTAATTCTAACATCAATTATCAACTTAAATTTATCAAACCCTTAATCCATCAATCAAACAACCATCTAAGTTCATTTCAAACCTTAATCAAATCCAAATACACCAAAGTAAAGTAACTTATCCTTGGTTGGTTCAACAATCACACAAAACAAAGTTTTTCACTTTCCAAGCATTTCCCATGAATGTGGGTACCTTTCCACAATCGTGGAAAGACAAAACATAATCTTTTCTTCTCTAGGGAATTTCCCACGATCGTGGGAAAGAGCTCATACTGCTTCCATGATTGTGGAAAGGGTGAATGGACGATTCACCGTCCGTTTCCTTCAATCTTTTTCCAAATTTTAACACCATCATACTAATCCATAAATTTTACGTTAAACATATTTCAAATACTCATCAATTCATCCCTAAATCCAATTCAAAATCATTCAATTGATAACTCATAAATCATAGTCTTTCATGCATCATAATCAAAACAGAACTATCATTCACCTTCATACATATAACCCTAACTTGTCAATTTCAGGAACACTCCCAATACACCCATTTTTTTACATAGTTCATCATTTACAATTCAAATATCAACCTAAACCATCTATATAATCCACTACTTTCAAACATAAAAAACAAGCAGAAACCATATATTCCTCCATCAAATTCCAGCACAACTTCAACGTCAACCCTACATATCTCTCATCTCAATTTAATCATCATGAATGTTTCTATTTTAACATGTCATAGAGATACAAAATCACTTACTTAATTATCCCTAATTTCACCTTAATATTCAAGTTAACTTAATCTTCAAATAAGCAAAGATACTTCAAGAACAAGATGGAAATAGAAAGGGATTTCAATCTCAAAATGAAGGTTGCAGAAATTTTGAAGTAGAAAAGTGTAGAAATTTGGGAAAAACTCAACGTATAATGGTTATAGGTGTGGGTCGGTGGCAAGAAGAAGAAGAGAACATATAGCCATAACAAGACAAAACAATGGTTTGTCAAGAGTAAAATCATGGGTGTAGGTGTTGGTGAGAATATGGACACTTGTCATGCTAAGATCCATACCATATGTCTCATCCTTTAACTACCATTTGTCACTCCATAATTAGTCCACTTGTCTCATAATCACTAGACCATTTGTCACCCAATTAAGCCACCATTGTCACTCATTTAATCAAGCCATGTGTCACATTATTACTAATGCCTGTGTCACTATTTCATAAGTCTAGTCAACCTAAATTTTCATGCATCAATTTATCTTTCTATTTAACATTTTTCCTATACTAGATATTCATATTAATTCATCAATCACTCAAATGTAACATTAATTTCCAATTCACTAATTTAATCCATCAAACCAAAATTTAAGACATAAATAACACACAATCACATAATCACATCATAAACATTTAAAATCTTTCATACCCCAGAATAAATCAATTGAGTGCTAAACTATCTTTGCAGTGTGTACTAAATAATAATTCATGTATGTATGTGAATATGATGCATGTAAATGAAACGCATTTCATGTATTCTCATATGATATGACTTATATGACTGCAGTTAAATTCCTAAGTGTAGGAATGGGTTATTAAACATTTTCTTCAACTAACCGTTGCTTCATTTTAATTCTAAGTTGACTTTGTACCTAATGAATCTTCGATATCATCTATGCTGGATTGTTCCTATATTTAGACGTTAAAAGAAAAGTTTTGTCAAAAATTTTTGGAGCTAACTGTTCGAATTAGTAAGATCCTTCCGTTGTGGAATCATTTCTAATAAGGTAAGTTCATTAAGAATGGAAACGTTTATCCTATAATTTTTATATCTTTTTACAAATTATATTATTGCTAACTCCATTTTGATTTTTGAAATATTATATGGTTATCATCAAAATCATTAATACTAAACCTTGAGCTAACAATCTCTCCTTTTTTGATGATGACAAGCAATAACAAATATATTTTCAAAATTCAAATTATAATAAAGGATTTTGAAAGATACCTGTAAACTTTCTATGTTCTTACTCACGGTCATGACTAGAAGGAGCCTTTCTTATGACCTTTAAGGAAAGGAACCTATAATTTATAAAATGGTTGGGATGCAATGATATCATATTATAGATTTAAACTTCACAAATTCAGTTCAAGAATATTTCAATAGTTAGTAAAATATATCATAGATATATCACCAAAAGAAAATATATCATCGAAAATATATTACAGATGCAAATATATCACTGACTCTCCCCTTTGTCATTATCAAAAAGATAAAAATTAAACAACCAACAAGTATATGAGAAAAAATATCACAAAAAGAGTTATGTAAAAAGAAGACAACATTATTTAGGAGATTCAAAAATTTTTAAAGAAAAATCTACATGCCAAGAATTTGATTTTGCTTGCTGTTGATCTAGCTGCATTTTTAATCTTAATTGGAAAGAATTTCCTTCAGTTGTTAAAGGATTTGATCATTTATGCTCTGGAGTGTGACAGGGGTTGATTTTTGTAGAGCAGGATTCAATAGATCTGTTGTTCTTTTTGTTTTCTTCTCCACCCACACATTGTCTTTAAGTTTATATCTGAATTGGTAGGGAATAGACGAATGAAACTTTGCAAGTTCATAGCAATCTAGATTGTCAAAAAACAAACTCCATAATAAGCAAAAATCTTAGTTAATAGCGTCCCAAACGGTAGACCACTAGTGGTATTCTTATGACTTCCCTCATCCACCATAAATTTTAGGACCATTGCTCTAAGATTCATCTTATTGCCCTTCAAAAGATTGAACACCACATATGTATCTTGGAGATTGCATCTTTCCACTAAACTGATCCTTGGAAAAATTGAAGTTGCGAAAACTGATGCAAGGCATCTTGACAATAATCCCAGATGCCTACACCATAGTCTCCCTTTATGGACATTCTTAGTGTGTAAGCAGATAAAGCCCATAACTTCTCCCAGATCAAGATCAGTAATATCCCACTTATGATAGGGAAGGTCTATTATGCCTACAAGAATTATATTCAAAATGTTTCCCAATATTTCTTCTGTAATCAAGATATCAAACTCACGTACCCAATAGATAATTGCCAGCTTCCCATCAATTTCTTCTTTTCTCATGTTTGTGTAAAAACATCTAACTAAGTCATCACACATTATTTCATCCAAATTTAAAAAAAAATCTCCCAACCAATAATAAGGAAATAGGGAGAAACGGGAATACCATTTTCATCGAATAGGAGAGAAGGCAAAATGAGTCCAGCAACCATCTTTTGCTTCTTATAGCGCATTTTGATCATGCTTCAGGTTCCATTGACTGAAACAGTTTGACCGGTGTTGAAGACTCTCCTTTTTTTGTTTCTTCGATTTTGACCTTTTTGCCTTTGGGATTCTTCAAATAGGGCTTCTTTATAAAATGGCTTATCCTTAACAATGAGGTCCTCAATCTTCTCTTCAACCATAGGTACTTTGCTTTTTCTTATTTCTTCTCGTTTCCTCTTTTGATATTCTTCTTCTTCTTTCTTTTCATTGTCAGGGGTTTCTTCTTATTCACTAATTTTCTCAGCTTGTTTTGCAACACTTCCTTTGGTCAGTAGTCATTTTATTAACTAAGCCAATTCTTAATCAAATCCATCATCATTAACAATCCAACACACTTTAGGCACTTTCTTATCCTTAGAACCAGGTTGAGGAGTAGTGGAAGGTTCTGTGGAAGTTTTGAAAGAGAGGATAAATAGAGTAGGAGTAGGTAGAGAGAGTGGAACCTTACTTTTCTTGCTGGCTCCCCCTCACTAGAAGATTCTTCTTCTTCTTCTTTTTCTTCTTCCTCTTTTTCTTTTTTCTTCTTTGTCCTTTTCTTTATCTTTTTCTACTTCCTTTTCTTCTTCTGCCTTTTCTTCTTCTTTATTAGAGTTGGACACATATTGTTGTTTGACTATTGGTTCATTGTGTTCAAAGGATGAATCAGAGTCTAATTCTAGGGATAACATAGCCAAAATCTTTCTTTTTTCTCTCTTCTGGAGTCTCCTGAATGGGTGTTTCTAAAACTTGGGGCTTAGAAACTGGTTCAATAGAGGTGTTCAATGATCCTACAATTGGCGACAGAGAAGAAGACTCAGAACAAGTGTTTGTTCATGGAGGAGAGTTTCGTCATGGCTGGAAATGGAAGCCAAGGTTTCTTTTATCCCTTTATTTTGTTCCTGCTATTGTAAGTAAGCTTGGTGAGGTTTAGGAGAATTGAGAGGAGGCAGAGAGTTAGGGTGTAGAGAAGAAAGAACAGTTGTAGCGCCCCTTACCGTAGGGTACACACCGGGACGCCCGCAGGTCATTCCGGTATATAACCCACGACAATAAGCGGGCTCTAATTATCCACTGATTTCCATATAGAGTATGTTTGTGTGGTCAAAAACAAAAAAAAAATTTTTACTAAGGATTTGACTAAGTGATGTAGCATGCCACCCTCGCGGGGCATGGACTCGATATCACTCTCGATGTCGGGTTTCGGTCACGCGGGAATGGGGTGTTACAATGGTGCTTTTGAGAATGACAAAGATGAGTAGAAGAAAAAAACCCATTTAAAGTATACTAAACGATTCTTGAGAGTTGATTTCATGTGACGATGAGTAGTCGTACACGGTAATAGAGGAACTATGATCCTCTGTGTATCTTCTGTCAGTCATATATGGAAAGCTGTTAGGGCAGCACACATGTTTTTTTAAAAGCTAAAAAAATGCTATTTAATAACTGCTTTTTTTTAAGACATGAGTATTCTACCCTATTAAACCAAAAGGAGCCTTCTAAACTAAGAAGCTTCTAAACTAAACGGAGCCTACTAAAGAATCATATTAGAAGGAGCCTACTAATATCTATAAAGAGAATTAGCATAGAATCTTCATACACAGTTAATATCAAATAATTTACACATACTAATATCTTTTTTAACACAAAAAACTATCTTCAGCCAGTGGCTTAGTAAAGATATCAACTACTTAATTTTCAGTATTAGCATGCAAAATATCAATGGTTCCTTCTAAAACATAATCTCTAAGAAAATGATGTTTGATTTCTATATGCTTAGTCTTAGAATGATTCACAGGATTTTTGGAGAGATTTATTACACTTGTATTGTCACATAATATAGGAATATGATTAAAGTTCAGAGAAAAATCATAGAGTTGGTGTTTCATCCATAAGATTTGACCACAACAGCTAGCAACTACTATATATTATGCTTCAATTGTCGAAAGTGCTGTGTAATTTTGTTTCTTGCAAGACTAAGAAACTAAACATCCTCCAAGATATTGACACTAACCATTTGTGCTTTTTCGATCAACTTTATCTTCTATATAATTTGTATCACAATAGCCAACTATGTTAAATGAATCAATTTTTGGATACCATAATCCAAAATCTGTAGTTTCGAGAAGATAACGAAAGATCCTCTTGACTATTTGAAGGTGGTTTTTTTTGGATTTGATTGAAAGTATGCGCAAAGACACACACTAAGCATAATATTTGTTCTTGAACTTGAAAGATATAGTAGTGATCCAATCATTCCTCTATACTTTGTCTCATCTGCCGCCTTGCCTTCTTCATCCTTATCAAGTTTAGTTCCAGTATACATAAGAGTACCCATCAGTTTGGCATGTTCAGAATGATATTTCTTAATGAGTTCCTTTGTGTATTTGTCTTTCCTAATGAAGATTCCTTTTTTTGTTTACCTAATTTGCAACCCAAAAAAGAAAGTAGGGATGTAAAAAAAACCCCGGTCAAACTGGCCCATGGGCCAGTTGGGTATAACAAAAAAAAATTGGCCTGTGGCCTGAGCACAGCAGCCAAGCCCGTGGCCCGCACAGTGCTTCAAACAAAACGACCTGTGGCCTGAGCACAACGGCCAAGCTCGTGGCCCACACAGTGCTTCAAACAAAACGACGTCATTTTGTTTATGTTTAAAATATTTCTTCCACTGACAAAAAGACATCGTTTTGCTTTAAGAGTAAAACATCGTCGTTTAAGTTATAAGACAATTAATAAAAGACAAGATGAAACGACATCGTTTTGTTGCAAGTAAAAACGACATTGTTTTTCCTCTCATTAATGAAAGACAGCCAGTAGTCCAACCTCCCCCTTACTCTCGCTCGACGCTCACCCAATTGCTTTTACTTTTCTGTTCTTCTTCTTTGTTTCTTGTTCTTCCTTCGTTATTCATCTTCGTATATCATCTGTTGTTAGTGTCGTGTGCACGTCGAACTGTTGAAGTCACCAATGCTTAAACAACCAATAGTAAACGGTCCAATGTCCTTAATAAGGTAATCTCTCATTCTCAACAAACTTATGATCGGAATGTAGGCAGTTCAACTTAGACTTCAGTTTCAAGTTCGACGTTTTGCTTCTAGCCCATTATTGACAGATTCTCTTTCAAATTTTTTGAAAGAGAAAAGGGTTAGCGTTTCTTACAATATGATGGAGTTAGACAAATATTTTTTTTGTAGATTGTGTTTCTGAAACTGAAGGTGAGTCATTTGATATATTGTCATGGTGGAAGACGTCTGCACAAAATTATCCCATCTTGCAAAACATTGCATGGGACTTGTTAGTTATTCCATCATTCACCGTTGCTTTAGAGTCTGCATTTAGTACTAGTGGTCGGGTCATTACTCCTCATCATGGACGACTTCATTATCGCACTGTGGAAGCCCTTATGTGTGCTCAAAGTTGGTTAAATAATGAAGATATTGATGGTAAATTCTTTTCTTTTTAATATATTTATTTTTATCTATCTTTATATTATCTTACCTAATATTGCATTTTTAATTTTTCTACAATCACAGGCATTAATGCCGAGGGGACTAGTAAAATTAATCGACCAATTGAAGGATATTTTGATCAAATGTATGAAGATGAAGGTATTATTATTTTTGTTTTTATTTAATATTACATTACTAAATATTATTTTATTTTAATATTATATTACTAAATATAATGTTTGTACATATAGATGATTGGATTCAAACTGTTGACGATCTTACCAACAAGTGCAATTAGTCAATTAGATGATGCTCTCTTAGTCTCCACTCTCTAGTCTATCCAACATGATGTTATCTTAATTTTTAAAATTGTATCATTTCTTGTAAAATGATTTAGATAATCAATTATCTATTATAATAATTAAAAAATTATTTAAGTAAATTTAAAATTTGTAATTAATTGAATTAAAATTCTTAACTATAACTATTAACTTAATTCCTTTTTCATACAAATTTCTAATTAATTGAATTAAAACTCCTAATTAATCATACCTATAAAGACAAATCAAGGTTTTAATTTTAAAATGTATTTTTTCTCTTTAATGATATGCAAATGTATGTAACACCCTTCAATCTAAACCTGACTTAATGACTTTTAACACAAATTGTATTAATATTTAGCTTATTATACCTAAAATATTACTTAAAACATTAAGAAGCTAGTGATGTTATGCTTTCATTTAATGACTTACAGTTTTATTCAAATGAAATATTAAGTGGTTTAATATTTAAAGATATAAATATTTTGTAATTTAATATTTTATAAAATTAATAACTTTATTATATCATAATTATATGTTGTTATAATTTAAATTTGTGACATAATATATATTAAAAAGAAAAAAGCTGCAAATTTTATAAATTTTATGAAATATGGTATGCTTATAACACTCTAAGGACGAGATGAGAAGAATTTAAAGTAAAACTTATATTAAGGTTTCGAGTAAGGATATCAAGGCTTCGAGTAAAGAATTACTCTTAACAAACTTTTAATTAGAGTGACTTAGGAATGATCTTTTAATATTAGAATTTAGAAAGGAGAAAAAATTATCAATATAAATTTAGATTAATTAGAATATAATGATTTTAGAAAAAAGTAAAAGAATTATTTTCAAAAGTAATAAAAATAATAATTTACAAAAACATATCAAAAGTATTTATAAAATGTATTCTAGTTTTAATAAAATAATAGCTATTTTCAATATAATATATTATACGTATTTGTTTTTATAACTCAGTTACTTATATATTGTTTTGGAATTGATACATTAGGATTAATAAAGTGATTACTTCATTTTAAGATTAACATAAATACGTATATGCATAATGTATATATTGTGTAAATATGAAGAATAAAATAAAAAAGTTTAAATGCATTCATATTAATCATGATATTAGTTGATTTCTTTTAATATGTGTAATAAAAATATAAAATTTTAAAATGATTATTTAATAATGTATACAAGTAAAAAAATCAACAATAACTAAAAGTACAACTACTCATCAATTAAGAGTTTTGTACATAATTTATAAAAACATTTAAAGTTTGAAAATATTATATTATAAACTTAATAAACTTATTTTTAAAAATTATATTAAAAAGAAGTATAATAAATTATTAAACACTTAAAAATAATATTTGAAATAAATTCATTGTACTTAGATAATAACTTTTTACATTTACATTATAATTAATTGTTATAATAAAATTAAAAAATTAAAATTAAATTCTCTTATTTGTAGCGAATAATTATGACAACATTGTCATTGCTACATATTTTTAATAAATATATATTGGTTCATATTTTATATCTTTTATTTTAAATAAATATTTTTGTATAATTTATAGGTAATTTCATCTTACACTTTACTATAAATGGTTATGCTGTAATTTATAATTTATGAATTTTTTAAAAATACAACTATAACTTTTTCAAATTCTCTTAAAATAAATATATAAAAGGTTTTAAAAATATATTAAATGACTGAGCCGACTGAGGTCTTATGGGCTGCCCGTGGCTTGGGTAAGCCACAAGCAATTTTTGGCCTACCCGAAAATGTTTTTGCCAGTTGGGCCATCAACAGTCTAGACCCATCCTGCCCATTGACACCCGTAAAAGAAAGATTGTTCTCTCATCATATTCATTTCAAACTCTCCCTGCATTAAATATGAGAATTCTTAGTCGAAGGATTGATTAGTAGCACCAAATATTATGTCATCAACATATATTTACACTATGAGTAAATCATTTTTCTTTTTCTTAGTAAATAAGGTTTTATCTACCTTTCCTCTTTCAAAGTTATTCTCAAGTAAAAAATTACTTAAGCTTTCATACGATGCTCGAGTAGCCTGCTTTAGACCATACAGAGCTTTAGTTAACTTCATCACATAATTAGGATGGTTTTCATCTTTAAAACCTAGAGGTTGCTTAACAAACACTTCTTTATTAATATATCCATTTAAGAAGGCACTTTTAACCTCCATTTGGAATAATTTAAAATTTCTATAGCATGCAAAGGCAAGTAAAATTCTAATTGATTCTAATCTAGCAATAGGTGCATAAGTCCCATCAAAATCAATGCCTTCTTGTTGAGTATAACCTTGAGCTATAAGTCTACCTTTATTTATTACCACCTTACCATTTTCGTCAAGTTTATTTTGAAAACCCTAACAAGTTCCAATAATTGAATTGTTTTGTGGAAGAGGTAACAGATTCCAATCTTTATTTTCGTGAAACTTATTTAGTTCGTCTTTCATATATGAAACCCAATTTTCATTAGTAAGAGTTTAATTGTTTTTGGTTCTAATTGTGAAATAAAGGCCATATAATTATTTTTGAAGGATGATTTGGTTTTTAGACTTTCAAAATGGTCTGCCAGTATGTACTGGTGTGTATCTAGTCTTCTCCATTCTCTTGGTGTTCTTTGTTGCATAGGCTCCTAGTGAGATGACGAAGCCAACTCCGTCCTGGCTTCAGAAAGATCTTTTTGATATTGTAATTCTGAAAATACTATAGGTTTAGTTTGAGTTTGCGATGTATTTTTGGGAAACAAAGGATGCTCTTCATCATTTGAATTAACTGCAATTATCGAGGGTAATGCTTCATCAAATACCACATGTATTGATTCTTCTATCCTCTTTTTTCTTTTATTATAAACTCTGAATCCTTTGCTGGCAGTACTGTAACAAAAAAATCTTCATTTGATCTTGCATCAAAATTTTCAAGGTTGTCCTTTCCATTATTTATTACAAAACACTTGCAACCAAACACTCGAAAGTAAGCAACATTCAATTTTCTTCCTTTCCACAACTTGTAAGAGGTCTTTTTGTGAATAGGTCTTATAAGGAACCTGTTAAGTATGTAATAAGTAGTTGATACTGCCTCTGCCCAGTAACCATGAGGTAGACCACTTTCACACAACATTGTTCTGGCTATATCAACGACAATCATGTTCTTTCTCTCAACGATTCCATTTTGTTGAGGAGTCCTTGGGCATGAAAAATTATGAGTTATACCATTTTTGTTACAGAAATCTTCAAAATTTCTATTATCAAATTCTCCTCTATGATCGCTCTGAATTAATGTAATATAGTACCCTTTTTCAATCTGAATTTTTCTGCAAAACTTCTCAAAAACTTCAAAAGTATCATCCTTTTTTGATAGAAATATACCTATGTAAATCTAGAATAAGTATCTATTATAACAAAGTCATAATGTTTACCAACGAAGCTTTGAGTCTTAGTAGGGCCAAATAAATCCATATATAGAAGTTCAAGTAGTTGGTTAGTATAAACAATTATTTTAGGAGGGAAGCTACTTCCAATTTATTTTCCTTTTAAACAAGCTTCGCAAACCTGATTATTCTCAAACTTTATGTCAGGTAATCCTCTTACTAACTCATTTTTGGATAATTTTGATAGAATGCTCATGCTAGCATGCCCAAATCTTCTATGCAAAATAAATGAATCATTTTCTATTGAAACAAAACACTTAAACATTTTAGGAAGACATATCTACCAATTGAATACAATATATGTTCTGACTTTTAGGACCAAAAAATACAATATTATCATTAAGATTATCAATTATTTCACAATGGAATGTATAGAAGGTTACTCTGTAACCTTTATCATATAATTAACTTACACTTAACAAATTATGTTTTAATCCATCAACATAAAGAATATTATCAATAGAAGTAGAATTAGAGTAACCAATTTTACTAATTCCAGTGACTTTTGCCTTGTTTTTGTCAACAAAGAAATCATTACCTCCATCTTTCCGTTCAACATAGTTGAAATGTGATATTTCACTTGTCATGTGTCTTGAACAACCACTATCAACTATCTATTGATTTTCTCTCATCTCTGTTCTAAAGCATATCTGTATAATGTATTATCTTATATTAGGTACCCAAATTTTTCTAGGTCCTTTCGGGTTAGTAGTTTGACCTTTTGGTGTCCAAACATATATTTGATATAATTTCTTCATTTTTTGAAAGTTATAGGAATGACTAATATGACCATGTCTACCGCAGTAATTGCACAAAATAAATGAATGATAGCTACTATGATTTTTACCATTTATTAGGTTCCTGTTGTTTTGAGCATAGCTACTGTTGGATTTAACAAAGAAATTCTTATATGGCCGGGCATTGTTGTTTCATTATATCATATTCCAGCCTTATCAAAAACACCTTTACCATTCTCAAGTATGCTTCAAGGTTATTTCTTCCATCACAAAAATTGGCAAGATCTTTTTTTAGAGAAATGACTTTTTTAGCAAATTTCTTCTTTTCAAGTTCTAGAGTAGTAACTTTTTCTTCTAATTGTTTTACCTTAATAGAATCATTTTCAAGCAATGTATTTTCTAATTGGCTTACCTTTTGTTCCAAGAATTCATTTTTAGAGACTTTTTGCTTATTATCATTTTAAAGAGAAATAATTTTAGAAAACAAATTCTTATTCTCAGATTCTAATTATTTAATCTTATTCATTAAGGAAACATCATTATCTTTAGACTTCTCAACCTTTTGAAATATTACACTATTAAATTTTTATATTGATCATACATATCATGATATGCATCTCTTAATTCATCAATTTCAATATCAGAGTCAGAATAATATATCTCGTTGTCTCCTGATTTAGCTATAAAGAAAACATTGCTGACTTTTTTATGTTTTTCTTCAAAGTTTTCAAAATCCTCATCTGACTAGGTTGCAGTCATAGCTTGCTTTCTGGGTTTTCTATTCTTTGTTTTATCCTTTTGAAGAACAGGACATTTTGGTCTTGTGTGTCCAGGCTTCTTGCAGTGATAACATACAATTTGATTGTTTTATGTACTACTAATGCCTTTCAATAGGAACCTGTTATTCTAGTTTTCATGTTTCCTTCTCTTTTCTTCATTAGCTTCTTTTTGTGAGAGCGTGCATATTTTCTTATAATGAAATTGAACTCATCATCTCCATCTATTTACATCTCGGTGTTGCTTTCATCACTGTTTAATAGATTTGGTTCATCAGCTGTTTTTAGTGTCATTCCTCTTTTGTATGAAGATCCTTCATCTCGCCTAAGCTCAGCTTCATGGATCATCAAGTTTCCTCTCAACTAGTCGAGTGAACTATTGTCAAGATCCTTTACAGTTTCTAGAGATGTCACCTTAGGTCTCCATTCTTTTGGCAGTGATCTTATAATCTTTGTTATAAACTCATCATTGGGGCATATCTTGCCCAAGTTCTTCAAGGTTGTGATGACGTTGTTGAAACGTCTGAAGAATTTGTCTATTTTTTTCTCCTTGCTTTATGCAAATAGTTTTGTATTGATGCACTAAAAGATTTATTCTATGTTTCTTTACCTCATTTGTTCCTTCAAAAGTAACTTGAAGTTTGTCCTACATTTCCTTTGTTGTAGAGCAGTAGGATATCTTTTCACATTCTTTTAGAGAAAGTGCACATATTAGATAATGTCTTGCTTTGGCATTCAGCTATCCATTTCTTCTATCAAAGTTGAAGCCATACCTTGCTATGCATTTCTTCTATCAACATTGGTCCACACTTCCACATCATTAGTAGCAGGAGGTGTGGCTCCAACTTTGATAGCTTGCCAAATCTTGATATCTGCAGATTGAAGATAAATAGTCATTCTCTCTTTCTAATATAAATAGTTGCTTCCATGGAAATAAGGAGTGTTGGGACCCGTTTCCGGAGCCCAACTCTCGATCCGAAAATGATTCATAGCTTAACTAATATTGCTTTATTTTTTTTCATTTACACACAGCATTTAGAGTAGATTCAATTTCCAATTTGAAATTCATCAATTCCTCAATCCATTTAATCTTTCATATTTGATCATATCATATTCGCATTCGAAAACATTTTATCATTCACTATAATCATATCTCTTTTTACCCAAAATTCGCTTATTACCAAATATTCGAATTTCATCCAATTTATCAAAAATTGGACAGCACCTCCCCTAAAATTTACTAGCCAAAAGTTTATCCAAAACCAACCATACCCAAAACACTTCAATATTTCCAATCCGTCACACAATTCCTCGGACCTCCTGTCCGGAACCCCATCATACACATTCACAATTCTATATCTAAACACTTCCATATTCTCAATCATATCTCAAATTATAATCATAATTCACATTCATATACTAACCGAAATTCACTTACATAATCCGATCCCATAATCATATACAAACTTTAGTGGCATTACAAGCCACAATACAACATCAATATAAGAATCTGAAAGCAAATACAAAGATACAAAAATCCTTCATTTTCGTTCACCCGATCTCCTTCTCATTACCTGTTGATGGGAAGGAAGGGGGGTGAGCTTACGCTCAATGGGTAACAAGCTTATAACCGAAAATAA
>JANZLX010000213.1:4449132-4464237 GCA_025531955.1 Erythroxylum orinocense | reverse complement strand
ATTTAAGCACAACGTTCAACACAAATCACTCCATAACATAAGTCATTGTCAACATCCAATTAAACTATAATCAGACTAATTCAATCATACACCGCAATCTCCAACTCGGAGTTTTTACAAAAATATAATTGCACTTTAGACAATAAAAGATTACTCCCCTTTGAAGCTCTGGGTGAACTCAAACTTTTGCTACATTCTCAAGAGGGTCGGAAGCCTAGTCACGCATAACGCCGGTATACTCCATCACTGCTGGAATCCTGACTTTATCCATGCCTCCAAGGATCAACGGTGTAATTGGCTGTGAAAAAAAGAAGAGCGGAGATGTAGGATGATGGCATACAGTTGATGATCGTCGTCCGATGGTGGCTGCCGAACTGCAAAGAAAGAAAAAGGAAACCTATTAATATCGTCTATGTGTATGTTTCGAGTGTGGCCGACCTCTCTTTTAACCTAATTTGGCAAGTCTTTTATAGCTGCTACTTCGGGCCGGGTCGCTACAGTGAGGCAAGTTTTCCATTTAAAGTCGGGTATCTGCTTGTTCGTCGCGACGTGCGAATAAAAATTCGTTGCGACGTGTTGAATTGGCTCGTTCATCGCGGCGTGCGCATAAAAATTCTTCGCGATGTGTGGATGTGATTCGCTCGTCGCGACATGTGGAAAGGACCTCACGACCTGTTGACTTTCTGGAAGGTTGATTCCTTTCTTCCTACAATATAAAATAGCACTTTGCAGAATCAATTGTCCTTAGGAAAGTTATAGAGAAATTAATATCAAATCGTGACAATTTACTGACAATTTGCAAATTACAAGAGCTCGTTATAAGGAACCAATTTAAGCACAAAAGTCATCAATTAGGAGTCAATGAGTGCATAAACAGTTATGAAAATACAGCCAATTTATAATGTAAACTTGGCTCAATCAGCTAGTTTGGAGGTGACATTGACGTCGACAACCCAGCTTAAACATTTTTGTTTCATATTTTGTTGTTTCTTTCTCTCCTATTAAATTGATTGTGTTATTCTAGGCATATGGATTTAGGTTATGTATGGATAATCGGATTTTCGTTATTGTTCGGTTATTTGTGTATGAACTCATTGGGCATTATGAAATGATGATTTTAATGTTGTTTATTTGCAAACCTATTGCTTGAATTTTGATATAATCTATAATTGTTATGTTGAAATTCACGTGTAGCAACTAATGATTCGTAATCATTAGGGATGTCATGACCTAGGTTAAATAACGCATTGTATGTGGTTGTTGTCTTGATTAATCGGTTTGCCTAATTCGTAATGCTACTGCCTAATAAAATCTAGAGATCGTATCCTAGGTTGTTCAGTGGTTAGGTTTAATTAAAATTAAGAGAAAACATATCTTGATTAAGCAAAACTTAAGAGAAAACTCGAGTTAATTATTTACCTATGATTAGTAGTTGCTAAGAGAGGTTTGAGAATAACAAATCAATGAAATATGCTTAATTAGGGTGTAGGTCAAGATTGAACCAAAGAATCGGGTCTTTACCAAATTCTCCACTTTTATCATTTTTCACATTTTTTCTTTAATTTATTTTTATTAGTTTAGTTTCATTTTTTTCTTATTTCAAAATCCAAATCCCCCTTTTTCCTAAACACTGATTAATTTCATATTAATAACTTTTCACACTCTCTCTGTGGGATTGACCTAGACTTACCACTATTATAATAGTAGGTTTAGCCATTTTATTTTGACTAGGGTTACAGCATTCAAAGGTCTTCTTAGTCAGATGAGGATTTTGACATTATTATAATAGTACAGAGGAATGACATTAAAAGAGCCTAGTCAGATGAGGATTTTGAAAACTTTGAAGAAGAAGAAGAGCCAGAAGAAGTCAACAACATTTGCTTCATAGTTGAATCAGGAGACAATGAAGCATATTATTCTGGCTCTGATATTGAAGTTGATGAATTGAAAATTACGTATCATGAATTGTATGATTAGTACAAAAAGTTAAAGGTAAAGTATTTCAAAAAGGTTGAGAAGTCCAAAGAAAATGAAGCATCTCTGAAGAGTAGGGTTAAGTCTGTGAATGAGAGTATAATGACTAAAAATATGTCTCTTAAAGTTGAGTTTAAGCAAAAATCTCTGAAAAGGAAGCTTTGAAAGAAAGAATAGCAAAGTTGCAAAATAGTTTGCTTGAGAATGATTATGATAAAGTGAGACAATTAGGAAAAAAAAGTCGTCACCTTGGAACTTGAAAAAGAAAAAAATGTTGGAAAGATCTTATCTCTAGAAAAAGATATAATTTCATTGATGGAAGGAATAACCTTGATGCATTACTTGGTAATGGTATACAATGAAAACAATAACATTAGCCCATATAAGAACTTCTTTGTCAAATCCAGCAGTAGTTATAGCCAAAGCAACAGAAATCTGATACATGGTAGAAATTATATCAATTCTCATTCATCTGTTTTATGCTTCCACTGTGGTAAATATGGTCATATTAGTCATTCTTGTAACTTTCGTAGGAAATTATCTCAAATGTATCTTTAGAGAATGAAAGGTCAAACTACTAACCTAAAAGGACTTAAAAATTTAGGTACTTAAAATGAGATAATACTTTCTGCAGATGCGCTTTAAAATGGAGACAAAAGAAAATCAATGGAAAGTTGATAGTGGGTGTTCGAGACACATGACAGGTGAAATATTACATTTCAACTACATTGAAAGAAAAGATACATTTTTGCATAAAAATTCATATCGAAAAAAAGTACTGCATTTGATCAATTCAAAGCGATCATGGAAGAAAACTTGAAGAGTTCTAGGATGAAAATGGTAAGGTGGTAAGAAACAAAGCTAGACTTGTAGCTCAAGGTTATAATCAATAGGAAGGTATTGGCTTTAATGAGACTTATGCACCTGTTGCTAGGTTAGAGTCGATTAGAATTCTACTTGCTGTCGATTGTTATAGAAATTCTAAGTTATTCCAAATAGATGTCAAAAGTGCCTTCTTAAATGGATACATTAACAAAGAAGTGTGCCTTCTTAAATGGATACATTAACAAAGAAGTGTTTGTTAAGCAACCTCCAGGTTTTGAGAATGAAGATCATCCAAATTACGTGATAAAGTTATCTAAAGCCTTGTATGGTTTAAAGTAGGCTCTTCAAGCAAGGTATGAAAGGCTAAGTAATTTTCTACTTGAGAATAACTTCGAAAGAGTAAAGATAGATAAAACCTTATTTATTAAGAGAAAGGAGAATTATTTACTTATAGTACAAATATATGTTGATGACATAATATTTGGTGCTACTACTCCATCCTTCTATGAAGAATTTTTAGCTTTAATGCGGGGGGAGAGTAGATATATATGTTTATAATGACAAAGGTGGAGAGTTAAGAGTTAATGATATAATTTTGCCTTGCATGAATTTGAGCATGACATGTTATATATCTCTTTGATAACTTAGTTACTATTTTTGCCTTATTCATTCTTTTCCCTCTACTTTTTGACAATGACAAGGGAGGAGAATTAAGATGACAATATATTTTGCTGAAAGATGTACGATATACTTGCATGACTTTTACTTGCATGATTTGTGAGCATGATGAATCTATTATATATGTCACTAACTAAATTTGTGAAGTTCTAATCTATAATTTGTTAATGATAGGCTCTTTACTAAGAAAGGAAAGGCTCATTCTAATCAGTAAGAACTTATAAAGTTTACAAGATTTTTTGAAATCGTTCATTATTGGTTGAATTTTGAAAATATATATATTATTATTTGTCATCATAAAAAAGGAGAAAATTGTTAGCTCAAGGTTTATTATTAATAATTTTGATGATAACCTCATAATATTTCAAAATTCAAATTGGATTTATTTTCTTGTATAATTAATGATCTAATTTCAAAAGGAAATAAAATCATAGGATAAATGTTTCATTTTTTTGTAGGAACCTTCCTAATGAACTTACCTTATTTATTTCACATTATTTGGAAGAATCTTATATCATTGAAGTTATTTCCTTTTATTGTTAACTCGTTAATTCTCAAAAGGAAATAAAATTATAAGAACTTCACTTCCTTTCTTGTAAGAACCTTCTTTATGGACTTATTTTATTAGAAATGATTTATCCTAAAAGATCCTACTAATTATGAAGATTGTATATTAGCTCCTTGATTATTGGAAGATTTTTGGCAAAGATGACATGGAAGTTATTCAAATTTAAATTCATCAAATTAACTAAGGATGCAAGTGAAGCAACGACTAGTTAAAAGAAATGCCTACTTAAGGAAGAGCCAATGCTTTTGTGAAAATAGATCAGACTCTTGAAGTACATCTGTAGCATCAATTCTCTTAAAAGTGATATCATTATTAAATCTCTTGTGCTTTAGAAAGAACATTAAAGCTCATATTGAGCAAATTACATTTTGATCCGTTGAGAGCTTGTAGAGGCTAGCTAAATACTACTAATTTAGAAGGTTAGAAAATCTTAAAAAAATATGTACTCATGAGCTTGAAGAGGCTCGTTAAATTACTACTTGGGTGTGAAACACTTAAGTTGGATACTTAGGGACTGGATGTAGGTTTGGGTCATAAGCCAAACAGATACATCGATTGCATCATTCTTTCTTTCCTCTTTACTTTTAAGTTTCCATATTATATTGTCTGTGTTTTTATTTTAACAAGAAACTCCTTAGGCTCATTTTGTTTTCAACTTGCAAGAAGTTTCTTTCATTTTAATAAACATTTTCGATTTTAAATTGTTTTAACAAGATTTATCGTCTAACTGACTCTTGTCATTTAACAGGCTTCTATCGTTTGATAAACTCTTATTGTTTTAAATTTTAACAGCCTTGTCTTTATACGAATTGAAAGTAACTAATTTACAAGTTACACACAATTAACCTCCCCTCTTACGTATGTTTGTTTTATTAGTCTTCAAATTGTAAGTCTGACTTTGTCAATATGTTATAGACAGGGTACAAATTCAAACCATCCAGCTTTTTGTTTTAATTTGAGTTGGACGGATTAATCTTATTGTTGTTATCTCTTCTTCTTTCTAATTGAAGCCAACGAGAATTTTAAATTAAACAAACGGACAACAAAATAAAGAAAGAACTATAGTTTAATCAAAATTTGATATAGTCAAACTTAACAAATGTGTTTAATACTTGGTTTTAAAAAAATGTTATGTAATAATTAGGTTTTTGCAAGTTTGCGTTTCATTAAATGCAGGAAATACTGTCATGTCATATATTGGGTCTTCTGGTTAAAGATTAAGAAAAAAATTTATTAATTAAAAAGTATTATTTAATTATAATAAATTGCAACTGAGGTCTGATATTCCCCATTTAAGTACTTACCATTTACGGATATAATATAAATAGGTAATAATGTAACACTATTTCATCTAAAGACTTCATCTCTTTGGTTCGGTCCTCACAAAAATCACAAAAGAAATAAAAAAAAAGTAAAATAAATATCGTAAAAACTAAAACTGAAAGGCCCAAATGGGAGCTCAATGGAGTTATCTTGTAAATAGGCCATTCCGACGGGTTAGATCCATATTTCTGGTTTGGAATCGATCCAAATCACATGGGAAACGGAGCCACAAGCCCACCCATGTATGTTGGGTCAGAACAAAAGATAAATTATTAACTAAAAAGGAAAGGAAATTAGAAATTAGAAAGTAGTCTCTATTAAAGGAAATTAGAAATTAAATTTATTTCTAAAAAACAACGGTTACTAGTTGCGAAGGATCTCTCTAACACAGGAAGAGGTTACGCAGCGGCAGAATCTCTCTTTCTCGCTCGTTCTCTTGCTCGGTCGCCCTGAGCCATATGATTCATGCGAAGCTTTGATCACGGCCATTTGATTCCTGCAACTTTCTGACTATGACGTCAATCAGCTCCGTCGAACTCAATTTCCTCGTTTTCCGCTACCTGCAAGAATCAGGTCAGTCCAATCCTCCTTTATTTATTCTCGAATTCGTTTTGTGTTGATTTTCTTTTGCAATTTATGGTGTTTTGGTTTTCTTTTGTTTGCCTCGCACCTTTCTGTTTGTGGGCTCTGGTAAGGTTAGGGTTTGGTTGTGTGTTTTGGCAGTAATTTGAGTCTGTAAACTGGCTATGTTGGTATTTGTTTTGTTGAGTTTGCTTTTGGTTATCGTGTGAGAGAAAGAGGAGGTGGAATTTGTAGATCTGTGATAACTAGTGGATCTCATTTGTATATGACTTTTTTCTTCCGTTAATTTCAGTTAACCAGAGCATGAGTTTCAATTTTGTATTGTGAATCAAATGCCTGGCCTGTTTCTTAAGACCCCTTTTACTTTTTGAAATTGTCAATTTGGTCTCAGACAAGCTAGGGTTTTGTTTGGAATAACAATAATTACTTGAAAATGTCATAAATCAACAATATTTCCAACTTGAGAAATTTATGTGGATTTTGAAATTGCCCTAGTTACTGCTAGGATTGGTTGTTTTATGCTGCAAATATTTCTCATGCAGGTTTTACGCACTCAGCGTTTGCTTTGGGATATGAGGCAGGTATCAACAAATGTACCATAGACGGGAATATGGTTCCACCTGGTGCTCTGATCACATTTGTACAGAAGGGACTTCAGTACTTGGAAATGGAAGCAAATTTGAGTAATGTTAGCATGCATAAAACTTCACCTCTTGATGACTTACAGTTCCTTTTTACTCCATTAACAGCATACTAGGTTACATGCCTTAGGATTTATGTTGATCAAGGTTTATTTTAAGCTTACCAGAGTGATGCTGATGTTGATGAAGATTTCTCCTTTTTGCAACCTTTGGATCTAATCACCAAGGATGTCTACGAATTGCGCCAAATGATAAGAGAAAAGAAAAAAAGTTTGCAGAAAGACAGAGATAAGGAGAAGGAGAAGGAGAAGGAGAAGGAGAGGGAAAAGGAGAAGGAAAAAGAAAAGGAGAGGGAGAGGGAGAAAGAGAAAGAGAAAGAGAAAGATAAGGAAAAAGATAAAGAATTAGAAAAGGAAATTGAAAGAGAACGAGCAAGAGTAAGAGAGAAGGAAAGGATGGAAAGGGAGAAGGAACTTGAAAAGGATAGAGAAAGGATCGAAAAGGAAAAGGAGCGAGAAAAGCAGCATGAGAACAAAATTGACAGAGAGATGGTTAGTGATCAAGAGGACAAAGTCAGTGTAAAACAGGAAGAAAATGGAATTTCTGGAGGTGAACTACTATATATCCCATTTAATAATTCTTTTCATTTTCACTTTCTCTGTAAAGGCTTGGTATGTATGCTATCTCGTAAAAATTGTGAGTTTGTAGTATTTGTGCTTTATTTGTTGTATCATTTGTTTCCGTTATTTTCATTTTCACTTTCTTTGGAAAATTGGCATATGTGATCACGTAACATTTAAACTGCTAGGATGTTCAACTTTTCTTGACCATGTCTAGTTATAATTTGGAAGGCACAACTATGTAATTTCTAAAGATGGTAATGTGCATTAACATGACTGTTATACAAAGTTGTTGATTGCCCTGTTTCTGGTACTCTGGGCATGTCTGGCAAGCAATATTTTGGTATTTGAGTTTTATTTATGAATAGTGATGCATCTTTCTAAACTTTACAGCTAATAAGTTGATCAACTACGTGGTTGATGTTCTCCCTTAAGGTTTATTATGGGAATTATGAAACATGATACACACTCCTTTTGATGCAGGAGCGATAGTCTTTTGTTGCTGTTTATGCCATTGTTGTGTTATGTTCACATTTTTGCATTACTGATTGCATTACTACAGTATCGCTCTTCATGTTACATTAATGTTACCTTTTCGGTGTTGCTCTGTCTGTATTTTATAAGCACTATTTTGTAGGTTGTTTTTAGCTTCAGTGGATGGAAATCTTCAGAAATTTTAGTTGGCATCTTTTGACATTTCCTGGTTGCTAATCCAGAATTCTGATATTGTGATTGTTTAATCCATCTGTCTGTTTCTATTTTAACCCGTTTTATTAATTTCTATGTTCTACATCGCCTTATATGAGACACGCAGTAACACGTTTTCCTACAGTGCCTATTGAAGTAATTTGAGATATTTTTTTTAATAGGACTAGAGCCTATGGATCTCTCTACACCATCAACATCTCAGACGTGTGAAATTCCTAGTAGTGATGTTATGATTCTAGAAGGACACACTTCTGAGGTTTGCATACTCTGCCTTTGTTAATTCTTTTATTTGTAGAATATCCAGTCATATTTTGATTTTATATCAATTATAATATTACTTCATTTGCCCTCTGTTGATCTTCAGGTTTGTGCTTGTGCTTGGAGCCCAACAGGATCACTTCTAGCGTCTGGGTGCGTGCTTTTATTTTGAATGAGACTTTTGTTTGATTCTTTCTTTTCAAGTGTAAATAATGCTAAGTACAAGGTGAAGCTTATTATGTTTTGATATATGAACTTCTTGGTTTTCGTGAGAGCATACTGTAATCATGAGGTGAATAATGTCAAGGACAAAGGAATTGAATTTGTTTGTTGAATAAATATCATTAATTCCTTGAGTTATTATTCACGCTCTTAACTCTTGAACAACTGATTTGCATGTTATCCTGGGGGTTCACACACTTTTTATTTGGTTGATAGGTTAGATAATGTAGTATCAATTTTACACACCTTGGAGTTCACACACCTTAATGCATGTATGCATCAATTTTACACAGTGGTGACTTATTTGATTGGAACACTTCTGGGTGATGACTTCATTTTTTATTGATTATGTTTTTATTGATTATTACTTCGTTATCATTTAGTGGTTTTCGCTAATGAATTTATACATGTATCTTTGATGTAATTGTCTTGAAACTTTTAGGTAACATTTGGATCATGGAGTGTGGTTGGAAATCCAACTCCATTGTAACTGAATTGGAATTAGAAATCTATTTTTTGGATTTGCAACAGATTGTGAAGCTGCTCAACAGACATTGAGTCATTGCTTTTGGCAATTTTCATCCTTACCTTGAGATCGGAATTTGAAAAAGAGAATCACAGCAGTACTCTTTGTAATTGAGTCCAAGTTTGGTTTTTTAGATTGTTGTGATTGAAGGATTGTAGAAGCATGTGAAGGTGGTGTGATTTCTTGTTCTTTTGCCATATATTTACACTTTTATTGTAATTTTTCTCAATTTAAGATCTGGAGATTCTACGGCACGAATTTGGACCATACCAGAAGGAAACTTTAGATCTGGTAGTCAAAATGGTCCTTCAGATGTGTTGGTTCTGAAGCATGTAAAAGGAAGAACAAATGAGAAGAGCAAAGATGTTACAACACTGGATTGGAATGTGAGTGCTCTTACGGCTTTGTCTAAGTGTCCAGCTATCTTGCACATTGTCCTTCCACTAATTCATTGCATGCTTCGCCTGTGATATCAATAATGGATTGAAGTTTTACAGATCTTTATAAAGTACTTGATAATAGTGTCTGCTAGAGTTTTTTGGATTGAGGGCTCACTTTTTCTCTACATTTGAATGCCTTGGCATTTGATATGTAAACTGAAAAGTGCTTGAAGGTGGTTGCAGTAGTCAATGTGAACAAATTTTTTCGTGTAATTTGTTTATGCTGCTAGTGGTGGCTGAAGATGTGATAATGAAAATGGTGTTATCCCTCCTTTTCTTTATTGTCGTCAGATTTTCTGTGGCCATAAGTCTTTTCAAGCCTTTTCTACTTTCACAGATGCTACATACTTAACCAGGTGCTCCTTGATTTTCTGTACTTGTGTTCTTATCTATCCCTTTCTTTGTATGTACAGAGTGAAGGAACATTACTGGCAACAGGGTCATATGATGGGCATGCGAGAGTTTGGAGTGTCAATGGTAAGATGTTTTTGCATAATTTTTCTAACTTGCAGATATGGAAAAGATATTTGCTGTGAATCTGAGTGTATCTTGTGCATATTATCAGTAAATCTTTTTTATCAGAAGATCCAAAAAATAGTGGGTGAATAGAGACATTTAATAGCATTATTAAAATGACAGTTTCAAGCAGAACAGGCCTAGGGCTTCTCGTGTACTAGATTAGTTGCTTTTGCAGTATAACATACTGTTCCTCTTTTTCTCTCACACTTGCTCTCTCTCTGCACACGTGTATGTGTTGTTAAGTTAGTACACTATTATTTTTTTGAATCAATGTCAGCCGATTCCAGCCCTTATAAAGGATTGTGTTTCGCTGATTTAGGTGAGCTGAAGACTACATTGAGTAAACATAAAGGACCAATATTTTCTCTGAAGTGGAACAAGAAAGGGGATTATCTTCTTACTGGAAGTTGTGATAAGACAGCAATAGTATGGGATGTTAAGGCTGAGGAATGGAAACAACAGTTTGAATTTCATTCAGGTATGGTGTTTCACTGGATTTCAAGATTCAGTTGTCGTCTTTCCCTCGTTTTGTTCTTTATTTGTTTACAATATGAATACCTAAGCAGTATTGGAACTAAACACTTTGAACTTTATTAAGTGTAAGATTTCAGTGAATCTCTAGAATATATATATATATATATATTTATTTTTCTGGTTTGTTTCTTTGTTAGTTTCTCTATTCTTTTATGGAACAGAAATCTCATAGAAGGATTGGAGCTAAACTTCCAATGTGGCTATGATTTTAGGTCCTATACTTGATGTGGATTGGCGCAATAATGTCTCCTTTGCAACAAGCTCCACAGACAATATGATATATGTTTGCAAAGTTGGAGATACCCGCCCTGTCAAAAGTTTTGCTGGGCATCAGGTTAGCTCTTGACTGCTCATTTTTGCCACTGTAGATGTTTTGGGTATAGTTTTATCAGCTTTGCTTCATTTGTAATTGTTCATAACGAGCTTGTGGATCCTGATCAGTCTCTGGCTTTTTCCATGAAATTTTGACCCATATTTATGTGTAACAATGCAATGTTAACAATGTTTTGTTTAAGGAATCCACCTATCCTTGAAACTGGGAAAGCCTTTTCTACAAGCAGCTTTTAGGAAACTATCTACAAGCACAATTTAGGCACACAACAAATTTGCGACTGCTTTAGTTCTTGATGAGACCGCTGAGTTTAGTGTTTAAGTGGTTTCTTTTCAATATGTTAAAATGGCAGGAAATGAAACTTACTATGCCATTTATACTTTGGTAAGGCTTATTGGAGCCATTCTTATGTTTTTCTTTCCTTTAGATAATGGATGGTCTTATGTATTTAATTTTCTTTCAACTGAACAATCATAGATTTTGTGAAAACATGACACCATGAGGTTAATGTTTCAAACTTTTTGCCACTGCAGGGGGAGGTTAATTGTGTCAAGTGGGATCCAACAGGTTCATTGCTGGCATCGTGCTCTGATGACATTAGTGCTAAGGTTTTAGCATTCTACCTTAATCTTCTAATTTTGGTATAACCGTGTTCTAACTTTAAGTTTTGTGATCCTCAATTGCTACATGTATCTATATTACTTGCACCATTTGCTAGTCTTGAAGTAGGTAACTCCAAAAAATAATACTTCTCCCATTTGGCATTGAACCCAATATTCAATTTCATACCTTTCTCGTTGTTCTTTACTGTTTATGCTACTAGTTTAATTGTTGACTAATGGAGTCTATATGCAGATATGGAGTATTAAGCAGGACAAATATGTTCATGATTTGAGGGAACATCATAAGGTCTTTATCTTTTATTTTTCTCATTAACCACATATATTTGTTATATCAGCTGTAAGCCAGTCTCATTTTATTACATTTGTTTCATGATCTCTATGCAGGAGATTTACACTCTCAGATGGAGCCCCACTGGAACTGGTACAAACAATCCTAACCAGCAACTAGTGCTGGCAAGGTAAATTTGTTGCTTTCTAAGACTTGTTTGTTAAGTTATCGATGACCATTTACTTGGTTCACCTGTCCTAGTTTCATGTACGTGCTACAAATAAAAAGTTTTCATCATTTGGTGTTCTCTGTATTGGCAAATCTAGAAACTTGTTGATGTTCTTCTATACATGCTATAAAGTCATGGAAAATTAATATTCTGTGGCATGTCGTAGGATGAGAGTTATTACCCAATTTTTTTAATTCAACTTTCCTTTTGATTTTTATGTAGTGCATCATTTGATTCTACGGTCAAGTTATGGGATGTGGAACTTGGGAAACTTCTCTGCAGTTTAAATGGCCACAGGTATGCCACTTAAATGCTACAGCCTTTAAAGTATCCAATTGTTCCATTATCTTGGAAAGTTAGCACCAGCTTCACGGTTGAAATGAACCATCAGTTTTAAGGTGAATTAAATCAATTTTCCAAACATTGATATACCACAGTAACTTTCTTTTGTCTGAACATTTGTGGCCAAAAAAAAAATGTTTTTGGGACTATATGGAGGAATAAAGATAAAGGTTTTAAGGTCACCCATCTTAGTTTATTCTAATAATGCCAAAGAATGCTAATGCTTGATTTTCACCTTTGGTTTCCGTTTCTCAGTGGACCTTGGCAATGGTACATGTGAACTTTGTAATGGGCCAAAATGCACACTGGTCCACAATTAAACTTCCATACTTCAGGATCTCATTAAAGTAACTTTCTTTTGGTAATTAGTATCCTTGTGTCAGAGTTCATCAAAATTTTCCTGCCTTTTATCCAGGGATCCTGTGTACTCTGTGGCATTTAGCCCAAATGGAGAGTATTTGGCCAGTGGGTCGCTTGATAGATGCATCAACATCTGGTCATGGAAGAAAGGGAAGATCGTGAAAACATACACTGGCCATGGGGGAATTTTCGAAGTTTGTTGGAACAAGGAAGGCGACAAGATTGCTGCCTGTTTTGCCAACAACATAGTTTGCGTTTTGGACTTCAGAATGTAAGATTCAAAGAGTTTTTAGGATGTAGATTCAGTGCTCTCAGGGGTTACGGAATAGCTCTAACAAGTTGATCATCACTTTTCCATTCGTTATTTTTCACCTGAAGGGCACAGGGAAAGAAAGATGTACCTCTCAGTTATGTAGGCTCAACATCTTAGATTAATTGTAGGTGTTACTAATTTTTGGCATCTGTTTTAAGTTGCTGGTAAATTCTCACTCCCCGGGTAGGGATCTCGTAGTACATGAATCTGTAACTATCTATGTACAGGATCATTATATTGGAACCATGAGACTGGAATTTTCAGGTTAATTCTTGTTTAACTTGCAAAAATGGACGAGAAAAAACAATAGCTTAATGAAGATGCGTTAGACAAACATAAATTTCAATTTTCGTTGTTTGTTAGACGTATAGAGAGAGCACTTTGAGATTGTTGGTTAGGTTTAATGTCAAGTGTCGGAGGTTTATTATCCTCGGCAAAAGCTTTCGACACGCACAGTGCACAGTAGTTGTTTAGATGAAGGTATGCATTTGGTTTCTTTGAATTTCTTCTACTAGACCTTGGCGCCGTGGGCGAATTGAAATTGATTTTTATTGTCCTGTAATTAGCACCTATTTGTGGTTGAATGTCGTAGGAAGGTAAGTGTTTGTTCTTCAGATCATTTAAAAGCATCCTGTCCACTTTGCTTTCTACGCATACAGAGAACGGAAAATCTGAAGGAATTTCTCCAAGCTTTTCTGGAAATTCTTTACTCAGGTATGTATATATAAATAAGAACTGAAACAAAGGAAAGATTCCTATATTTTCGCTACTTAGGATGTACACACTCCGTATTATTAATCTATGTCTTCAATCAGAAGTTTAATAACGCTAATCGCTAATCTTCGTCTTATTATTGGTATGTCATCCATTAAATATAATTACTTTAAAAAGTTATTATTGTTACGTGATTAACTTTGTGCCAATTATCACTAAATTAGAAACAGTTATTAGTACTATAAAGCTCAACATGTGTGGTTGAACGAGAGAGACAAAATATGGCATTGTACTTCAATTTTGGAGCAGAGGATTAAACTTAAGATATTCGGGTTTGGATTGAGGTCATAGAGAATGTAGAGAAGCGTAGGCGCGGTGGAGCATGAAATTCAACTCTGAGAATGGGTGATGGTCATGCACATTAGGGCGGTGGAGCATGAAATTCAACTGTGAGAATGGGTGATGGTCATGCACATTGTGCATTTGCATCCTCAAGTCTCTGAATTCCTCTCTCGGAGTCGCTTCTCTTTTCCGTATTGGCTTGAGGAAGAGAGCAATGGTCATATCTGGATGTAGCCAACTCTGTAGTTGGGACTTGGGATTTGGAGGCGCGAACCCTTGGTACCTTTCTTCACCACTCATTGTCTTTTTTCTTTCAACAAGTGAGACAACTTGTAGAGGTTCAATCTTAGATCTAGCTTTCGTGCTTTTCAAACATTGGTCTGTTACTTGAATATGTTAAGGAATACATGACCTCATTTTTACTGGAAGAATTAACAGCACATACAAGAAAAATATGACTTAAAGAATCAGGAACAAGCAAAAATAAAATAAAATTTTTGGAGTGCCTTTCAGAAGTTGCATTGTATATTTTCTCTAATAAGCTTAAGAAAAACTCGACTCACTAACGGTTTTCATAAACAGAAAGATGGTAAGGGCGAACCTAGATGACGCTTCTGCATCTGTGTGGCCATCTCCTTCAAAGAACCTGATCCTAAGTAGCAATGAAGAGAGGAGTTTGGATAGCATTCCGTTGATCAAGAAAACGGATATTAATGAATGCAAGTTCCACTATTCGGGGAAAAGAACTAGCAATTGAATAGAATATATCAGAAAAAGCCAACCAAAACCCCTACTTTCTGAGGTTCCTTGTTCTATCTCATCTATACTTTTTAACGAGGATGAAATATATTCACAATATGTTACGTTCAAAAACTAACCAGCCAGAAGGTCCTATTAGATCATTGGTAACAAAAATTAAGGGGCCGTTTGGTTCCACTTCTGTTTTTCTGTTGTTGTTTTTAGTTTCTGTTTCCTGTTTTTGGTTTCTGTTTTTTTCCTTAAAAAAACGAAAACCTGTTTGGTTAAGAATTGTAATATAAAAACTGAAAACAAAAACCTGTTTGGTTGAGAGTTCTAATAAAAAACTAAAAACAAAAACATGTTTGGTTTTATTATCATGTTTCTATTTTTTTGTAATTATACTATTATGTGTAATAATTATAAT
>JANZLX010000213.1:4438685-4449032 GCA_025531955.1 Erythroxylum orinocense | reverse complement strand
AATGGCTGAGGTAAGAGAGAGTCATTAGTGGACAAAAGCAACCAACTTAAGAACAAAAACAGTGTGTGAGCAGATGCTGACAGTGGGAACTGGGAAACATATAGGCATCAATTGTTGTAATAAAAAAGACGGGAAACCAAACTCACTGTTTAGGATAAAGAGTGTTAAACTGTATAATAAACAGAGCATGCACTAACAGGGAGCCATATCCACACAGCAAAAGAGAAAACGAAAGGAACAAATACAGATAATATATGACCCACCTGGAGTCAGTCAAATAAGAGGATGCAAGCCGACGCAAAGAGGAAAAAAAACAACAGTTGAAGATGCAAGTCGGCGAAAAAATATGTTTTAGAAGAAACGAAATCTTGTTTTCAAATATTAGGGAAACGTAATTTTCGTGTTTCCTTAATTTGGTTGTAGTTTTAAAAAAAAAATCACGGCAACGCAATATTAAGGCCCAAACATGTTTCGGCATTAAATTTTATTTTTAACAAAAACCACAACTAAAAACAGAAGAAAAAAAATGAAAACAAACACACCCTAAGTAGACACTGAGGGGGAGTACAAAAGAACAATTCGTTCTATCGTCATCTTTGATGCTATGCAATGTAAGTTGCCTGTAACTAAGCTTTCTGAAAAGGATGGATGTAAAATAGCAACCAGGACTATTGTTCCATCTCTCCTCGAATCAGCATTTAATTGGCTCTCATTTATTGATTCTTTTGCTGAGAATTTACCAACAAATGCCTGTGATCTTGATGCTTCTGCCTTGGTATGACGATAACCTGATAGTTTCTTTGTTTGGCATATTCTATATTATGGGTTTCAAGTCTCCATCTTCCCATACCTAACATTGGACAACGCAGTTTCAGATACATTTACCCTTTCCTTATATGCAGCTTCCAGCTCTTCAAATCTTCATCTTGTCCACGGGAGCATAAAGGGTAGTAAAAGATAAAATCTTTGCCCTTCTTAATTACCAGACAGAACAAACTAGTTACTATCTAGACTCCAATCCAAATACTGAAGGAAGACAAGGGGATGGTCTGATATGACCGCGGTGTGATTGTTGTTTCCCGGAACGAATCCTGGGGTCAATTTGTACGTTCGCAGATCAAATTCTCCAGTAAACTGATTCAGGTGAAGAGATCTATGTCTACTGAAGACAATGGAAGATTATAACTTGTACAAGTTACCTTGTAGGACACGCCCACCTAACTATCAAGCAAATTTCTCAGGTTTTGCCGACAGCATTAACATAAAACACGTGGTCCAATATTGCTGGTGCTGGCTGTTGCACATATAGGAAAGGATTTACGATGCTTGTTTTACTGTGAAATATAATTATTTATGCTGGAGACTGTTTAGGGATTATTATTATTATTTTCTTATCATTTCTACTACTCTTGACTCATGCTTGAAACTAATTGATCAGACAGACCTAATATTCAAGATCTGACTCACCTTTCCAATACCACAAAGAAACTCAAGCATCAAACTGCCTTCATCACATAAGCTGTGGGCTATTGGGGAACTGAGCCTTTCTCGTTTCTAACTGTTATTATAACTCTTTAACATGTAAAATATTACCAGTGTCAAAGATTCCCAGGAGTACTTACTAGTGGTTCTTGCTGCACCATTCACACTGCATATGCATTGCCCACTACATGAAGACACCCATGTAGATTTTCTTTGATTTCTGGAAGTCGACACCCCACCTCTCTCCCTGCTTTTGATCAGCATTATTGCTAGTCACTTGGACCTACATCCACCTCACATAGTGTTTTGATATTATAGTTTAAATCAAACAAAAGATAAAAATGATGGTCATCCCCACTTCAGTCTCTTCCATGAAGCTTGGCATCCCCACCCCACTCCTGTCACTACATTTCTTTGGATGCAACTTGTAAGTCCTTTCTATAAAGCAAATGTTCCTTTTCTGTAAGTAGTTGTATGATTCATCTCTCTTTTGAAGTTAACACCTCCTTTATTTCCACTACAGATAAACGAGTTACGGTACTGATCAGAACCCGTGACCACTCCTCTGACAAAATTGTCTCCCTGTACTTAAACCTTGTAATCCATTAACTTCATCTGACTTCCCCGTTTTAGTTAGAGGGAGCAATCTGGTCATGGTGATTGTAAAAAATCTATCTGAATAACACCGAAGTCAGCGGCCCATGTATTGCACAGTTCTACGAGAGAAAGGAGCCAATTGGACAGACTCGCTCCCAACCTGGGGCCGGGGACCCTATCCAATATGCGACATACTAATTGTTTGCAATATGTTTTTGGCATATAACATGATAGAAAGAGACTCTTTTTAGTGTCACAGATGTTGCACATACGAAGAACAAGGAGACATGAACTATGAACCATGATTTGACAGATGATGAGACAATAGATGACTGATCCTCTGTTCATAAAAATCAATCTGGAGAGAATAAATAGCTCTAATGCTGTTGATCAGAGAGGTTAAAACTTAAAAAAGTTGAAAACGATCGATGAGTCGGGAATCCCACTACTTGCAATTTGACTTCTTTAACCATAAACCTTTTGAATTAATATGTAAAAATAACCAATGCGGGATCGCCAGATAAAACTTGGAGATAAAATTTAATAATATTCCTTCCGACTTTCTTCTTTATAAAAATATACCCTGTTGTCCTCAATAATTCCCCGTTGATCTGATTTTTTTTTTTTTAAAGTTCTTTTTGTGCTGCCATGGTTTTCCAAGGTGATCAGAAAGCTGAAGCAAGTGAGATATCACTCAACAATCTGGATACTGACTCTCAAGCTATTGACATCGATGAAGGAGTAGAACAAGGTGATTCTAATTTCAAAGAATGGCTGAGTCTTGGCATCAACAGTAATGATCACACTAGGGGAACCGGTAATGATCCTGAAGCAAAGCCTTCTGTCGGAAACAAGGTTTTTTCTTGCAACTTCTGCATGAGAAAGTTCTACAGCTCGCAAGCCTTGGGGGGTCACCAGAATGCTCATAAAAGAGAAAGAGGCACTGCCAAGAGGTTCCAGTCTCATAGAATGATGCTTACAGGTGTAGGGTTTCCATTCAATCCTCTCTCGGCTCGATCACTTGGAGTTCAACCTCACTCACTGGTGAACAAACCTAGCAGAGACGTGTCTAGCTTAGCACCGAGATTTGGTCATACGAGTGCAGGTTTAGGAATGGCGTGGACACCTTTTGTGCTTGAAGAAGCAATGGATTTGATTTGGCCCGGAAGCTTTCATGTGGACCGAAAACAACCATCGGATTTGCATAAACTAGACTTGAATCTTAGGTTGTGAATATGTAATCAATTTGATCTTTTAAATTTTTGATCTATTCCGCTTGTCAGGTTGCTTATGTGAGATGCTGCATAAACGCATCATCAAATAAAGATGTTAAATTAGATAGAGCTGCTTCTTCCTCATTCAATATGAAGCATGTTCCTCAGCTTCTACTTAAGACTAAAGTTGAAGTGTGCTTTGGAGCTCTACTGTAAAAGAAGAGGTTTCAGATTGTGGAATCCTATGCTCTATTACTAACGTTCAAGTAGAATTTCTTGGCGAATAACAAACCTTAACTCGGATTTCGCGTAATCATCATTTCTTCAATGATGTAGATTCGAATTAATCGCACTAAATAGTTTTCAAGAATAAGTTGGTGTCAAATGTTCAGCATGATCTGGGATCACATTGAAAGGAAGCAGGCAAGTTTTAAATTGTCTAAAATTACTACAAGATATATAACTCGAGTTTAGTTTTGAATTCTGGATTATGAGTTATATTAATACCACAAATATCAAAATTAAAAAAAAAAGCTATTAAAAGTCGCAATTGTTATTTGCCAATTTGCAATCAAAATTTAGAACTCGTGCTCAAGATACGTAAAAGATTGAATTTATATTTTTGTTGGATTGGGCCGGTTACGCTGCTAATGCGCAGTAGAGGGATTGGAACCATAACACTTAAGTTTAGTTGGCAAGTGAAGTGGACGTTTTGGACCTTAGAGTCCAGAGAATTGGCACTAAAAAGAAGTACTAAAATTTTATGCAAATTTTGGTGCTCTATAATTTGGTTAACAAGATGACGAGTTATTTCAATGTATAAAAGAAATGGAAAAGTAAAATAGTACAATAACAACAACATACTTTAGGCATCTCTTTGACTTCCATATCCGAGAATTTAGGAAAGATAACTTGAATAGTTGCTAAATTATCTCTATCTTTTCCTTTGGCTAAGCTGGCAATTGATTACGCAGGAACTCCATGCCTCATTCTTGCGTGCTTCATCTCTCAAGACATCAAACAGCGTATAGATATAGGCAGCCAAACAAAAGAAACTACATATAAGATTATACCAAGTGGTTCACCAGGGATTTTTAAGTTCTTTGTAGAGGAAATCCCTTATGTCCCCTCTTGTTTTGCTCGATATACTGTGATGTGAAAATTGACCTGATTAGAGCAGGTTCGCAGTTAAATAAGACTGAAAAAATAGTAATGAATGCACAGATTTTACGTGAAAAACTCCCAAATTAGGGTAAATACCACGAGCAAGGATAAGAGACTTTTATTACTAAAAATTAGATAATTACAAGAAGAAATTAGACCCACAAAAATATACAAAATATTTTTGTCTCTCTCTTTTTCTCTCTTTTCTCTCTCACCTCACTTCTCTTTATTTTTTTTTCTACTCTCGATGCATGCTCGCTTGCTTCTCCTCTTCATACTACTCCTGCCTTTTTATAGGTAGGAGTGGCTTGGCTGTGTTGGGCATTCGGTGCCTAACAGCCAACAATTGTTGACAGCAACCATAGCTGTTGACAATTCTCCCACTTGAAGATTTGATTAAGTGTCAATCAGATCTTCACACTATTCTTTCTACCTTGTTGTTTCATATTGCTTACGTCTCTGTCAAGCCACACGAGAATCAACACCACATAAACTTGTCACCATTTATTGCTTTTGTCATAAAATCTGCCAGGTTATCTATTGTATGAATTTTCTGTATGTTCACCGTTTCTTCTTCCACTTTCTCACGAACGAAGTGATATTAAACTCGGATGTGTTTTTACTTTGAATGAAATGTTGGATTCTTGGCAAGATGCAAAGCACTCTGACTGTCACAATACAGAGTAATATTATCTTGCTTATTCCCAAGTTCTTCCAACAACATCTTCAACTACACTACTTCTTTACTTGCTTGTGTAGCTGCTACATATTCTGCTTTCGTTGTTGACGTAACCCCAACTGACTACAGTTTTAAAACCCAGCTCACAGCTCCTTTAGCGAGTGTAAACACATATCCTATAGTGGATTTACTTTTATCAAGATCATCTGCATAATCAGCATCAACATATCCTTTGACAGTAAAATTCGATCCTCCATAACATAATGCAACATTTGAGGTTTCTTTGATATATCAGAGAATCCTCTTAACAGTATTCTAATGCTCTCGACCAGGATTCGCTATGTATCTACTAACAACTTCCTATGATTTGTACAATGTCTTGTACAAATCATAGCGAATATTAGGCTTCCCACTGCTGATGCATATGGTACTCGTGAAATTTTCATCTTCTCTTCTTCATTGCTAGGACTTATACTTGAGGATAACTTAAAATTAACAGGAAGAGGGGTATAAATTGACTTACAATCTTGCATGTTGAATTGCCGCAAAATCTTTTTCAAATAATTCTTCTGAGAAAGCAAAATCTTCCTATTATTTCTGTCTTGGTGAATTTGCATCCCTAAAATCTTATTTTCTAGTCCTAAGTCCTTCATTTCAAATTCCCTAGCCAACTGTGCCTTCAATTCTTTGATACGATTATTATTGGGGCCTGTTACCAAGATGTTGTCTATATACAATAGTACGACTATAAAATCATCTTTCTCAAACCTCTTGAAATATGCATAAGGGTCTACATTCAGTTTGTTGTATCCAAGGCTCATAATGAAGGAATCAAATCTCTTATACCATACCTCGGCTCCTGTTTTAAACCATATAGAGATTTGTTCAACCTACAAACCAAGTTCTCTTTCCCTTTTTCTTCAAAAACTTCTAGTTGGAACATATAAATTTCTTTTTCAAGATCTCCGTGAAGAAATACAGTTTTCACATCTAACTGGTCAAGATGCAAGTCATATATAGCACATATTGCTAGAACTACTCGAATTGTAGTGAGTCGAACCATAGGAGAAAATTTTTCGTTAAAATCAATACCTTCTTTCTGAGCATATCCTTTTACCACCAATCTAGCACGATATAGCTCTACTTGACCATCACCACTCCGTTTGATCTTGTAAACCCATTTGTTGCCAATAGGCTTTCTTCCTTGCGGTAGTGATACCGGCTCCCGTGTCTTATTCTTATGCAGAGCTTCAATTTCTTCCTGCATTATTGCCATGCACTGAGATGTATTTAAACTATCATTGCTTCTTGAAGAGTTCATGGCTCTCTGTCCTCAGTTAAAAAACAGTATGCAATATTACTCTCCATAATATAATCAGAATGCCAACTCGGTGCTCTTCTCATGCGAGTTGGTCTCTGAGTATTTGGAACATCATATTCAACTGGTTCTTGCTCCTCGTGCTCTGGTGCAGCTTCAGAAGAATCATTTTGATCAACTTCCCTATCCACTTATACTGTTGTAGTTTCTGGATTCTCTTGTACATTGCTAACATTTTCTGGTTGCTCTTGATCCTTATCTTCTATGAAGATAACATCCTTGCTAACAACAATCTTCTGGGCAGTGAGATCCTACAGACGATACCCCTTCACACCTTCAGCATACCCTAAGAAAATGTATCTTATGGATTTTGGATCCAACTTTGTAGTTTCTTGGGCATTGAACATCATATAGGCCGAACTTCCAAATATATGGAGGTTGGAATAATCCACTGGTTTACCGGTCTACATCTCCATCGATGTCTTCAACTCAATTGTAGTTGACGGAGCTCGATTCACCACATAACAGACGTTATTGACTGCTTCTGTCTATAATTTCTTATCTAAGCTTGCAGTTCTCATCTTCGCTCTTGTTCTTTTCAACAGAGTTTTATTCATCCACTCTGCTACTCCATGTTATTGAGGAGTGCATGTCGTCGTGAACTGCCTTTTGATGCCTTCTTGCTTGCAGAATTCATCAAAGTCTTTCCCAGTATATTCGCCTCCATTATCTGAGTGCGAACACTTGATCTTCTTACCAGATTCGAGTTCCACCCGCGCTTTGTAAATTTTGAAAGTTGGAAACACATCCACCTTTCTCTTGATAGGAAACACCCAACATCTCCTAGAATAATCATCGATGAATGATATAAAGAACTTTGCTCCTCCTAGGGACGTAACTGGTGCTTGCCATACATTAGAGTGAATCAATTCTAGAATTTCTTTGCTTATAAACTTTGATATGTTAAACTTCAAACGATGTTGCTTACTCACAATGCAATGCTCACAAAAGGGTAGTGATACCTTTGTGAGACCTGGAAGTAGATTCTTCTCTGCAAGTATCTTCATTACTTGTTCTGACATATGTCTAAGCTTTCTATGCACGTTATTGCAGATTTGTGGTCTGGACTAGTCACCATAATAGATGCCTCTCCTTCTTGCAAAGTTACTCCCTTCAGCATATACAAATTTGCAACAATCTTCTCTGCTTTCATAAATACCAGCGCTCCTTTAATCATTTTAATGATCTTGTTTTGAATCTCCAATCTGAAACTGAGATCATCCAGTTGTCCTACAGACAACAAATTCTTCTTTAGGCCCTCCACATGTCGCACTTTGTCAATAGTCTGAGTTGTCCCATCATACATCTTTAACTTGATGGTGCCGATACCAACGATCTTCAGAACTTGATCATTACAGCTATACACAGATCCCTCAGAGACAGATTCATATTGATAAAACCATTCTCTTCGAGAGGTCATATGAAAAGTTGTTGTTGAATCAAGAAGCTACACATCAACAAATCTTCTCTTACTTCCAATAGTCGTTGTCGCTTTATAGACCATTGCACCTCCATCATCTGAAGTATTTTCCGCATTTCCTTGAGGAACATAATCTTTCTTTTTCAGATTATAACAATCCTTCTTCAGGTGCCCTTTCTTGCCACAATTGTGGCACTTGAAATTCTTCTTTCTCCTAGGTTTTGATCTACCATGACTATGACACCCACTTAAGCCACGTTCCATTGATCTTCATCTCATCACCGTCAAGGTCTCTGCTTATTGCGAAGTTACCAGCCTGTCTTCCTTACTTTTGCGCCGACTCTCTTCTTCTAAAATAGCAGTTGCAATATTGTTGAAGACTAGAGTGCATGTGTTGTTTGTTAAATTGATGATGAGTTGATCATACAAATCTGGTATACTTTGGAGTAGAAGTTCTGCATGTTCACTTATCTCTATTATATGCCCCAATGATGTGAGTTAGGAAAATAGAGTATTTAAAATATTTAAGTGCTCCGTCACCGAAGTGGATTCTACCGTGCGTTAAGTATATAGTTTTTTCTTTAGAAAAATTTTGTTGTGGAGTGATTTGGCCTCGTACAGTTTTGTGAGGTGATCCCATATTTTCTTCGCAGTCTTCTTTTCCTCTATGCTGGATAATACTCCATCACCTAAAGCTAGGTGAAGATTAGCGACAACATTTCCATCCATCTCGTTCCATTTTTCATCTGTGACTCTATCTGGCCGTTCACTAATGGCCGTCAGATAATTATCTTTCCTCAAGATTGCCTTTATTTTCAACTTCCACAATGAGAATTACTCTCGTTGAACTTCTCAATCTCAAATTTTGCTGCCATTGCTTCTATTACGAACAGAATTTAGCTCCCACTATTTTGCGTGAATAGTACCTGTATATAGGAATAGTACCTGTATGTATGAATAGTATTGTATACGTGACTAGTATTGAATTATAGTAACTGCATAGTTTAATGCAAAATTAAATAAATGAATAGTTGTAACCTTTTGGCTACTATTCACCGACTTTCACTGTGCTCACCGGAACTCCAAACTGATTATGCCAAAAAATTCGTCGTAATTTTCTGACCTTGCTCTGATACCATTTGTTGAGAAAATCAACCAGATTAGAGTAAGTTCACAGCTAAATAGGACTGAGGGAATAGTAATGAACACACAGGTTTTACGTGAAAAACTCCCAAATTAGGGTAAAAACTATGGGCAAGGATAGAAGACTTTTATTACTGGAAAAACTAGAGAATTACAAGGAGAAATTAGAGCCACAAAAATATACATAATATTTTTGCCTCTCTTTTTCTCTCTTTTCTAAAGAGAGATACAAAAATATTTTGTATATTTTTTTGGTCTAATTTTTTCTTTTAATTCTCCAGTTTTTCCAGTAGTAAAAGTCTTCTATCCTTGCCCGTGATGTTTACCTTTATTTGGAGGTTTTTCACGTAAAATTTGTGTGTTCATTACTACTCCCTTAGTCCTATTTTGCTGCGAACCTGCTCTAATCCGGTCAATTTTCACAACAAGTGAAGATACAAAAATATTTTGTATATTTTTAGATCTAGTTTTTCCTTTTAATTCTCCAGTTTTTCATGTAGTAAAAGTTTTCTATCTTTGCCCGTTTCATGTTGCTTACGTCTCTGTCAAGCTGCACGAGGATCGATACCACATAAACTTGTCACCATTGATTACTTTTGTCATAAAACCTGCCAGGTTCTCCATTGTATGAGTTTTCTACATATCCACCATTCCTTCTTCCACTCTCTCACGAATGAAGTGATATTGAACTCAAATGTGTTTTGTCTTTGAATGAACTGTTGGATTCTTGGCAAGATGCAAAGCGCTCTAACTGTCACAATATAGAGTAATATTATCTTGTTTATTCCCAAGTTCTTCCAACAACATCTTCAACCACACTGCTTCTTTACTTGTTTGTGTAGCTGCTACATAATTTGCTTCTATTGTTGACATAACCCCAATTGACTGTAGTTTTGAAACCCAACTCATAGCTCCTTTAGCTAGTGTAAGCACATATCTTGTTGTGGATTTACTTCTATCAAGATCACCTGCATAATCAACAACAACATATCCTTTGACAGTAAAATCTGATCCTCTATAACATAATGCGACATCTGAGGTTCCTTTGATATATCTGAGAATCCTCTTAACAGTATTCCAATGCTCTCGACTAGGATTCTCCATGTATCTACTAACAACTCCCACTACATGTGCAATGTCTGGTCTTGTACAAATCATAGCGAATATTAGGCTTTCCACTATTGATGCATACGGTACTCGAGACATCTCCATCTTCTCTTCTTCATTGCTAGGACTCATACTTGAGGATAACTTGAAATTAATAGGAAGA
>JANZLX010000213.1:4411378-4421712 GCA_025531955.1 Erythroxylum orinocense | reverse complement strand
TGCGCTATACGCAATCCTTGGTTAAAATTTTTGAAGTAACCCCAAGGCGACAATCGGACGGAAAAAGGTTATTTCAGTAATTCATGCTCTGCAAAACATTGCTAATTAAAATGTAAACTTAATATATTGTGATTTGTGTATTGTTTAATATATTTTAAATATTATTTATATGCTTAAATAATTTTTATTATAAAATAAAATATAGTTAAAATTAACAAAAGTGTTTTTTATTTTTATGTTGCCAAACAGTCTACTATATAAGCTCTTTTTAAAAAGCTGTTTTTTTAATTGACAACCAAATAGTCAACTAACTTCTTAGAAAAGCTTTTCTAAAAAAAGCTTTATTAATAAAAGCTCTACTGACAAAAACTCTACTGATATAAGCTCATCCAAACAAGCACTAAAACTTTTAGTAGATGCGTTAATATCATTAGCATTGTGAATAGTAAACCCTTTAATTTCAAGTTCTCATCTGAATTCCTAACCAGACATGCTTTCAGCTTCAATGAACACTTTAACCACAGTAATCGAGTGGGCACAATCAGAGCTCAGTGTCAAAGATGTATTTGTTGAGTTTGGTAGATAGGAAGACACCGGCCGGTAAAGTCAGACCAATAACTGAAAACTGTTTCTATCTTTCTGTTGACCTTCTTTGAGGATAGATGCTTAGGAAAATCTTAGTAACTGTATAGAATTTAAAATAATAGCTTGAAAATCAATTATTTTTAAATTAAAGTTTTACATTTTATTTGATAATCAAAACAAAATCTAAATTATATTTTATATAAGACTTTTTTTTTATTCCCCACTTCATATATGAATAGTGTTTTTAATTTAAAGAAATAAACAATTATAAAATATATTTTAAATGAATTTCTTTATAAATTTTATAAGTTATTAAGCCTATGATATTTTAAATTAGTATCTCTTCAACCTTACTCTCATCGTCATGTTACAAGGACATGCTATTATGATATGGATCCTAGGAAATTAGTTACTTCATGTATGAAAAATAATTCAAGAAGTCCATGACATTTGTGTAGAAGATAGATACAAGTGGCGTATAAACAAACTTAAAACAAATGCACAACCTTATTTTCAATCATACATCTAGACCAAATATCAGCTAAATGTGTATGATAGCAATTTAAGACAGAAGTTGCACGATAGCTGAGGGACCAACCACTAAAATATCCTCGGATAAAGAGGACCGCACCACTTCGCATCAAATCTTATCTTGTTAAGACATCTCTGTCGAGATGCTAATAATGTGTATACAATAATGCTATTATAATAACAACACAATAATGCTATTATAATAACAACACCAGCTCAAATTTTACAGAGTTTTAATAATATACAGCCTTATTCTTAACAATTAAAGAAAATGTTTTAATAATGCTATAATAAATAAACTGTAATTATAAGTTTTTAAATTAAAAATATAGATATTGCTAATTCTAGGAAGAATATGACAAATTGAATCGGGAATATCTGCCTTGGAAAGGTCAATGCTCTTGTACATCAGTTATAAATCTTTATGCAGGACCAAGTTAGCTAAACCATTTCATGGTTTTGGTTACAATAGTTCTGTCCTTGATCGGACTAGCCTTGATCTTTCAGGCATGGATTGGAAAGAGCAATAGCAAGGTAAAGAAACTACCTCCTGGTCCAAACGGGTTGCCAATTGTCGGATGCCTTCACTTGTTGGGAAAATACCCTCAACGAGCTTTGCATGATCTAGCCAAAAAACATGGTCCGCTCATGCACATGAGGTTAGGTTTCGTCCCGACCATTGTTGTGTCGTCTCCTAAAGTGGCGGAGTTGTTCCTCAGGACGAATGATCTTATGTTTGCTAGCAGACCACCAGCTGAGGCTGCAAAGTATATTGGTTACGAGCAGAAGGGCATGTCTTTTTCTCCTTATGGACCTTTTTGGCGAAATATGCGCAAGCTTTGCACGCTAGAGTTGCTTAGCAACCTTAAAGTCAATTCCTTCAGGTCCCTAAGAAAAGAAGAGATTCACCTCTTGGTCGATTCCATTAAACAGGCTTCTAATGAACGAGTTGCTGTTAATCTCAGTGCAAAGGTCTCGTCCCTTGGTGCTGATATCAGTTGCAGAATGGTTTTTGGCAAGAAGTATACATACAAGGAGTTCGGTGATAGAGGTTTCACAGCTGTGATTCACGACGGCTTGCAATTAGTAGCAGCTCCCAACTTGGCTGATTACATTCCGCTGATTGCCCCGTTCGATCTTCAGGGTCTTAGGAAGCGTATGAAGGCTGTTGCCAAGGTGTTTGATTGTTTCTTAGAGAAAATCATCGATGACCATATACGAAACAAGGATGAGAACAGAACCAAGGACTTTGTTGATATCTTGTTGGGTTTCGTAGGATCCCAGGAAACTGAGTACACTATTTCTATGGACAACATTAAAGCCGTAATGATGGTACGTTTATCTTGTCCACTCCTTTGATTTAGATTTACGGATATACCATCAGTTAATTTCTTGCAATATAGTAGGTAACCATTGAGTGATTCGTCTGAGCTTTAATTGGAAACCTTATAATAATCATTTTAAACAAGATTAAGAATTAATGATAATGGCTCTTTAAGAAAAAGAATTAATGATAATGAATAAGAAATTTATTGTATTAAGGGAGCATCTTCATTATATTAAAGTCAAGTCAATGAAATCAATACAAAAGGCTATCTGTTTTGTGAGAATGTGGAGAGAGTCTTAAGATAATATACACAGCATTTCCTTTGTATTTTTAGAAAGAGTTTATTTTCATGACTTTGAATCTTATGGTCACAAAGGCTTCATTATTATATTGACAATAATTTATTTTTAATTAAATTATTGCCATAAAAATCTCACTAAGTGCTATGATAATTTATGTTTACTATTATACATAGTAACTTCTACTTGATTGGAATATTATACACATTAACTAATCTTTATAACAATTGAGGTTACCAATATCTCACATTATTACTATTAAGAAAAATTTTGTAAGGAAGATTCAACGAGGCAAACTTCCAGAGGATTCCTCAGTGTCTATTAGATTGAAGTTTTTGCCCATAACTTCAAAATTGATCAACACAAGCCAATTGTGATTGAAAGTTCGAAAGGAGTTAGTTTCGTAAAAATTTTGGTTCAACTGTCGTTGTTTATAGCACAAGAGAAAATAGAAAAATTAAATGCAAAATAAACAAATCAACACTTGAGATTTGGTAATGCAGTTTGCCATATCTTACTTACGTCTACGAGGCACTTACCCAACTCAATCACTTTTACCAAAGAACAATAATAGTTTTACTCAAGATATTATAGAGTCGACTCACCCTACTCTTGACAGTATCCTTTGTCCTCACACCCTGTGAGAAAATTCACTCACAGTAATACGATTAACTCGTGCTAACCTCAACAAAGGATTTTCTCAACAATGTTAAATCTGTTGTAATCTTTTAATATTGTCACTGTAACATCACACCTATAGCAGCAGAAAAATCTACAACAAGCATACACGTTTCTTCATTGAAATGTTGGAAACAACGAGGCTATAAAATCTATAATGCTTGTTGGAATTTTTTACCCACACACAACATTATCGATAGCCACTTAAAGCCCGCCCAATCAACACTCAATCAACCTAATAAACATCGTATTATCGACCAAGAATAGTAGCTGCAAATATCACAAGGATTTCTGGAATTTTCTCACACCACAACTCACAATCGGTAGCAACAAAAGTAGCATTCCATGAACTATAAGACATCCACCAAAAGTTCACGCATACATTAGAAAATCCAACTGCTAAAATCAACACATCTGACCTACTGCACAACCAACTGTTGTTGTTTAAGAGATGAAGAATACGCAACAAAATTCACACATAAAGAACAACTCCGAAGCACTCAATAGTTATTCAAAAACAGAGGAATATACGGTTGTAGAGAAAAAAAATCATACAAGATAAAATCAGCTACAAGATCGTGAAGCCATAGTCCAAAAGTTGTAGTACAAACTTAGAATATTATCCCACAAAATCAACTGCTGAATCTTATCAAAATCCCAGCCTCCAGGTCATACAAAGCCTATCATTTTTTCTCCAAAAACAACAACACATCAGCCCACTATCGATAAAAACCAACCAAATTTCAGTTGAAAAAATCAAAACCAAACCTCTAATAATTTGCTTCCTTAGATAGTCATCGGACCCGTTAGGATGTTAGCTGTTCAGCTATAAAATAGTTCCTTGACCAAAATTAGCTGATTGACAAAAGGTTTTGTTTGGTTGCTATCTGATTGGGTTGACTGATTCAACTCAACTAGCTAATTTGTGAAAAGCTGGTCATGGGGAGCGTTTGTTTCACCGTTACCATTATGCCCTTTTTTGCTGCTCTTTACGTTGTTTAAGAAAAGGGAATGAATGCGGGGAAGTAGTGAAGTGATGGCAAAGGCCATTTTCCTTTGACAGTCGCGCGGGTATGGAATTTTCTAAACATTGTTTAAGTCACCCCGTAGGGTGACTCTAGTAGTGATGCACGACATGGAGAAGCACCAACTCTATTATTATAATTTTTTATTATTATATGTATAAGATATAATAATTATATTAGAGTTATAAACTTAATTTTTGTAAAATTAAATATTTAAAATATAAATTGAAATACTAATATATATAATATTTATACCCTTATATATTTTTTAAAATCATGTCCTCATAAGTCATTTTACACATAAACAGCTAATTTTACCAGACATCAAATGACAAACAGCTAATGCAATCCACTGATCAAATCAGCTGATAGAATCAGCTAACAGCTAATATAATCAGTTGATTACCAAACAGGACCAATTATCTCCAAAATAGGTTATCCTTTAAACCTCATATTGATTAAGATTTTAAACCTTACCACTTTTACCTTAAAAGAGTCCCACATAAATCCACTAGGCCTAATTATCAAATAATGCCCAAAATTAAATAATAAGATATCAACATATATCTTAACAATTTCCTCCTTTTTGACATTATTTATCACATATTAAAACCCCCTTAAAGAGTATAATTGGACGCATAACATCAAAATTAGAAATCACTCCTCCTTAGTCAAACAATGATATCCAAATATAATCAGCAAATATCCAAATACACAAATATCCAAAGGTAACAAAACACAACCAACAAGGCATCCAATCATAATATGACATGTTTCCCAAACTATAGTTTTCTCTCCATTGAGTCAAAAAGATGCCAAAAAGCAAGACTAATATCCACATAGATACCTTGAAATCTCCCCTTAAATTGAACAATCATATGAGATGAAAATAAACAATGTCAAAACAAAGGATGTCTTCAATGCGATCAATCTCGGTAAATAAAGAAGCATAAAAATTAGCAGTAGGTGCAACAAAAGAATTATAAGCATGCCAAGATGACAATTTACCACTAGTCAAAACACTATCCAACATATCATTACTTACATCACAGTCATCTGCATATGACCAAGTAAAGTTAGAAATCTAAAAAATGTATTCAACGAATCATAATCAAACTTAATTAATCCATATGGACGTAAATAGCCCAAATTTTTGCAGCCTACTATAGTGAGAAATCAAGATAAAACTTGAAAAACTCAAATTATAGAAAACTCCAATCTCCTTATGGGTCACTAACCAAGCATCAACATTTTCGTGACATAACTTCGTAAATCAAAGTCCAAAAGCAAAACTCTTAAAACATCAAACGGAGCCTCATTTTCACATATAATAAAAAACCAAACACATACCAATCACCTGAACCTTAGAAAACCTATAAATCAAAAACTCAAAAAGTCTAGACATTACTCCTTCGAACCCTCTTTTTTTTAAACAACATTAAAATATACTTAAAAAATGTAAAGCTCATAGTTCCTGTGCCCTCGAAGAAATTTAAACCTGTCCTTATTCCTAGGTCACTATCATTAGATGTCTGGTTAACTTCTTTTCTATTAACAATTAGCTGTTGATTTGAACAGTTTTTGGTATTAACTCCATTGCGTGTATGTTTTGAAGTGTGAGGCTGATTTTTCTAACCCAAATTTGCTTTGGTAACATGGGCTGCTACTAAAAGTTCATTGAAGAGTGTTTAGATTTTCAGTTTTGAGCCCTTTGAAATATCATTCGTAACAATTTGTAACATTTTGATCTTATGTGCCCATTAATCCTACAAAATTGACAAGTAGGCATAAATTTTCATTTCCTCCTTGAGATTTCTCCTTGGACAGATTTGGTCGCACCATTTTTCTCATCGTTTTACTTAGAACATTCACCTTTATAGCCAATTCCTTGAAGGTCTTCTTTAATCTTACCAATTTCTAGCAATTTTCTAGTTTTTTGGTACCTCTATTTAACATTTTTATTCCCTTTTCTGTACTAACCAACTTCAACTATGTTTCATCAAGCTCATTTATTTTAGATAACAATTTCTTCTCTAAATCTTGAATGAAGTTCTTTATAGAAGAGTTTTCCTTCTTTACCTTTTTTATTCTTTTATATGTTTACACCCATTTTGCTTACATTTATTTTTAGGCTTCATAAATATCTTCCTTTTTGTCATATGAATCACTGTCATAATCTCAAATTAAATTTTGGACTAGTTTATCTATGTTATTCCAAAATTTTTGATTGATTTATCCATACTTTTATCGTCAGTTTGTTCCTTCTTAGTTGCTGTTAAGCAAGCACTTAAACTTTTGTTGTATAAAGCAACTGACGTAGCATTATTGCTCACAAATTCCTCTTCACTACCATAATCACTTCCAAATTCATTCTCACTCTAAGTACTCATATAAGACTTCTCTTTTTTCTTCTTTAAAGTGTTAGCACATTCTACTTGTACATGTTCGAAGCCTTGAAATTTATGATATTAAATTTTTTTTACTTTTCTTTAACCCTTTTGAGTTTTAGTTTGTTTAAAATTATTATTTGGTGGGCTCCCACCGTTTTGCCTAAAATCAAATCTATCCTTCTTCACTTTCTTTAACCACTTGTTGAAATTTCTTGTTAGTAACTTCATATCCTCATTCTCATTAGATTCATCTCCTAAATCATTCATGGCTTTTCCAACCTCAGCTTGCAATGCCAATCCTTTAATTTTCTCTCATTTATATCTCAACAAATTTATCTCAAAATAGGTAAGAATCTCAATACCTTATCCAAAGATAATTTAGTGATATCATGTGCTTCTTCGATGACTGCAATTTACAATATAAATCCTGAAGGCAATAATCTCAATGTCTTCTTAACAAGTTTCAAATTCGAATACTTCTTCCCAAGATGATATACTTGGTGGTTTGCTATGTCACGCATTCCCTCATGGAAGTCTACAATAGTTTCACTTTCATCCATCCTCAACTCCTCAAATCTCACAGCCAACATCTGAAGTTTCAAAGCTATTATAGATTTCGATCCCCAATGTATATTTTGCTACGCTTTTTTCACTTATTCATAGGTTGATATCATAAAAGAAAAGACCTTCAACAACTACACTAAAGATGGCGTTCAGGGCTTGAAAATTTCCAAGCGCTCTCCCTTTTTCAACCCTTGTCCACTCAATGCATCTTTAAGCACTACTTCTCCCTTATATGTCCAGCCATTTAAAAACGAGTTCCATGCTTGTGTTTCTTGTGCTTAAATGAATACTCTCATCCGTGATTTTCATGTAGGATAATTTGAAGTATCTAACAATGGTGGCCTGATGATTGATGACCTTAATCTTCTAGCTATAATTATGAAACATGAATCTGCACCAACTTGACGTACCAAGTTTTGATTTGGTGACTTGCTCTGATACTAATTGAAAATCGGAAAGGGTGTAGTTTCACAAAAATTATGGTTCAACCGCATTTATTTCTAGCACAAACGGAAACAGAAAATTTAACGTAAAATAAACAAATCAACATAAAAGATTTGGTAAAGCAATTCGACACCCCTTATCTACGTCTACAGGGCCTTTACCTAACTTAATCACTTTTACCAAAAAACAATAATAGTTTTACTCAAGGCGTTATAGTGCCGACTCACCCTACCTTTGACACTATCCCTCATCCTCACACCCTGTGAAAAGATTTCACTCCTAATAACACGACCAACTCGTGCTAACCTCAACAGAGCATTTTTTTAACAATGGTTAATAATAATGAAGAGAAATAAACAATTCAAGTGATTAAACAATAACTAACATAAACAAATATACTTGAGAAAAGATAGACAACTTCCTTAATAATTCCATCTTCTTCAATGAAAGATCGACAAGTTGTCTACCAATAAATTTGTTGCAGTCTTTCAATATTATCACCGTAACATTACACACATAGTAGCAGAAAAATCAATAACGAACATACTCGTTTCTTCACTGAAATGCTGTAAATAACGAAGCTATAAAATTCGCGACACTTGTTGGAATTTTTTGCCCACAACCAGCACTATCATCAGCCACCAGAAGTGTACCCAATTAAGACTTAGTCAACCAAATAAACATCATACTATCAACCAAGAATAATAGCTGCAAATATCATAAAGACTTCTGGAATTTTCTCACACCACATCTCACAATCGATAGCAACAAAAGTAGCACTCCATGAACAATAAGACATCCACCAAGAGTTCATGCATACATTAGAAAATCCATCTGCTAAAATCAACACATCCAATGCAACAAAAATCACAAATAAAGAATAACCCTATAGCACTTAATGGTTATTAAAAAATAGAGGAATATACAGCTGCAAAGAAAAAAAAACATCATACACGATAAAACCAACTACAAGATCGTGAAGCCCTAATCCAAAAGTTGCAGCTTGGAATATTATCCCACAAAATCAACTGCTGAATCTTATCAAAATCCCAGCCTCATACGAAGCCTATCGTTTTTTCTTCAAAAACAAAAACAAAAACAAATCAGCCCACTATGCAGGAAAAGCCCAGCAAAATTTTTGTTGCAAAAATCAAAACCAAATCTCTAATATTTTGGCTTTCTTCGATAGTTATTTTCTCCAAAATAGGTTATCCATTAAATCTCACTTTGATTAATATTGTGTAAAATTAAATAATAAGATATCGACATATATCTTAACAGTGATGAATTAAAAAGCAATTTCTAAAAGCAACGTTAAAAAGTTCTCTTTTTAATAAAGTTAATTGAAAAAAATCTAAATTTATTATTAAAAAGTTCTAACTTTAATAAAGTGACACATCAATTTTTTTTACCACGTGACCACTTAGTAGGAGAGTGGTACCACGTAGGTTATATATGTTTTAATAAAAAAATGTTAAAACTAATTAACCCTAAAATTAATTATGCTTCCTTCTCTTCCTGTTGGTTTTTATTAGGTACATTAACTCCCCAATATGTTAAAATTAATTTCCAGATTTTCCTCTCTCATCTATTGGGACTCCCTTACTACATTAACTTTCTTCAATATTATTAACTACTAGATACTCTACCCTATTAACTATGACATCATCTCTCACTTTGGCTAATATATCCTCTCTAGATTTTTGTTGCTTTTTTGGCAAACCTAATGCTTTGGTTGTCCACGACTAGTTCTCCATAGATCCCAATGTTCACTCCTTTGATGTGTGATTCAATTGTGTATGTTTTGATGATTGATGTTTGCTCAAGACTATCTTGTAAGTGCTAGTCTAAGTATTTCGGGCATTATTGTACCATCAAATCCAAAGGTTATAAATCCATTCAGTCCCAAAACTGAGTCTTTAGTGGAAATGAGTGTAAGAGGGATTCTGTGAATACTCATTAGCGACCCAAGTCCTGCAAGTCCTCCTTTGATTGATGCGTTGGCTTCTGCTTTGAAACATAATGATGAAAATCAATTTTTTTTATATAAAGGAAATTAACTAAACAAAATTAAGGAACAAAATGGGGAAAACAGATTCTCGATAAATCCTCAAGTAGGATCAAGTGGTACCCTATGGGTGTGGTAGCAAAATAAGTAACCCCCACGGCCAGCTGTTCAGCATACTGAGCAAGCCAGTCGGCACATCTATTGCTCTCTCGATAGACATGGTGATGAACAACAGTCTAGTTCCTAGTGAGTAGCATATGAATACTCCGAATGATGGGATTAAGCGTCCGGGATCGATGATATGAGGAAGAGAGGTTATGGAAGACTGCTCGATAATCGATTTCCAGCTCGATATAGTGAAATCCCTTGTTCCTCGCTAGATTGAGACCGGTATAGACTCCCCAGAGCTCTGCTATCATCGTTGAGCACCATCCAAGCTTTTGAGCGAAACTCCCAAGCCATTGGTCGTTGCTGTCCCAAAAG
>JANZLX010000213.1:4377288-4411278 GCA_025531955.1 Erythroxylum orinocense | reverse complement strand
AAAGGTCGGTCAGCTGGGATTTCTTTTGAGATGACCTAGTTAGGACTGCTATTTTGTCTTGTTGTATATAGTATTTTTGGGTTAAGTGTTCAGAGTGATGTACAGACTGAGAACACTAACAATTGTATACATTACTGAGTTTAATGAAATGAAATGGAACACAGTTTGGTTTTAAAAAGTTTCAATTTCCTATTATTGTTTTATTATTGTGATGCCATGTGGAGTATAGTGTTATTTGTCGATAGTTCCCTCTTATCGTAGGATATGTACCAGAATGACCTACGGGCGTTTCGGTGGGTACTCTATGGTAAGGGGGTGCTACAGAAATATTTGACTACCTGGAACCATGTCCTATTAGGAAAACGAATATGGATTCTTTTTTTAATAAGGAGGCATTGTGGGTAAAATGGGTGAATAACATCATCCTGAGACGACAAAACTTCTAGAATGCTCAACCTACCTCTAATAGTTCTTGGAGTTGGAGGAAAATTTTATGTGTGAGGGACAAACTGTAGAACCAATTCAGATTTAGGATAGGCAATGGTATATCTACTCTTTTATGGCAGGATCTATGGCATTCGAGAGGAATACTGCAGAATTTCTCTTCTCCAAGGGAGATTAATGGCTCAGAGCTTCCAATAACAGCTAGAGTAGTTGAAGTAATCAACCATGATGAGTGACGGTGGCATGAGACATCCATTGAGATCATAAGGAACCTTGAGACACCTTCATACCAACCCAATAGTACCTAATCTGATTGTCTGGAATGGTTAGCTAGCCCCACAAGATAGTATACCAATGACTCAGCCTATAAATTCTTAAGACCTCCTTTACAGGAAGTACCTTGGCACAAGCTAGTATGGTTCCAAGGAAGTAGACCCAGGTGCATCTTTATCCTTTGGCTTGCTCTCCTTCAAAAGTTACAAACTCTTGATAAACTATCATACCTCCAAACTCCTAACCATTGTTCCTTATGCTTATCGGCAAATGAAACCAATGACCACTTGTTTTTTGCATGTCCATTTTCTAAATTGGTTTTGGGACTGATGCATCTCACGCTCTCACTTACATGTTCCTATTCAGCCAACCCTTCCTTCTATTCTCTCTTGGTTTAATATTTCCTTCCATTCAAGACCTTCAGACACCAATAATTTCCCAATCCTTCTATCTACTATTGTTTACCATATATGGGTTCAAAGGAATGCTAGAACCTTCAAAAATGAAGCCAAGGATGTTGGGAGTGTGAGCCTCAGAGTAATCTCCCAAGTTATGGACATTCAGAGCTTAAACACCTAAAAGAGGTAACTCAAATAGAAAGTGTCAATTTCACTAACATTTATCTTCTGCAGGTTTGATAGCGCAGGAACTTCATTTGCCAAACAGCATGTGAGTCATTGTCATAAGAGCATACAAGAGAAGAGTTGGACGTTCAAATTTTCTCCAGACTTCATAACAACAAAGTGGCAGTATCTATGGAGATCTCCCAAGATTTTCAAGATATATTTCTTCTTTCGACAAGCAAAAGGATAAGGAGATTACCATATAGCTTCTGTTTTCTTATGTTTGTGTTGTCTTATTTGGCTTGTGGTTCTGGTTGTTGGAGGTTAACATATGTCTGGTCACTGTTGGGCTCTATTATGGCTAAGGTTGGAGCATTGATGTGCTGAATTGTTCTGGAAGTGAGGGTGAGATGTAAAAGGTTTTGGAGCCTCTAAGTTTTTATTTTAGTACGTCCCCTTGTGAAACTAAGCCCCTTTATTCAACAAGTGCATATAGATAAGATAGTTTACTTGTGCCTTGAGAGACCACTGATTGAGTAGTCTCTAATGTTGTACATCTCTTTAGATCTGTATAAAATTTTATGATTTAACAAATAATAATAATAATAATATTAATGTATGAACAATGTTGGATAAAATTTTTAAGTCTAAAACATTTTTGCAATATAATTTTAAATTTAAATATGATTAATTTGAGTTGATGTAAAGTTTTGCAATACAAGTAATGTAAATCTTGAAAACGTGTTGATTGGAGATATATATATGTATGTATTGGAATTTGTTACTATTCAAGTGCACTTGTTTAAATAAATTATTAATTATAAGTAATAATTCATAACTAACATATTAAAAATAATTTATTTAATAATATAAAATTAAACAACAAATTTCATCTAATTAATAGTTAATATATTTTTACTTTTTATGTACCATCCTCTAAATTAACAAAGCAACTCAAAACTCAACACTTTTAAATTGAGACAACCTCTACAATTATGCATATATTACACAATTATTTTATAGTAACTACATTTCTAAATTTGCAATCAATGTATGCATCTTCACATAAAGGGACATTTATTCAGAGAATCATCTGCTTATCTTTTTCTTTTGGAATGACATTCTCTTGAAAACAAATACATTGTAGTTGGATTTTTGGATCTCGTGATCTGAAATCGCAGCAGCTAAACAATGTTCAGAGCTTTTTTTTTTTTTAGTGCATCAGAGTCAAAAATAAAAATAAAGGATGAATAAAGGCAATTTTATGCGCATCATCGCGGAACAAAGAAAGAAGTCCAGATCTTCTGTTTAGTTTTACTCTGTCTTATCTTTTGTCTAGTTTTATTCTGTCTTATTTTGATTCATGAAATCTCAGTCATTTATTTTGTGAGCCCTACGCGAGTTTCATGCAAAACTCACATAATAAATAGTTGAGATTTATTGGACACAATAAAACACTATAATATTTAACAAAAAATCTAGACTTTTTAAAAGCATGTCCGACGGGCGATGTCACACACACTCGCCGCGTAAACATCGAAAACAACAAAAGTTTAGTCATGTGGTATTTGTCTTTTGTGCATTACAATCAATTAATTAAACGAAAAGGCACACGAAATCACGTGCGACGCACATGGATCGAAGAGCCTGGGATGTGCGCAAGAGGACCCGCGCGAGCACGAGCGAAGCACGACCACAACGTAAGCCGAACACATGGCAGCATCCGACGCGTCGGTTTCAATTGTAATTGTTTCTGCTTTGTTGTCCACTCGATAATCCATTTTACGAACGAGTGCCACGTTAGTTGCCTTAAGAGATAACCTTCCCGATAAAAGAAAGGAACGAACATATCACTGTCGTTTTATACTTAAATTCGCATTAATCATCCTTGTCGAGGTTGGTCCGAATGAGCTTGCGAAATCCCACCCTGTTGGTCTGCAACTGTCATAGTCTCCTCTTTAGTTAATATTAATAGTAATTTTAATTTTAGATAAAAATATTATACTTACACCCAGTGATTTTAATTAATGTAAAATTAAATATTTACGTTGATCAGTTATCTTGTACTATAATTGAGTTGTTTTTTTTAATTAAAAAAAAAAAGAAAAAATACAGGTCTTACATTACTAGTCGAGACACGTTTTGAAACAAATAAATGCTAAATCACCATAATTAACTAGAAGTTGGAAGCGCAACCCCTCAAGGAAATGCGCTCCGACGTGGCATTCCAATATGAAAACAATAAAGAAAGATGATTCCTTTACAAAATGAAAAATATGAAAAGAAAACGTGAAAGCATAAAAGTTATAAATAATAATTTCAAAAAGGAACAGCCAAAGCCAAGGAAGAGTTGGGACTGGACTGGTAGTTTTCTTGTTTCTCTGTTTCGTCTCTATGTTATGTTTTGATTAGGGAGAGAACTGTCTGAATCTACAAGCAAAACCATGCCTTCACAAGGTCAACGACAGCCCCTGTTACCCAGAGATGAGGGTGAGAAGAGGGAAGAATCTGCATATGATTCCGATGAGAAAGTCCACATCGTCGGGATCGATTCCGACCATGAGACCGACTCGTCGGTGACACCTCCTTTCTCCTGGAGAAAGCTGTGGCTCTTTACGGGACCCGGTTTCTTAATGTCCATCGCTTTTCTTGATCCTGGTAACTTGGAAGGTGATCTACAGGCTGGGGCAATTGCTGGATATTCGTTAATTTGGCTTCTTTTCTGGGCTACGGCTATGGGGCTTCTTGTTCAGCTCTTGGCTGCTAGGCTTGGTGTGGCTACTGGGAAGCATTTGGCTGAGTTGTGTAGAGAGGAGTACCCCACTTGGGCGAGGATGGTTCTGTGGATAATGGCGGAGGTGGCTTTGATTGGAGCTGATATTCAGGAAGTTATTGGGAGTGCTATTGCTATTAAGATTTTGAGCAATGGAATCTTGCCCTTGTGGGCTGGGGTTATTATAACCGCCTCTGACTGGTAAGTTCATCTGTTCATTTCTTCTGTTGTTGTCGACTTCTTTGGAATTTTTTGTGTGATTTGTGGGTTCTAATTCTTATTATCTGTTGCTCCTTTGTTTATTGAAGTTCAAGTTCTTTGAGTAGTTGGTGTAGGAAAGTTTTAGCCTTTACTGGTTTCCGCTACTTCCAATATGGGAAGTTTCGGACTTTTTAACTGTTTTTTGTTCCCTCGATATGATTAGCAAGTTTCAGACTTTCGCATAGATTTTTAGTTCTTATTTTTCTTTTCATTGTATTGAAGCTGTTTCATAACATGTCTTTGTTACAGTTTTATCTTTCTACTACTTGAGAACTATGGGGTGAGGAAACTGGAAGCAGTTTTTGGGGTGCTTATTGCGACTATGGCTTTGTCTTTTGCCTGGATGTTTGCTGATGCCAAACCAAGTGGCGAAGAACTTATTTTAGGTATTTAATCTGCTTTGTCTGTCTATATCAATTATGTATTTCTTCTAATTGGGTTATGTATTGCAGGTCTCTTAATTCCCAAACTTAGCTCCAGAACAATCCAACAGGCTGTTGGAATTGTGGGTTGCATTATTATGCCCCACAATGTTTTCTTGCATTCTGCTCTTGTACAGTCAAGAGATGTCGACCATAACAAGAAAGGAAGAGTTCAAGAGGCGCTTAGATACTACTCTATAGAGTCGACTGTTGCACTGCTGATATCGTTCATTATTAATTTATGCGTGACAACTGTGTTTGCCAAGGGATTTTATGGTACAGATCTAGCGAATACTGTTGGCCTCGTAAATGCAGGGCAGTATCTTGAAGAGAAATATGGAGGTGGTCATTTTCCTATTCTATACATCTGGGCTATTGGACTATTGGCAGCTGGCCAGAGTAGCACTATGACTGGCACTTACGCAGGGCAGTTTATCATGGGAGGCTTCCTGAACTTAAAATTGAAAAAGTGGCAGAGGGCATTGATCACACGGAGTTGTGCAATCATTCCAACAATAATTGTTGCACTTGTTTTTGATACCTCTGACGACATGCTAGATGTTTTAAATGAATGGATCAATGTGCTTCTGGCAATTCAGATTCCTTTTGCACTCGTACCCCTTCTCTGCTTGGTCTCCAAGGAGCAAACCATGGGCACTTTTGCTATTGGCCCTGTTCTTAAGGTATCATTGTCCATTATGCATTGTGACTTTTGTGGTTCCATGGGGTATCAATGCAGCATAAGATCAAACATTGTTAATGCGAACTGATTTGGTGAAAAGAAGGGGAAAAAATTGCTGATTGTGGAATTAATATTACTTGACATGGACTGAAGACAGTCATGCACTCTTTATATCAGTATGGGCATCTATACGCCAGGAAATAAAATTCATCGGACTTCCCTTTTGTTTAGTTCTTATGATAACAGTATTGTTTATGTGCTTTTTGAATGAGAACATAATTCATACCTTACAGATGCAACAGTTCTATCCTAAAACTACCCCAATCTTTGGTTGAGTTTATTTTGCATCAGCCATTCTCTAAAGATTTTTTTTCCTCCTTGGATTCCTATATGTCTTCTCCAGTAGTTTCTTTAGTCCTGTGGCTCTGCGGTTGCTGATACAAGGCCGTAGACTGAAAATATGTTGATCATTTATGTTTCTATCCTTGTGACTGAACAATGACCATTTCATGTTGTGTTCAATAATAAAATCATCTCTCTTTTGTGCTTTGTGAATGGCATGGACGCTGCATTGCTTCAGATGTCTTTTATCATTTCATTTCATTTTTTTTGGGCTATATTTAATGCAGATTCTTGCGTGGCTTGTGGCTGTCCTTGTGATATTGATCAATGGCTACCTGATGTACGACTTTTTCTCCAATGAAGTGAAGGGAGTAATGCTTTCAATGACTATCTGTGCCTTTACTGGTGTATACATTGCATTTGTAGCTTATCTTGTTTTGAAGGGGATTACAGTTTCTTCCTTATGGTGCCGTCGGAAACAGATAGATGTGATTGGATAATCAAATAATATATGTTAGATATTTAAATAGGTCACAAAACATTGGCTGGCAGAATGTTATACTTGCGAACTTGCAGTTGCCCAGGCGGATAATTTACCTAATTAATCATAGATTTTGGTTCCGTGTGTATACTTCTAGGCAAGCTGTTGTACAAAGTTTGAAAGGGGCCAGATATTTTTTGTGCTCTAGAAATTAACGGACAATTCGTCTCTGTTGTGTATGTAGTAAGACTGTAAGAAATAGGGAAGCAAATATGTTTCCTAACCGCAGCATGTTGTTGTAGCTGTATCATTGCATCTTAAAGCAGCTGTGGAGTTGGTCTATGTAAGTTGGCTTTTGGACACTTTGTAATTGGTGAAGATGCCTTGTAGAGTTTTTCATTTGCCTAATATGCTTACGTCTGAGTCTTTATTTCTCATTTCTCTAGCATTTTCTTTCTTGAGGCAGTTCTGCAGAGTGCTCAAGAGCTGCAGAAGTTGTGTGAATTGCTATTGGAAAGAAGGATTCATCTCATTACTTCACTGGTTTACATGTTTAAAACACATCTGGGTTCCAGCCATACATGATGCCCTTAAGGATGTCAGTTCAGTTAAATATTTCTGGGGAATCCAACCGTAAGGCATAATAAACCCAGGCTTTTGTTGGTATTTTTATGTATCTTTTTATAAAAACTATTAACTATAATGCAAAGAACATTTATGTTATTAGTCAAATTTGTTCACCAACCCACCAAATAAAACTTAAACTATGAATAAAATACCTTAAAGAACCTCAAAAAAAAAAAACAGAGAATTTCTTATTTTTCAAAAAAGAGTCACAGGATTTCTTAGAAATAAACAATGGCATAAGAATATTACTTGCGTTGCACATGGAGAAGGTTGAATCCTGGGTTAGTATCAGAATAGTACTTGCAGTGCAAATTTAATTAGTCAAATTGACATATAAGTGGCATTAGACCTTTTCTTCCTTAGCTTTCATTATGTAGGACATGGCGGGCGGCAGAAGCCTCAGGTATTGGGTCTTTTTTTTTTTTGTTTCCGTTTTCGTGTACAGGAACAGCCACCCTCTGTCCCGGATATTGACAGTTAAAGCTGTTATTATCGTCACATTCACTCTTGGGTTGTTGGCTTCTGGAACATGGTTTATCTCGAGACACAAACAAGAAACATTGAATTCGTGGAAAACCCCGTCAATGCCCCAGCTCCAGGGCAAGAACTCCTAGCTCTCTGTAGGAAACTTAACCACATAATTGTGTAATGTAGGCCAAATAGAGTGAATGATACGACCAAAACTACCTACTGTTCAAGTGATGGAGGTGGATTGCAAATTACAATTCACAATCATCATCTAATAATAAAATATGTTAAAATTGAAAAGATTTTATAGTACGTAATTTTATTTTTAATTAATAAAAAGATTGTTTTTAAATAAAAGTCTAAATTATATATATATATATATATTTTTGGGCCTAAATGGGTTACTCTTCTTAGTTCTTAGTAATTACTCTTTGACCGATCTTGGTGTATCACAAGCCGTAAGACAATTGGCCAACAGATCTAGGCCTTGAAAATCCCATATTCAACAAGCCTGCCTGTAGTAAACGTGTAATTATGTGGTAGTTGGGGTCAAATATTCCGGGTCAATACTGTCCTTCGGTAAGGAAGAGATCTGCGGTCATTTATTCTTATCGCCAAAAAATCTCATTCTACTTTTATTAACTTCTGGTAGTCGTAATCATCACTTACTCCAAAATTTTGTAACGAGGAGTTTGATACTACCTTCGATTTATAATAAGAGTCGTTTTAGAGAAATGTACATTTATTAAGAAAGTTAATGAAATATCTGATATACCTTTATTAATTACTCCATCTGATTCATAATAAGTGTCGTTTTAGAGGGATTTTAATTATTCAAAATAAGTGTCGTTTATAACTTTTTATGCATATTTATAATTTTACTTCCAAAATTATCTTTTAATTTCTCTCACATCTTAATTACACAGATTACACATATTATATTTTCAAGACACTTTAATATGTAATTAATAAGGTTATATCAGATATTTCATTAACTTTCTTAATAAACGTGCATTTATCTAAAACGATTCTTATTAATTACATGTTAAAGTTCCTTAAAAATATAATTTGTGTAATCTGTATAATTAAGATGTGAGAAAAATTAAAGGGTAATTTTGAAAGTAAAATTATAAATATGCATAAAAAGTTACAAACGACACTTATTTTAAATAATCAAAATCTCTCTAAAACGACACTTATTATGAATCGGAGGAAGTAGTTAACAATCTTAAAGTAAAGAGGCTTTCGCAAAAGAGTTAAAATTGAGTCCTCTGGTACAATAACATTTAATAAAAAATTCACTGATCCACAGCCCTCCAGTCCTCTCCTATCAGTTAATTCTAGGCTCCAGGATATATTCCAGGGAAGCTTCTCGGCAAAAAGTGGAAGTTGACCTTCTGTTTGATGAAAGAGAGACCTTTCTTCTGATGAACCGAATCTTCCATTTATCAGAATGTGTAAGATGGACAAGCAGAAAAGGTTTTTGAAACCAATAAAGCTTTTATTCATTTTGACTTGGCCCAAGCTGTTACTCATTTTGACTTGGCGGCTACCTCAAAAACGCAGAACTGTTGAAGTGTGAACTCAAAAACAAATAAAATTAAACAAAAAGACTTCAACTCGTAGAACGGCCGCTATTGCTACGGAAGATGAAAGACATTATCGTTCATTTCAAAAACGACCCGTAACAAAATCGAACGAAGGTGGAAAAAGACTATAATAAACGGGACACGAAGCTGAAGTCTGAGTTGGCGGTGATAGTTTAATAGAAAAAGGTTGGAACTTGTCTCACTTTTCTCGTCAATACATCATCTTCGCTGCTTTTTCAGGTACCCATTTACAGTTTCGATCATTTGATTCATATAGTTTAGGGTTTTTCATCAATTGTTCGTTGATGGACTCGCCTGCTCTGTCAGGATTTCGCTGCAGAATTCAATTGAATTTTGAACTCCTGCTGTCAATCTTGTTTTTAAATTCAGAAGTCGAAGAATTTATTGCTTTGACTTAATATTTTTTCCCTTTGAACATTGCGTTCGGTTTTGCTCTATATTCATGGAGTTTGAGTTTTCTTTTTTCTTTTTTTGGTTTTAGACAAGGTAATTTTGAGGGGTCTAGAGCCTTGAAAGTCGTTATTTGATTTCATGCTTTTGTGCAGTTATGTCTTATAGTACGAACGAGTTTTATTGTTGGATGTAAATTGATTAGGCTACTGCGATCCTAGTGTATGGGTGCTGTTTCAAGGGTTGGTGTTTCTATCAATTCTGGTGATTGTTGTTTGTAGTTTGATCCTAGCATAGCTATGCCGTATTATGTTATATCTTAATTGACAGGTTTATTCTCATTTGAATAATTTGTCTGCCAGTTTGGTATGGTGAGTGCTAGTGTGATAGCTGTTATAGGGAGGAAAGGTTGAAATTTAGCTTATAATCTAGTCTTAGAATGTTAATGAGACAGTATTGAGATTGCACATGTTAAAAAGTAACATGGGAATGTTTGTATGAAAACACGGTGAACTTGTGATTTATGGAAAGGTTGGAGTAAATAGCTCACATGCTGACTTTAGAAATTGTCTTTTGCAAGTGAGAAATACCATGGGTGGGATTTCGTTTTACTTCTTTCCAAATAGCTATTCAACCATTAGGATTCTCGAGTTTTTTTGTGGTATAATGTTGCTTGGTGCATTGAGAAAGTGATATAGAACGGGTTGCATTAAGTAATGCTTATGCCAAAAGCTTTTAGATTTCTGGTTCTTAGATCATTAATTTTTCTTGCGCTGAAACTTTCAGACTATAAGACCATTTGATTGCTGCAAGTGTGTAGTAGAAACTTCCTCGTTCTAGGTCGGTGATAAATTTCATTGCAGACTTGTGATTGTTCCTGGAGGTTGTAAAGGACATAACAGATGTAGTGTAAAATTATGCATTGGTAAACTGATACAACATGCCTATTCATTGTCGACCTAAGAAGGAAGATTGTGATGAAGATGAGTTTAAAAGTGGATGGATCATTTTTATTTGCTATGTGATTAAAGATTTAAAAATGGCAGGACCATTTCCTTCGGTAGAGGAACAAAATTCCTTTAGTGTGGTGGTGTGCCTGTGTATCAGCAGAAAATTCCTTACGGTATGACAGAAGAATATAACAGCATTCCTGATTGAAGTGGAAACATGACTTGCACTGCAGATTTCCTGTTTAAACCATGAGACTTCTGGCTAATTGTCTCTATTTGTGGAGAGATGTCCGCCTAGGAAAGCACTGGATACTTATTATTACTTTTAGACAGATGGCTATTGCAATTTCTCATTTTTCATTTTTCCATGTTGATAAACCTTCACAAAAGTCGGTCACTCTGTTTCTATCTTATTCATTATGTAGCAACTTTTAGAAAGATCATTGTGGTGTGTGACCCTTGCTAGTAACGAACATATGCAGCCTGCTCGTTTATGCACTCTGTTTTTAGCTTTTCTGCAAAGGATTAGTTGGAGAATTTGCTATTTTTCCAATGATGCATACCAAGAAGTTTATGAGATGATACTTTTAACTTTTTGGTTCTCTGCAGGGTATTTCTAGTTGGGAAAAGGCTTTTAGAAGGTTTGGTGAAGGTGGAAAAAAGAGATTTCTTTGTGACAGATTTCATTATTGTTAATGTGGGACATTTTAGAGGTGCAGGTATTTTAGGAATTTGGTGAAAAAGGTACAGCTCATACTCTTCTTTATCATGTGGCTATATCCATTACTTTGAACGTGATTGAGAAAACCCAACTTTGTTTTGCTCCCAAAAATCTGGATCTAGAGTGTGAAAGAAAATATGGTGCAATGATTTTTGGAGGTTTCAATTTTGAGTCTGTATTTGAAGCATTAGTGATTTGGCTTAATTCCTTGTTACTAATTTTTATTTTATTCACTCCATTTGACATTTGTTTATTAATTTTCTTTAAATAAATACCAAATTATATGTCATCTTTTTGTCTTGGATATTTGCCAAAGACGATCAAAATAATATTTGCGGCAATGTCTACAGTCTTTCTCTGTAGTCTATCGTCTCTGATTTGCTGCTATCATTGCACAATTCCTTCAGATGTGTTTGGCACAAATTAATAAAAACGAAATAATTAAACTTATCTTTGTATTGAATGCCAGTTTTCCTGTTGTATAAGCCGTCTATTAAATTGAATATGTAGATGCCTGCTGCATAGTTTGCAGATAATTATTAGTTGAATTGCAACTATAATCAGGTTTTGCAAAGATCTTCTCATTTCTGATAGCAATAGTCTTCCATTTTTCTTTATCCGTGACAGATTTTTTCTTGATGCAGGTGTCATGGAGCTATCACTGTTAAAAGCCCTTCCCAATAGCATCTCTTCATTTCTACAATTGTCATCTTTGGACAGCATAAACTTGGATCCAGTGCATAGGCTTTACTGGAAGGCTGAAGAGATTCTGAAGCTTCTAAAGCCAATACTTGATGCGATTGTTGATTCTGAAATAGCTTCTGATGAAGTACTCAATAAGGCATTCCAGGAATTAAGTGAATCTGTTGATGAATTGAGGGAACTGTTTGAAAATTGGCAACCATTATCAAGCCAACTTTATTTTGTGAGTTACTTCTTTGTTGATTTAAATAGATAACGTATCTTAGTTAGAATTTTCTTAATCTTGCACTGTTTAATTGGCATTTTTTATAGTAATCCAGGTTCTGTTGATGTACATGCCTTTTCATAAGCAGATAATATGGATATACATCCTAAAAATTAGTATCTTTTCCAAAAATTTCTCAAAAATTAGCATGTTCTCCAATGTGCAAAACCATAAGATTTGACATATTTTCATATGATGCATGTTAAGGGACAATTTGGTTGCTTAATGCTTAAAATGTGTAGCTTAGAGGGGAAGCGACAATTTCTAGCATACAAATAGTCTTTCCTTTCTTCCCTAACCTCTTGAGAAGCTGTTAAAAGAAAAAAATTGATCGTTTTGTCTTTACAGTTTCCCAGTCTTTACTTCTAAATTAGTATCTGAATTAATGGTAGTTGAACATATCTGATGCTAATAATGGTGGTTTAATGGAATATGATGCTGATAACAAAGCTGTAAACCAAAAAACATTCATATAACAGCAAAAAAAGGGTCAATGGAGAGGCAATGGCAAGGGAATGGAAATTTCTAAAAGAACGGTAAACTGATACTAGGTTCTTGGTTAAGAGTTGAGAAGGAGTTGGTAGTTACGAGTATCTCAAATTTATTTCTGCAGTAGGATTTTATGATTATTGTATAATATTGGGAATTTCGTGTGGGTCTTTTAGTTTGTCAGACTGAGGTGGTTCTATTCAACTTTGGGACTTCATTAAGAAAAATACTGTTATGAACTAGTGGTAGGTGTTATTAACGTGGACCAAACAAAAGCTTCAGTTTTACCTGGCTTTTAATTCCAAATTAAAGCTTCTGTCGTTCTTCTTTGTCATACCATGCTCAGTGCATAGAAACGATTCTTCTGCCTTTTAATACCTATTCTAGTATTTATATCCATGGACTCTTTCTGTGATAACTATCTTGTCAGAATGACGAAGTTTCAACTTATACAGGCTGAAGCAAGAAAGTTCCATTTTCTAGATGTCTTTGAGGTCTTTTGACCTGCTTGAAATAAAAGATTCCTTCTGGAAGAGACTTACTTGTTTGACGAGCTTCAATTTCCCTTCTTTTTTTTTTTTTTTGTAGAATGCATCAACAATTCTAGCTCATTTCTTTTCCAAAAGACTTCTTTCTTTTCTACTTTTTTGGATTAGAAACTTATTTTTCGCTTTTCTTTTGGTATTGTTCCAACAAAGTTTAAGTCTTTGACCTCCATACCAATTCCTGCATGAATAAGAAATTTATATTGCTTCTCTATTGACTATTGCTTATTAGCTGTCCATTTTGTCTTCATCTTCACTAGGTTCTGCAAATTGGATCCTTGTTAGCCAAGCTTCGGACTTCAGGCCTAGACATTTTTGATCGATTGAAGGTGTCCCATGAACATCTCCCAGATGAGCTAAGTTCATCATCTCTAGAGGTAATTTCCTATGTAAATCTTATCATAAGATCATTGGAATTTCTGTAAAGGTGGAGCATAAACTGCCCATTCCATGGGTGACAAGATGGACAAAACTCCATCTTAGTGGTTAAAATAGCGAAACTCCAAGGGCTGGATTTTAGGTAGTAGTTGCTAAGTTAAGAAGTTGTGCAAAATAAATTCTCTTGCAATTTCTAACAACTTAAATGGCTGATTGCAGTTTTGCGTTCAGAAAATTAAGCATATGCGGTATGAACAAACAGCATCCACCCTTAAAGAAGCTGTAAAGGGGCAAGCAAATGGTGTTGGAAACAGTTCAGAGATCCTGGTGAAAATTGCTGAGAGCTTGAGCTTGAAGTCCAATCAAGATATTTTGATTGAAGCAGTGGCCCTTGAGAAGTTGAAGGAAATTGCTGAACAAGCTGAAAAAATTGGCGAAGCAGAAATAATTGAGCAAATGATTGCTCTTGTAACCCGCATGCATGATCACCTTGTTCTGATAAAACAATCTCAGACCAGTAGTCCAGTGCCAATACCTAATGATTTCTGCTGTCCCCTTTCTCTTGAGTTGATGATAGATCCAGTGATTGTGGCATCGGGGCAAACCTATGAACGGGCGTTCATAAAGAGTTGGATTGATCTTGGGTTTACTGTGTGTCCTAAGACGCGACAGAATCTTGCCCACACAAATCTTATACCTAATTACACTGTGAAAGCCCTTATTGCTAATTGGTGTGAGTTAAACAATGTAATGTTGCCTGATCCTGTGAAGTCTCTGAATTTCAGCCAGCTGTCACCTCTTCTTGTGCACGCGGAATCTGATCTAAACCTGCATGCTTTTCCTCATTTTAGGGGTAACCAACCTATGTCGCCCAAGTCGACTTGTTCATCAGGCTCACCAGGTAAGAACATGATTTCCTCCGGTGGAAGTCATCAAGAGGGAAATTCTCCTCGGCATCCCCAATCTATTTCTGAAGGTTCCTTATCAGGTGTGGTGGAAAATGGGCTGGCATCAGAAATTGCACAATTATCACTTTCACATTCTTATGAAAGGCCAGCTACTTTGGAAGAACGGAATCAGGATTCAATTGATCACCCTTCAGTATCACCATCTAGAAAAGAAGGCCAGAGTTCTTTCAGACAGGATGAACCAACTCATACGAGAAGCAGCTCAGCATCACCATCTAAAAATTTTCCTGGAGCAGAAGGTGATGATAATGGATCTTCTGAGGTATCAAACCATCTATCTTCTCACAGCAGTGACACTTCAGGGGAGGTTAAAGCAGAGCCACGGGCTACTACTGTCCCTAGCATCCCTGGCAGGGAGCCTGATTTCCCACTCCGTTTGGTTGAGACACGATCTCGAAACCCAACAATATGGCGCAGACCATCTGATAGGCTTGTACCAAGGATAGTTTCTTCTCCCACCATTGAAACAAGAGCTGACCTCTCTGCCATTGAAACTCAAGTTAGGAACCTTGTTGAGGACTTGAAAAGCACTTCAGTTGATACTCAGAGAGATGCAACTGCTGAAATCAGGCTGCTTGCTAAACACAACATGGATAATCGAATTGTAATAGCAAATTGTCAGGCTATTAGCTTACTGGTTGATTTACTGCGGTCAACAGACACAAAGATTCAGGAAAATGCTGTTACTGCACTTCTTAACTTATCGATTAATGACAACAATAAAGCTGCAATTGCTAATGCTGGTGCTATTGAGCCCCTGATCGATGTGCTTAAAACAGGAAGTCATGAGGCTAAGGAGAATGCAGCTGCTACACTCTTCAGCCTCTCTGCGATTGAGGGAAATAAGGTCAGAATTGGAAACTCTGGGGCAATAGGGCCACTGGTTGATTTACTTGGTAATGGGACTCCAAGGGGTAAAAAGGATGCAGCCACAGCTTTATTTAATTTATCGACATTTCATGAGAACAAGGCCCGTATTGTGCAGGCTGGGGCTGTAAGGCATCTTGTGGAGTTGATGGATCCAACGGCTGGCCTGGTTGACAAGGCAGTAGCAGTTTTGGCAAATCTTGCTACGATTCCTGAGGGAAAGACAGCTATCAGTCAGGAGGGCGGGATCCAAGTTCTTGTTGAGGTTGTTGAGTTGGGTTCTGGAAGGGGGAAAGAAAATGCAGCTGCTGCTCTTTTGCAGCTTTGTACCACGAGTAGTAGGTTTTGCAGTATGGTGCTCCAAGAAGGTGCTGTCCCACCATTGGTGGCTTTGTCACAATCTGGCACCCCAAGGGCCAAAGAAAAGGTATATAATTGACATCATTGACATTGCTCTTTCTGCAATTCCGTTATTTTCTGCTTGAAAAAGAAGTATAATCTTCCTTCCGGCTTGCAGGCACAGGCACTACTTAGCTGCTTCAGAAATCATCGACATGGTAATGCTGGGAGGGGCTGATTTTAGAAAGATGGCACCCAAGGTTTTGACATTGCGTTTGTACATTTGACTTTGCATGTGAAGGTTTTACTGTTGATTTTTGAACCTGATTTGTAGAGAGAATTTGATTTATGGACATTGGTCCTTGTGAAAACTTTTAGCATGTGAATGTGGGAAGAAAATATACCTCTGAGTTTAGCCATTCCAGAGAGCTTGAGCAGGCCATGCCTATTTGGGGTGATCTCATCTCTTCTTTGTCTTTCATCTCTATGCATCTTACCATCTTTGTCTAAATTGTTTTTTTTTTTTTTCCTTTTGGAGGTTCGGAATGCTTTATGTTATTTAAAACCCTACTACAATTGTAACAAGCTTTTCATCCTGTTGTGCCAATTCCACCAGTATTCGTTTCTTCCTCACCCATATACCTGAAAGTTCCAACTCAAAAGTGCTGGAGCCGAAACCATGTTCTGCCAGTGTGTCTCTGTTTGCTTATCGCTCTTGTTGGACGCTACGGCACACAACTGTTGTAAGATCGAGCACCAGTCCATCTTACAGGCAAAGGCTTTAGGGCGACGAAAGCAGAGTAATTCCGTGATAAAGGCATTACTCAAGTCACGAAACGCCATGACCTTGAGTCATCCTTAATAGCATAACAACATCCTTCTGCTCCAACTAGGTCTTTTCAAATCCCTGGAAGCTATTCCCGTTTCTTTACAACATCAAAGAAAAGGAGATGAGTAAGCCTTGTCAGTAACTTATCAAGTTTCCATCTTTATTACATTCATGATATTAGCTCTTATTTATCTCGTTTATTTCTGTTAACTAAAAATATATCATCCTGCAAGAGAGTGCTTTCTTGTAAGTTGCAAAGATACTAGTTAACTACTAAAAATACAGAAAAGAACAAACAGAAAAACGACACGCATATGATCTCACTGAAAGTCCATAAGCGAAAAAGTTCTGCTACAAATCACGTTTCTTAATTGTAGCAAAAGGTTAAATCCCCAATTCAAAGGACTCCCCACATCCCGACCCGATGAAATAACTAGGAGGATATAAATCAGGTACTTAGCGGCCCGCTAAGGGGAAGGTGAGCAATCCACAGGCCTACAAGAAGCTCACCTTCAAAGCTCACAAGGGGCTCAAGAATGTTGCTCCTACACTATAAACCGTGGGATTCGAACCTTGCACCTTGGAGCAAATCTGTCCCTCCGGAACCAACTAAGCTACGCCCTGCGAGCACGTTTCTTACTTGATATTAGCCTTTGTATAGTCGAGTTTATATCAGTAAAGTTTTTATCAGCAGAACTTTTATCTGTAGATTTTTTTTAAAAGAACTTTTTTAAGAAGTTAGCTAACTGTTTAGCTGTTATTTAAAAAAGAGGTTTTTTGAAAGAGTTTCATACAATAGACTGTTTGATAATATAAAAATAAAAGGTACTTTTAATTTTAACTATATTTATTTTGTAATAAAATTATTTATGTATATAAATATTATTTAAAGTATATTAAACAATATGCAAATCACAATATATTAATTATTATATAATTTTAAACTATATAAAATATAAATGAAAATATATGCAACCAAATTTTTTATATAGATTATAACATAAGTAAGACTAATATAAAAAATAAATGTTAAAACATATAAAAAAGTCAAATAATATTATATAAATCGCAAAGTAAATATCAAGTTGAGTAAACGTGAAGATGAATTTGTGGGTATTGTGAGAATTATAAGTAAAATATAAGGGCAAAAGGAACTAAAAAATAGGCTCATTAATTGATTTAAAAATCTAACCAAAAAAGTTATTTGAGAGGCTTTTTTTAGAAGCTTCAAATTTAGACTTCTTAAAAAGCTGCATTTTGGCTGCCAAAAAAACTATATATATTTAAAAAGTGTTTTTTGTTTTACAGACAAATACTCATTTTAAAAAAATACTTTTGTAGTAGAAAAAAGTGCTTATTAACTTCCCAAAAATCTATCCAAACATACACTTAATAAACTTATGTCTTGCTTGATACATGGAAAACCTTATAAACTAACCTTATTAAATAGTATATAAACTTATGAGGCATTCTTTTATTGCAGATTGATGATAATTTTTATTATATATTTTTTAAGTTTGTTATTACTATCATATTTTTCATAAGCCTTGTATTGATTTTTGACCAATCTTGTATGCTAAGTGGTCACCAGACCAAGATAAACAATTTAACCTTAGTGAAGTGATTATGTCTATGTGTATGTTTGGACTGTGTAGAACTTACCTTACCTTACCATTGGGATATTATGTTGGTTTTAATTAAACACTTCACTTATTGCGATTAGTTTTAAGTTTTAAACAATCTTTTTAAAGATTATTTTAAGTTGTAGTTAAATATTTTACTACTTAATTTTACGTTGTAGTTAAGATGTCCCAACAAACAATATTATAGAGATGCAAACAAATTCATCAAACAAGTTTAGTAGTCTGGATGATAGTTAAGGTGAAGAAGGGAGAAGAATGCCAAAGTTCTCATAATTTATTATGGATGTTGGTATAATAAGGTCAATTAATTTAAAGGTTAGTATGCTATTTGATTTATTTAATTCATTTAGATAAGTTTCTTTTGGTAAATCAGAAAATAATTAATGAGCAAAAGAATATATACAAATAGTTCACAGTTTAAGCCACCAAAGGCTCAACCAGTTAAAGAAATAGCCTGAATCATGGGAGACATGAGAAACAGGAAAACACCAAGCAATGGGAAAGCAACCAGAAGCCAAATAGTAGGACAATCACCAAGAAAGACAACCAATAAACAAGCATACATGACTCAAGGAGAAACCTATCCAAATAAGGAAATTCCAGCCCTTAGTCAGCCAACTGTGGAGAAACTGAGACAACCAAACACAATTAAGGCCCGAAAACGGCCTAAAAATTGCCGCCGAGAAATAGTTGTGTTGCTCCTCTAAGCAAACAGGGACAATCCAAAGTGGATCTCTACAGTAGTAACCTGGAAAAAAAAGTTTTGATTTAGTTAATACATTTAGATAGCCCTGTTTTGGAAATTTTTACATGCTTTGTGAGAGGAACCAAAGGTAAACTTCAGGAACTCTTACACAAACAAGTTAACTACAAGTTACTTTCATCTAATAACTAAAACAAGTTATCTACGAGTCATAAGGCACATGCTCTATCAAAAGCAATTAGATAAACTTTGGTTATTATTGTGAAAAAAGAACTCTTCCAGAAAATTGGGCTTGGGTAAACCATTGTCCAAATAACTAGAACTAGTTGTTTGGATAGATGACCCTTACCACTTATAAACCCTTTAACATTTTCAGGTCTAGGCAATATGGGACACTCTAACACTCCCCCTCAAGTGCAACTGGGGCTAGACATCCAGTTGTCACTTGAAATATACACAGTGGTAACCGGATCGGGCCGCTGGGACTAGACATCCAGATAGATAACCGAGAAATTAATAATCCGGATCAAACCTACTCTATACCATATTGAATCTTTAATATGGGCAGGGTGTAGAGTCCACTATCAAGAATTGGGCTTGGGTCAACCATTGTCTAAATAACTAGAACTAATTGTTTGGATAGATGACCCTTACCACTTATAAACCCTTTAACATTTTCATGTCTAGGCAATATGAGACACTCTAACATGTACTTCATCAATCTCTCAAATGGTACAAATGATGCTTCTCTTAGGCTTCCAATGGGACAATTTCATCAAAGTAGCTAGGGGACGACCTCATCTTTCAGGTAATTACTTAATCTATTATTCTCCTACTGCGATTTAGCTTTGCATGTTTAGGTTTGTGTATCTGTTAGTGCTATACCAGATTCTATGCTCTACCGATACTCCCACCTTAATTAGGAAGATCATTGGAGGGAAAAATCAATTCTCTTATCATCATGACTAGGGAGTTCATCACTACCTAATTAGATTGAACTCTGACTTTGAAAATTATCCTATACCTCTCTTTTTATATCTCCTCAACGTTAGTAGCAAAGGAGATAATGTAAAGAACCCTGTCCCCTTTTGGTTTAGTCTTCAGATGTTAGAACAGGATCGGGTTTGTGGTTTGTTGATCGGTTTCGAACTAATTTTCTTTGATTTGCCTATGTTTCCGGCTCAAAAGGGGCCCGGGACCTTGTCTTTGAGATAAACTTAGAGATAGAAATTTTTCTTCAATACCACAAAGTCTGTACAATGTAGGCTTCTATAGCCTTAGGGAAATAACTACCTAATTCCACTACTACGTAAAATAAGGAAATAAGGAACTATCTCGTAACAACTTCCAGCACAATCAAGACTTGAAAATAAAAAAAACAATAAAAAAATAAACACAACAGCCAAGCTTCATATGTGGCTTTGTGACTGCTTCTTTGTGAACTTCCCATGAGTGAATTGTTTGTAGTGCTTGTATAGCTTTGGTCGCATAACATCACCCCCTTCCTTCAAAAATAGCTTGTCCGCAAGCCTAAACTCTGGAAATCTCTGTTTAAAGTCATCCAGTTGTTCCCACGAAGCCTCAGCTTGAGATTTACCTTGCTAGTGAACTAAAACCTCTGTAATGTTGTCTCATTGATGTTGAGCAATAATTGTAGATGGCAGTAGGGATGGAATGTCTGGAACTAGATCCAGCAAGGGCATAGGAGTGTCAAGTTCACCCGCATTGTATGGCTTCAATCTTGAAACATGGAAAACCAGATGTATTTTAGAAATCGGAGACAATTCAAGCTTGTAAGCAACCGCGTCAATACGCTGCAACACCTTGAAAGGGCCATAAAATTTGGGTAGTAATTTTTGGTACTCCCTCTGTGTCATTGACACTTGTCTATATGGTTGCAACTTTAACAAGACCATATCCCCAACCTGAAATTCTAGCACCCTATGTTTAGAATCATAAAACTTCTTCATCTGAAGTTGAGCATGGGTCAAGTTGTGTTTGAGAAGCAATAACACATCATCCCTTTCTTTTAATGCATGGTCTACAGCCTCCAGTTTAGCTAAGCCTGGACAATAAGATAATAAATGGGAAGGAGGCCGACCGTAGACTACTTCAAAAGGTGTAACCTTGAGAGACGAATGATAGCTAGTATTATATGAATACTCCACCCAAGCTAACCAGTTAGCCCATTTAGTGGGTTAAGAACTTGTAAAGCAACGCAAATACACTTCAACCACACGGTTAACCACTTCCGTCTGTCCGTCAGATTGAGGATGATAAGCGGAGCTAAAACAAAACTTTGTCCCACTCAAACGAAACAATTCTCTCCAAAAGGCATTAGTAAACGTTACATCTCGGTCACTAACCATTGATTCTGGTAAGCCATGTAATTTAACCACATTATCAAAAAATAACTTTGCCACACTAACAGCAGAATATGGGTGAGAAATAGCTATCAAGTGGCAATATTTTGATAATCTATCAACAACGACAAGAATAACATTTTTTCCAGACGAAGTAGGCAAACCTTCGATGAAATCTAACGAAACATCAACCCAAATTTGGGAGGGCACGAGCAGCGGTTGTAGTAGACCCACTGGATGAAGGTTGTCAATTTTGTGACGTTGGCAAACCCCACAAGACCTAACAAAAGTTCGAACATCTTTTTTCATGCCTCGCCAATGAAAATCTTTAGCATCGGAAGAGTGTTTCTGGTAACCTTCATGCCCTTGGCAATGCACTCCAGCTAGAACGGAAGCAATAGACGGTGACTTTTCCGGTACATGAACCCTATTCTTAAAAAACAGCAACTCATTCTTCACAATCTATTGTCCCCCCACGGTTTCAGCTTAAACGCTCTGAATTAATTTTTGAACTGCTGCTGAATTTTGTTGCTCACTCCGAATTTCATCAAACAAGCTTAATTGAGGCATAGACACTGCCATCAGCGTGCTATTATCTTCGTCTCTTCGTGATAAAGCATCTGCAACAACATTATTTTTTCCAGCCTTATATTCAACAGAGAAATCATAACCCAGAATTTTACTAACCTAGTGTCGTTGAGGCGGAGTAAGCAACCTTTCTTCCAGAAAAAATTTGAGGCTGTAGGATGAATTACATGGAGCCAGGTACTTTACTAAACTAGATCTAGTTTTTGGGTATCATCAAGTTTGAATGTGGGAGCCAAATATTGAAAAGATAGCCTTTTGTAGAGGTGAGTTCCAATTTTTCATCTTCTGGAGTATTTTGGTGTCGAAAGAAATACTCACACCTATTAAGCCATCCCAATGGATCTTCCTGTCCCCCATATTTGGGAAAGCTTAACTTTGTCACCTTAGCCAACGTATGCCCTTCGTTCAAGCTCTTAGTTCCTGAACTTTCCTTGCCCTCTTTTTCTCTTCCTCGACCACTGAAGCTTCAATCTTTGTGGCAGCCAACTCTTTTGAAAGTTGAACCGAATCCCCCATAACGCCTGACTCTAATACCAAAATGTTAGAACAGGATCGAGTTTGTGGTTTGTTGATCGGTGTTGAACTAATTTTCTTTGATTTGCCTATGTTTCTGGCTCAAAAGGGACCTAGGACCTTGTCTTTGAGATAAACTCAGAGATAGAAATTTTTTTTCAATACCACAAAGTCTGTACAATGTAGGCTTCTATAGCCTTAGGGAAATAACTACCTAATTCCACTACCATGTAAAATAAGGAAATAAGGAACTGTCTCGTAACAACTTCCAGCATAATCAAGACTTGAAAAAAAAAACACAACAGCCAAGCTTCATATGTGGCTTTGTGACTGCTTCTTTGTGAACTTCCCATGAGTGAATTGTTTGTAGTGCTTGTATAGCTTTGGTCGCATAACATCATATTTCTTAGTTTCTCGAGTATGTCAATAAGTGAATTCCCATCTAATATCCTGTGGCTGGATGTTATTTTTATAATTAAGAATAAATTAAAAAGAATAATGTTAGATTATTAAGTATAATTAGGTTAGAAAATTTTTGTAAATTAGTTTAATAAAATATTGTAATTTTTAAGTCCAATGGTCTAAATAAGGAGTAAACTGAACTATAAATTAGCTGATTCCTAAATCGAGGTAAGGATAACATTGGACTTTATTCTTAAAATAAAGTAACATTTTGTTATTAATAATTTATATTTTGAATAGTCATTAATTTAATTAATGATTAATCATTACATACATGAATCATATTTACTTTAATTATCAAATAATTAATGTAGTATATGGTGTTTTACTTTTATATTTTATTACGTTTTCTGAAGTGTATTGTTTGTTAGTTGACAGAAAATGTGTTAATCAAATAGAGATTAGCGGAGACTAAGTTGTGAATAATTGGTGAAAATCGAGAATCGGTGACTTGCCTAAAATAGGCTACATTTGATGGTCATAGATTGATAGGTTGTTTAGAGATGTGCGAGTTCGTGGAGTAGATATCGGGGGATCCTGAGTCTCGAAGATGTCCTGTGTTGATGACTAGATACTGGAATAGTACCGAGATATTTTGAGTCTCGGATATATCTTGTGTCGATGGCTAAATACTGGAGTAGTACCGAGATACGAAGAGAGATTGAGAAATTGAGGTATCTTGTGTCGATATTTATACATTTGATTTCGTTTCCACTTAGTGAGACTTTATGATGAGTTAAGATGAGCCTGCAAACCATTAGATGTAAGCCTACTAGGTTAAGTTAGGCTCAGACAATTTAGTTAAATATTGGAATAAAGCATAAATGACAATTATAATTAATATTTGGGTAAATCATGATTTGGTAAAATTTTTGAGATGTTTGTTAAATGTTTGAATTAGACTGAGTGTTATCATGTATATACGTATTATATGTATAATTTAATCAGTTGACTAACTCTTCTAATTATTTTTTGAGTTATTTGATTTAAAGGATATGGTTGGCAGCTCAACCCTTGCCACCATTTTTTAAAGATATCGAGTGATTATTTAAGAATTTTTTATAGTGTTACACATAAGCTCTTAGAACAGCATGGAAGCCAGAGACACCATGTTTTGCATCTTCTTAACTGTGTGATCAGTTCTAGTATGCCTAGTAGCTCGTCTCTTCCAAGATCAAATTGAGAATAAAAAGTACAGTCACAGGCAGATCAGGAAAACCAGAAATGGAGTTAGAAGCGAGGTCATCTTCCTCCTTGAGGAAGAAGTAATTTGGTCCTTGAAGCATATGATGGGAGAAACAAAGTCACATAAGTGACGAAGCCCTTAAGGTTTACCCAAAGTTGTCTACTATTTTCTTAAATAAAATTGCTAACTTATTAAATTTTTGTTATACAGAAACTAATTTGTTAATAAATTCTAACAACATAGAAACAAACTTTTAATGGAAAATTATAAATTATATTAATTAAATGTTTGGATTAAAAAATCTTAATTAATGAATAGATTATTACAAATGTTACAAAATCTAATACTTTTCGTTACAAAATAAATGATAGAAAATAGATTATTTTGTGAATGAATTTTTAGTTTATAAAAGCAAAAATTATTTAATAACGGAGACAGAGATAAAAAAGAATTAAAATATTTTTATAATAAATTAAAATTTTTAAATATTTTATTACTATTGTTAATTTGCTATTAAATTTGACTTTATGATTATTTATTTATTTATTTATTTTTTTGACATTACTTTATGATTATTTATTAATGAAGATCATTGTTTGGCTGGGGTCATTTATTGGTTACCAATGCCATCTAAGAGAGAAATGAAATACCCAAATTAGCTATCAGCCAAACATATCCTAAAAGCAAAGAGCAACGTTTGAATCTCTTGGGCCCCGCTTGAGATCATACATCGTTCCTATAAATTATATAAATTGCATTTTAGAAAATACATTTCCTTCTCAACACGACGGTCCATCTGCGGTTTCGCTCACACACCCAAAGCTACTACTTTCCGTCACGTTACGCGATAATCGGCACACAGCAGCGCGGCGGCACGACAGCATGCTCCAGCGGTGATGGTTTCCATATTTGACCATCGCATATGGGAGCTCAAACCCTAACCTGGGTAATTCTTCGTCGTCCTCGTTTCTATCTTTCGAGCGAGAATTAGGATTTAGGGTTTTGTATTTCACCGATCAAATCCAGGGAATGATGAATAATTTCAGAGGAATTGCTGTGGAAGTTATTGATTGGTTGCCAAAGTTGCATGATTCAGCCATTTTGTTTGTTTGTTTAAAAAAGTTTATGGTGTCATTTTGTGTGATTCAGTGGGTTTCTGGGGAGTTCTCATAAAAAAATCGTGCCTGGTTTAGTTTTCTGGGGATCTTGTGCCTTTTTTTCTTAAACTTTCGTTCTATTCCTTTCCCAAAAGTTATGGATGGGTTTTGATCACAGTGATGACGTAATTTCCACGGTCATTTTGCATGAGCCTGAGATTTGGTGGGTAGTCTACTACAATTTCATGGAGAGGGTGTGAACATGGTCTGCGTTCTTTATAATAACGCTGTTCCTTTCTTTGTTCTTTATTATATTGAAATTGTCTCTTGGCCTTCAGAATATTTTTGATGCAGGAGCATATTCCTATTTATTATTTCTCTGTTTTCTTAGTTGTTATTCGTTGGCAATGTTTTCTTATGTGGATTAGGTTTCCTTTTTAGTAACTCTATCCAAATAGGAATTCATGGTTATATTTGTTTTCTCTTTTATCAATAAAAATTCTGATAGGACTACTAAAATTAAAAGATTTTACAACACAATGCAGTCGGTTCATGTGATTATTGAATTTTATTCAAGAGGTTCTTTAATAATCCCTAATTTTTCCAATCACAATCAATCCCACCCCTACGTATCTGCCTATATCAATATTTAACTTGAGCAACAATTACTCATGCCTGCGAGGTTACTTCTATTCAATTCCTTTATTGAGAGTCATGATGATGTTGTTTATTGGTAGCTTTGATGTATTAATTGCAATTTATAGTCATTAGGTGATGGTGGTTTATTTAGTTTCTAAGATATTGTTTCTGATGCAGCTGAGATTATACATGAATTAGCTAATATGGGCCCTGAATTGGAGCTAAAAGAGAAATGGGAAGTGACGATGGAAACTTTGGCTAGCAAAGAAAATGGACATGGACCAAAAGATCCCGTAGAGAAGCATACAGAGCCCACAATTAACCATGAGGAGAAAATCTATCATGCAGATATTCAAGAAGGCCACTCCAACCTAATAGTTGAAGATGAGGACATGTTTATTGATATACTTGATTGTAGAGGTTCTATTGATAAAGGACTTGTGGATTCAAGATGTGAAGATGCAAACGAGAGCATGAGTTCTTTTGGTGACACAACGTCTGAATCTGATAATAATCCAATATTGAGTGGCATTGAAGTTGAATCAGGACAATCTATTGGTGATCGGCCAGCATTAGTATTTGATGATTATGGTGGATTGTTCCCAGTAAGGTAGCTATGATTTGATAACACTCCGTGCATAGATGTTGGTATTATGGTATTGGAGATGGAAAATTATGATATGCATCCCTCTTTGGCATCACCTACGTTTATGAAATCCATTTTTTTCCTTTGGGAGTTTTCAGGGAATATCTGGGATAATTTTTAATCTTTTCTATTGAGGGTTGCTACTTAAGTATCTTAGTTTGACCATGTTTGTTAGCATATTTACTCTTTTTAATCCTTTTGTTATTTTCTGATTATGGAGGAAAGATTGAGATTATTGTCTGAATATCCAAATGTTTTGCTATTGCTAGACTGTTTCCTTTTTAATTTAGTATGCTTTTTTTGTGAAACATTATAAATTCCTTTGTTTGTCTGTTGGTAAACGGATGGGTCATTCATTTACCTTGATTTCCTAGCTGAGTCTGTTCTGTTCTGCATGGTGATAACAGCAGAAACATACTGTCAAACTTTGGTTTTCCTGTGCAAGTTTGCCTTGTGGTTTTTACTTGACCTGAACTGACCATTTAATTGTTATTTACTTTCCAAATCTTTCAGAAGGAAAAAGTTAACAGATCACTGGCGGAGATTTATACGTCCTTTGATGTGGCGATTGAAGTGGATAGAATTGCAAATAAAGGAATTCAAGTCTCAAGCTCAAAAATATGATAAAGAACTTACTGAACATGAACAAAAGAAGCAATATGGTTTTGGAACATTTATGATGGAAGGTTGTGATGCAAAATCACTGCCATTCTTGAGTTGTGCTCAGAGAAAAGTCATGAAGAGGAGAAAACGAAAGAGATTTGAGGAGACAACTGATATAGGATCATATATGCTGCAGCACAACCTGTTTTCCTATTATGGTATTGTGTATATCAATTCTTGCTTGTAGGAATACAATGGATTAAATCTGATTTCAGAAATGAAAATTAGTTTATCTTTTTTTCTTTTTTACCAGAAAATAAGAAGTCTGCTACAATTAGTACTGCTTTGGATGATGAACACTTTAATCCAGGTGAGAAGTAAATACAATGCTTTTGTCTTTCATATTTAGTAGTATTGTAACCTAAAATGGCAGTAGTAACTCTAGCATGTCTAAGTGCATTTTGTCTCATTCTGTCTCATTCTCTTTGAATGCCCTTCTCCTCTTGAATATATATATTACATAATCCCAATAACAAAACTAAAATACCATGTCTCTGATTTGTTTTTCTTAAAAAAATTTGAATTTTGGTTCTGCAAATGCAAAAGGAAGATAATAATGCCATAGAAAAATGTGGTAAGATGTTTTTTGGACTAAAAAACTTTCTGACTGACTGTTCTTTGTTGCAGATAAGACAGTCTCTGGCAATGATGATTTTGGGTTTCAGTATGAATGGCCATCTATTTTGTCCAGAGATAGTGATGACATCAGTGAACATGTACTTCAAAAGATTGAAATGCTACAGTCAAAAGTTCAAAAGTTGAAGGCCAGAATAGAAAAGGTGATCAGTGAAAATCCTGGGAAATTTGCCTCAGTTAATAGGTTGAGCTTGCCTGTACCTTTTGATGCATTTGATAGTCCAGATCAAGGTCATGTTTCCAATCACACTAATGGAGACAGAATGCTGCTGAGATCTGTGGCTGAGGGTAGCATGGAAGATATTACACATGAGAGTGCGGTTTCAAGTCGTGCGAAGGGAACCCATCTTCCAAACACGATTAAAAGTGCCAGACCTCAAGAGGTAGTTTTACGTGGAAATGCGAGTGTTAGCTTTAACCTGCTTAGTACTTTTATTTGTTCATCAGTGTATATATTTGTGGGGTATATGAGCTTAAAATTTATGTTCTTTCCGTATCTGCCAAATATTGTCTTGAACAAGTCTCGACTTAAACCTGTGATTCATACACTGATCATCAGTGTCTCTTGCATGCACTGGAGATTGTTAGATTTTAACTTTTTTCTTCCCCCTTGTTCTGACTATTTATGGACTACTGCTTGTTTATTTCGTCAAAACCTGTTCTCTTTGACAATGACTGAAATTGAACTTCTATTAGCGGGGCAAACTATTCAGTAATTTTTGGAAGTGCGTTTGGTGTACTTGAGGGGCCTTATCCAGGCTTAGGTTAATTTATTTGGAGAACTAGGTCTACTGTTAGTTGTATGATTTCTAGAGTTTGATAAATTGATAATACAGCTGATTGAAACCAAATATGAGATTTCATTGATTTGCAAAACTTTTCTTTCCACTGTTTATAAAGACACTGATGCACACACTTGGGAATGGAGAAAGAATTGTTGAAGTGAACTTTGTATCTGTAGATGGAGGATGGAATTTTGATACATAATCAGGCAGCGAATGAAGAAATTCAAGACTTGAAGAATATTGGAAGTTGGCTTCCAGAAACTCATGAGAAACCCCAGGAACCACAAGCTGTAGAAGATTCAAAAATTGTTATTCCAACAGAGACAATTGTTGCCCGTGTGAATTATGGTGGGAAAACACTTCCTAAACCTAGGACTAATGCTTTAAGCAAGAGGAGAAAGCGGGGTAGGAGAAAATCTGGTGCAGGTCGATGGAGTCGGAGATCTTAGCCGAAATAACGGTGCATTTGAATTGGTGTCTTTGTCTCCTATTCATATAGTATATATGTAAAAATGAACTTTTGATGAGAATTTTGTGTCCCAAACAAAAGTAATAGTTGTATATGCTCTTTTATTCTGTGAATAGATAATGTTTCTTCTCCTGCTGCAAATTCTTTGGTCCTTCCTGATTCTACGGGTCGAGGTGGTTCATTTTGCTCAGGTCTATTTGAGTGGCCCTTACTTTACAAATGTTATTATGTTACAAAAGCAAAATGCAGCATCTGAGGTCTGTTATCTTTGAAAAGGGGAACAACCTCCCCAAGTCAGGAATCAGAGTTTAGGTTGGAAATGGTTAGACCAGATAATGGGATTCCTTGCTTTGCTTCCAACTTAAAGCAATTCAAACAACCTATTCCTTGGCTCCACTTTTCTCTACATTATTTAACCATTCTCATTTATATCATTATACCACCACGTTTGCTCCTAACTCTTGAGTTTCGCAAGATGGGAATGCTTATGAGTTTCATGGGAAAAGGTTTGAAGCATATTTTACCCTGATATCAACGTTCGTCCATTTTTCTTTTCGTCTATGCACTTACCTTCTCAATTATGTGTTAAGATCTAATCAATATAATTGGCTAATCTGTGGCTTGCAGGTGTGCCCTCAACCCAGACGATAGGTTATGCAATGGGTATGCTCCACAAGCAGTTCGTGAAAAAAGATATCAAGAACTTTGAGGATTTCCATGGTGCTATTCTTAATATCTTCATGTAAGGGCATAGTATCTTGTTGCTGTTCTTTCCCCTCCCCGATCTATAAAATGGGGGGAAAAAAAAAGACTAAAAAAGATTTTTCATATCCGTAAGTTGAAATTCTCCATTTATTTGTGATCAATGTCGTCTAGTTGCTATTAAGTCGTATCTTCCTTGATCTAAAGGAAAATTAAATTAAAAATAGCTCTGGTATGAAACATCAAAAGTGCTGTTAACCGAAATGAGAAGGATGCAAGTGTAGCTGGCATTTTGGTTGGCACCGTCACTTGATGCTGCTTGTTTCTCTTCTGCAAATCTTCGTTTAGATTTCGGTATGATGTAAGGTAGATTGTTATTGAACCCTAAACAATTTATGAAATATATATATATATATATATTGTCGAAAATATACATAATTTTGCTGCTACACCTTCCTTTCTTCCTACGTAAAGAATATCTTTAAGAGATTTAAGAGTAGCGAGTGTATCTTCATACTAAAATTAGAAAACATTTTTGTTTCTCCGTTTATATCAATCTGAATACTAAACTGATTACTCTCTGTAACAATTGCCGCTCGCAGTTCATTCAACTCGGCGTTGCCTGGAAAACATTACGACGTACCCTCACGGACAGAAGTAGAGGTCATAATACTACGATTTTGTCACTTTGTCTGCATCATTACATAACAAAACTATGAATAGTTTTCTGCTTAACAGGAATGCTTTAATGCTTGGATAAAAGCTGATGGAGAGGCGAAAAAGAAGGAAGAGTTTGTGAACTTCATGAAGAAGAAAGTAAGTCTGAGCAGGATCGATGCCTATACCATGTCTGTAGGGATGGTGACGCCACCAGCAGCCATTGCAGCGAAGAGGGCAGGAGAGAAGTTGCCACAACTTAACATAATAAAATATATTCCTGATGTCATTTTCGTGCCATCGGCCACGGTATTGGCACTTATTTCTGCAAAACTCACTAGGAGGATGCTTCTTGAAAACACATCTTCTTAATGACTTGTCTTAACCCAAGCATCTCCACAAATATGTACATAAGTTTGTCCTTATTGTTGATGATATAAACATGTGATTGGATTAATAAATTGTAGCGTAGGAAGATGTTTTTACATTCTTTTGATGTTCAAACCATTCTCAGGCTAATTTGTGTTCCAGCAAAACTGCTAATCGCAAATCACAAAACGAAGGGGGTAAGCAGAATTTATTATTGGTGGAGACCATAGTACAACGATTGTTGAAAGTAGGGTAGTCAAGTGACTAATAAGATAACTAAGTTCAAGGGCACTTAGGGGTGCCCTTGGAGTTCTTCTTGTCTCTGTAACAAGGACATTCTGACTTGTTTCCGTAAGTACCGGAAGGAACACACTTGCAGTCGTTGCAGCACATCATACAATACCTTATGCAGCGTTTCTGGTATCCTGCCTTTGCACATCTAACCCCGCACATCGACTCGCAGGAATCTTTCAAACATCACAACCAATAGGGAAACATCTAATCAGCTCATATTATCAATATACTCTTAAGCGAAAATTTATTACCATTACAACTACAACAGATCACAGTCAGCCTCACTATAGTGATTATAATAACCAAAACTACCACAATGCCTGAAAGTTTACGGTCAAGTTAAACCAAAAAGACACCAGTTACAGGTTGATGCATGTAGATCATAAGAATGCACATGCATGTATTGTTGTTTCTAATTGCCTATCTATAAGACATATACGTGCTTGTACACTAGAGGAAAACATACTTGGAGCTGGGATAGGCGGTCCAGCCGCAGTGTCAGCAATAGCTGATTGAATGAAAGAGGAGCTAAGAACCAGCAAAAGAAGCAGCAAAGTTGCAAGAACAGGCCTCATTTTCGACTTCCAAAGATAGTGGCAAAAGAAAGAAGAATCAATGTCTAGTCAGCTGTTAGAGAGGCTAAGACTATGATTAATGTCGCTTAGAACAGATGGGGTGGTTTGGATTTTAGACCTACATTTATAGTACCTTAGTAGTAAGACTCGTGAGGGACTTGATTTGACGTAAACATGGAGGGAAGAAACTAGGTCTAGTGACACCAAAACATAGTTGTCATCCAGAATATCAGGTGCGCATTTGCTGTACAGCTTTGTTACAGCTAATATGGAAGCAGAGCTCATGAGAGTTGGTGGGTAGGTACTGGGTATCACATCTTGTCTCCACTTTGAAAGCTTTGTTCTGTAAATAGGTTTTCTGCCACACAGAAGCTTATCAGCAGTTTCCTTTGAAAGCTGACAACTCTTAATCTATTGAATATCAGAGGCAAGAATCCACCTATAGATATGCTATAGTTAGTGGAGTTACAGAACAATACTTTGTCTTCTGCTTCAACGCGTACACAGCTTGCTTGGATTAGTGATATTACTATCTATAGTAGCGAACTTACTCCAACAGTACTGAATTTAATAATGCCATATGGTATCTTTTTCCAAGCAAGTGTCTCCAATTTTTTGTAGCTTATTGTCCCCACTTGGACTTTAATAATCTAATTGGCCACTTCACTCTTGCTTGAGTTTGTGCTGTTATGGCATTTCAGTGTCAACCGCTTGTGTTAGCTTTTTTTTTCTTCTTTCTTTCTAATTTATTCCTTTTAGAAATACTTTCTACAGCTTCTCCTATATATTATGATAAAAGTGTGATAATCAATGGTAGTAAGATTAGAATTTATGTTAAATATAAGTTTAAGAAAAAGAAATCTTTAGTCCTTATGTTCCGATTTAGTTTATGATTCTTATTATTTAAATATTCAAATATATTATAATTTTTAATGTACTTTTTATTAACACATGTGATATTTGTAATTATTTGTTAATATCCTTCTGCTGTACTCTAATACTTTTAACCTTGTCTTCAGCATGTTCCTGATTTCATGGTTTGTTTTGAACTAGATAATATTTTCATGTTTATAGGAGTTCTTGTTGTATCTCTGTTATATAACTGTGTATATATCCACTTAATCAGCTTAATAAAACATCAGTTTTTGCCTTCATCTTTGGTCTTATTTATATGGTATCAGAGTCATAATCAAACTCTTACGAGTCTGATCCTCAAAACTCCATCTTATTGACAAAATGATCAACAACGTGAATGTGGCTAATGCTGATACTGCAAATAACAATTCTGTAGTTGTTAAATTCAATCCAATCTCTCAGTTGCCAATCAAACTTGTTGGATCTCACAACTTCACCACATGGAAAGCTCAAATCTCCATGCTAATGCATGGACATAATCTGCTCGGGCACCTAGATGGCTCATCTCCAACACCCTCTCTCACTCTTACACAAGATAATCAACAAATTACAAACCCAAGTTACATCATCTGGTTCCGCCAAGATCAATTGATTAAAAATGCTATTATGGCCTCTGTACGCCTAACAATTGCTCCAATTGTTGCTGCAACCCCTATTGCTAAACTTGCTTGGGATTCACTTCACACATCCTATGCAAATAAATCTCAAACCAGAATTTTCAGTCTTCGCGATCAGCTTGCTCGTGTTTCCAAAGAATCAAAGCCTGTTGCTGATTATCTTCATCAAATCAAGTCGCTTTCTACTGAACTTGCTAATACTGGTGCTCCTGTCTCCAATGATGAATTAAACGTCAAAATTCTCAGCGGTCTTGGACTAGAATTTGGTGAGATCTCCGCTGCCATCCGAGCAAGGGAATCAATCATATCCTATGAAGAATTGTATGAAAAGTTGTTGGATCGTGAACTTTTTCTCCATCATGAAGAAACAAAAAAGACATCCACTTCAATCACTGCAGCTGTTGCCTTCCAGCCCAAACCCAACAATTCTACCACTGGTTGTAATCCTCGTCGATTTCACACCTACAACAACCGTTCAACCACCTCTGAACAAAATACTGAACAAAATTCTTCTTCTGCTCCATGGCGTTTCCGAAATAATAAATCTAACACCAACATTGTTCGTTGCCAACTATGCAACAAACTGCAGCCAATCGTTGGATTCTTGACACAGGGGCCTCTCATCATGTTACCACCGAATCTCATAACCTTGATGGCTATAATGGTTCAGAAGGCATTGAAATGGGAGATGGTAAAACTATTTCAATCACTCAAACTGGTTCTATCAAATTACTTGCATCAGATAATGCTTTTACATTAGCAAACACTTTATGTGCACCAGCAATTAAACGCAATCTTGTATCTGTGTCAAAGCTTAACCAAGATGATCTCACATTTATTTAATTTTTTCCTTTTTCTTTTTGTGTGAAGGATTTGAAAACCAGGACTTCGTTGGTGTATGGTCGGAATAAAGACGGACTCTATGAGTGGCCCACCCTCACATCTCAAGCTACTGCCAACATCATAACTACATCTGCGTCCACTCATACCTGGCACAACCGTCTTGGTCATCCTCACTCTCAAATATTTAAATTTATTTTGAATAAATTCTCTTTACCAATTTCCACCAAAAACAAGTT
>JANZLX010000213.1:4342075-4377188 GCA_025531955.1 Erythroxylum orinocense | reverse complement strand
GTTATCCATGGCTCAAACCCTATACAAATCACAAACTTGAACCCAAATCCAATCCATGTGTTTATCTGGGGTTCTCTCAAATCTCTCATGCCCATTGTTGTTTTGACCCCATTAACAACAAGTTATATGTTTCCCGAGATGTTAATTTTATTGAAGAAACCTTCCCTTTTCAAACCATTTTCTCAAACATTAAACACTCTTATCCTACTGCCACATGGGACATTCGTGAGGAAACATCTCCAATGTCAGAATCCACATCAGATTTGCAAGCCTTATCCTCTCTACCACAGCCACTCCACATCAATCGCCAACCCCCTCAGTCTGTCTCCTTCGATCCACATCAACAGAGTTCCATGGGTTCAGGTAATCTTCCATCTCCTTCCTCCAATTTACAGCCCTCATCCCCTCTGCTGTCTCCTTCAATTCCACCTTCAAATCATCCACAACCACTCCTTACATATCAACGTCGATCATCAATACAACCTTCTACACTAAACATCAATCCACCCTTACCTCCACCACCTGCTCAAACCACAACCCATTCCCAAAATAATATTTTGTATCCTAAAAAGCCCTTTGACTACATTGCAACTGTTTCTACCATCTTAACTCCTCACACATTCAAACAAGCCTAAAAACATTCACACTGGAGGATAGCTATGAAGCATGAATTTGATGCATTAATTAAGAACCAAACATGGGAACTGGTTCCCCTACTTCTAAAAAAAATATTGTTGATTATAAGTGGATTTACAGAATAAAGAGAAAAGTAGATAGGTCAATTGATCGCCTTAAAGCTCGTCTCGTTGCTAAAGTTTTACTCAACGGCTTGGCATTGATTATCACACTACTTTTAGTCCAGTTGTGAAGCCAACAACCATCAGAACTGTTCTTTCTCTAGTTGTCCAGAATTAGTGGGTGATAAATCAATTGGATGTTAACAACGCCTTCCTCCAAGGCCCGCTTGACGAAGAAGTATTTATGCGCCAACCACCAGGCTTTGAAGATTCCAGCCACCCAACGTATGTTTGTCGACTGCGCAAGGCCATCTATGACCTTAAACAAGCTCCTCGCGCTTGGTACAATGAGTTAACGTCACACTTAATTTCCATGGGTTTTGTTAAATCCAAATCAGATCCCTCCCTATGTATATGCCATCATTCCAAAGGTACTGTGTATCTTCTAATTTATGTCGATGACGTAATTCTTATTGGAGATAATGCAACACTCATCAAGCAAATTATTTCTTCTTTGGCATCACAGTTCTCTCTGAAAGACTTAGGTCCATTAACTTATTTTCTTGGTATTGAAGTTCATTATGATGACAAAGGACTCATCTTTGCACAATCCAAGTATATATCAAAACTTCTCCACGATCTCAATATGCATAAGTGTCATGCTGTTTTGACTCCCATGAGTTCCACCCAAAGTCTACAGCTCAATGATTGCACACCTTCACATGAGGCTACTGAATATCGACAGGTCATTGGCAAACTTCAATATCTGTCTTTCACTTGACCTGATGTTTGCTTTGCTGTCAACAAGTTATCCCAATTCATGCATGCTCCATCTGAAGCTCATTGGAAAGCTGTTAAACGCCTCATTCGATATCTTAAAGGAACAGCTGATTATGGCCTTTGTCTTAGTCAACGACGCAACTTCGATTATCCATATACTCTGATGTTGATTGGGCAGGAAATCACTCTAATAGGCGCTCAACTCTAGGCTACCTTCTTTTTCTTGGAAAAAATCCTGTTAGTTGGTCCTCGAAAAAGCAAAACACGATTGCACGTTCTTCTACCGAAGCCGAGTATCAAGCTGTTGCAAGTGCACTTGCTGAAACAACTTGGGTCAAAAATCTCCTTCTAAAGCTTGGTGTCTCTCTTCCTCATCAACCTACAATTTACTGTGACAATTTAGTTGTTACATACTTATGTCATTGTACATGAGACAATACTCTATTGTATATATTCAACAGGAGATTACAGAGTTATATACATGAGCTGAGCACTATTTACTCCCCAATTTATGGAGTTCCCCTAAATACAATAACCTAAACTAATATCCACAATCTACGGCCTTACAGGTTAACACTTCTATATACTACTTTGGAAACATACATTTCCTAACAATCATAACCCTGTTTTTCACAGCAAAATGAAACATGTGGCTATCGACTTCCACTTTGTTCGTGAACAAATTAAAACTCAGCACCTTATTATCACTCACATCTCAAGCTTAGATCAACTAGCCGACATATTGACGAAGCCGCTTCCAAAAGACTCATTCCAACGTCATCTTGACAAGCTAGCTGTTGTTCCACACCATCTACCTTGAGGGGGGTGTATTAGCACATGTGATATTTGTAATTATTTGTTAATATCCTTCTACTGTACTCTGATACTTTTGACCTTGTCTTCAGGCTGTTCCTGATTTCATGATTTGTTTTGATCTAGATAATATTTCCATGTTTATAGGAGTTCTTGTTGTATCTCTGTTATGTAGCTATATATATATCCCCTTAATCAACTTAATAAAACATTAGTTTTTGCCTTCATCTTTGGTCTTGTTTATACTTTTATATCAAATGTACAATTATTATTTAAAATTGCAATTGTAATTGATTAGTGTCTAAAATTTAGCTATTGTCACATAAGTAAAATTTTTATATTTCAAGTTAGTTTCTATGAGTTCTTGTTATATTTTTCGTCTCTTAAAGATTTATATGGTAATCAGAATTATTTGATAGATATGTTGTAAATAAATACAATTCAAGTATAATATTATATTTGCTATTATTTATGATGGACATAAGCTTGATTATATTAGTAATGAATACTCATATTATGACCCTAATAGGATCAGAGGATTTAAGTCATGAAGATAAAATAAAAATGATTGATAAGCAATTAAGATAGAAGGATTGGAAGTTTGATTATGAAATTAAAATGTAATAGTTTTCATTGTATATTCCAAAAATTACACTTATGAATTTTGGAGGATATATTCTATAAATAAGAAAGGAACATTTTTAGCTGCTCATATAAATTAGTAAATTAGAAATACAGTATTAGTGTTTATTGAATGATGCTTTATATGAACTGTTAGAACTTATTGTTGGTGTAGTGGTTTTACATTTGTAAGTTATTTTGTGACTTGTAGATATTTTTTTCAATAAGAATATTGGTTGTTGTTAGCTTTTAGGAAATTTTTAAAATTAATTTGTAGTTAATTTAAAGGCCATATTTGTTGTTATTTTGATTATTATTTTTCATTTAAATAAAAGTTATAGTCAGTCTGAGTAGTGAAAACTTATTTACTTATCAATTTCTTCTACTTTTCTACTATTTATTTCTTTGTTATTCAACATATGGTATCAAACCCCTCTTCTTAAGGGATCTGTAGCAACCAAAAAGTAAGTTTCTTTGCTCCTATTCCACCTCCTATGTTTATTGGTTTAAATTATCAATTACCAATTATAGACTATTAAGATGAATGTTTACTTGTAAGCATAGGATCTTTAGGAAGTAGCAAGAGAAGAGTTTGAACTTTACCACTACAAGAAAATGCTACAATACAACAAATCAAAGCTAATCAGAATCAGACATTCAAAAAGTTCAAAGAAAAAAAAGTCTACATTCAATTGTTTTTTAAAATCTATTTATTTGAATTATAAATTTAGAAACAACATTTAAAGTATGGCATTACCTTAAAGCTAAGTTTCAAGGCAATGCATGAACAAGATATGTGTGTTTTAAATCTTAGGAGACACTTTAAGATGCAACAAATGAAAAATTTAAGACGAAAAAAGTGAATGCAAACAAGTTATTAGAGATTGTGAATGAACTCAGGATGTTTGGTGAAGTGGTAAATGATAGTAAGGTAGTTGAGAAAATTCTAGTCACTTTACCGAAAAAGAGTGAACCTAAGATTTCTGAGTTAGAAGAAATCAAAGATCTTACACAAATCACATTGTCAGAGCTTCTTATTACTTTAAAAGCTCATTAACAAATAAGTCATCGTAAAGAAGGTGTTGCTTTGGATGGTGTAGTGAAAGTCAAGGAGGATATTCACAATCCAACCAAAGACTAAAAGAAAGTATGGAAGAAAAACAAAGGTAATTCAGATGCTATTAACAGTGGAAGTGCAAGTGGTGCTGGCAACAATAAAGCAAATAACAACAACAAAGTTAATCATCCTCCTTGCATACATTGTGGCAGAACTAATCTTTCTCATTACAAGTGTTGGCGTAAACCTAATACAAAGTGCAACAAGTGGAACCAAATGGGGCTTGTGGAAAGAATATGCAAAATAAAGAAAATAAAACGTTGAATACAACTTAATATGTGAATTAAGAGCATGAGGAGCAACTCTTCGTAGCATCACATTATGTAAACGACAAAGAGGTTGAAACTTGGCTAGTAGATAGCGGTTATACAAATCACATGACTAATAATGTTGAGTCATTAAGAGAGCTAGGCACATCATCAATTTTCTAAATAAGAATTAGAAATGGAGAATATGTTAATATGAGAGGTATAGGTTAAACTCTTTCTAAAGTTAAAATAGTTACTGATGTGATCATATTCCAGAAAGTAATCTAAACTTAATAACTATTGGTCAATTAGTTAAGAAAGGTATAAAATTGCATTTTGAGAATAAGTGATTCAAAGATGACAATGGAGTGAAAATATTTTTAGCAAAAATGAAGAGTAAACCTTCTCTCTTGATTTAATGAAAAAGGAGCAAGCAACATACAAAGCTTTTGTGAGAAACATCGACCTATGGTATAAAAGGTTGGGACACTATTATCATGAAAGCTATAGTTTGGATATAGTAACATGAATTGATGCGAGGCTAAATTTCATTAGAGAACTAAATCTTAAACTACAGAACTTGTCAATTTGGCATACAAATAAGGCTAACCCCTAAAGGTTTAGAGAGCCACATACAAGCTTTAACTTGTGCATACTGATCTTAGAAAACCTTTCAAGACAACATTTTGTAAAGTTAATAAATATTATATTGCCTTCATACATGGCCTGACCAGAATGTGTTAAATATTTTTTCTCATATTTAAATCTGAAGTGGCTAGTATATTTTGGAGATTTAAAACATGAGTAATGAAGCAAAGTGGTTACAATATAATGGTGATAACGTTAGACATTGGAAAAGAATATAATGCAAATCAATTCAACAAATTTTGTTCAAAAAGTATGATAGATTATCAACTTACTACCTTTTAGACTCCACAATAAAATTGGGTCAATAAATGGAAAAATGGTACCATCATAAACATCACTCCTTACTTGTTGTATAGGAAGGGTTTGCCTAATAGTTATTAGGCTAAAGCTATAAACATGGTTGTCTTCTTATTAAATAGATTAACAACCAAAGCTTTTTGCAATAAAAAACCTTATAAAGTTCGGTTTGAACTAAACTTTCTCTAATAAATCTCAAAGTATTTGGTTGTTTGTATTTCTCTTATATTTAGCTTGATAAGAAATATGAGCTTGTTATCTTTATAGGCTATAACAACAACCCTAAAGCCTATAAAGTATACCAACTTTAAATAAAGAAAATTGTAATTAGTAGAGATGTTTTGTTTATAGAAGAAGAGTAGTGGGATTGGGATGCAAATGATGGAGTTCATCATTCAAGTGTACTATAATTAAATGAAGAAAACTTTGATTAGCCACTGATAAGAGGTACAAGGATTCTTTTTTATATTTATGTAAGAAGCAATTTTCCTATATTAGAATCAACAAGTGTTGTAGAATCAATGTAAGAGTGGATAAGGATAGATGTCATAAAAGAAGAGTTATGCATGATCAAAAGAAATTAGACTTGGAAACTTGTTGAAAGATCTCAAAATAAGAATGTTATTCGCATAAAATGGGTCTTTAAGACCAAGCTTAATGCTAATGGATTAGTAAACAAATATAAAACAAGGCTTGTTATGAAGGGTTATGCACAAGTCTTTACTACATATTTCTCTTAAATGTTTTCTCTCATGACAAGACTTGACACTATCCGACTATTACTTGCTATTGAAAAGCTAAAAAATGGTGGAAAGTATTCTAACTAAATGTGAAATTTGTATTTCTAAATTGTTTTTTAAAGAAAATAATTCATGTTGAACAACTAAAAGGAGTTGTACAAAGGTAGGGGAGAAGTGTATTTGTTAAAGAAGGCTCTATATGGCCTAATACAATTGTAAAGATGATCATCTTCTAAGTTTAATTTTTGTCAAAAGCTTGAGTTAAGCAACTTTGTACGTGAAAAAGACATATTTTGATTCAATTATTGCTTTTGTCTATATTAATGATTTGTTGGTTATAGTAAATGATTAGGAGCTCAACAATAATTTAAAAGCTAAAATGAAGAAGGAATTAGAAATGACATACATGGTTAGATATCTTGCCTCCTTAGTTTGAAAATGAAGCCATGGATGAATGAAATTTTTATAAGCCAATGCAAATATGTCAAGGAGATCTTGAAGAAGTTTCATATGGAAAGTCGTAAGCCCATAGACACTCATTTGCAATCTAGAGCAAAGTTTTGTAAAGATGATGACACTTCTAAGGTGGATGAGAATCGTTATAGAAGTTTAATTAGATGTCTTATGTATCTCACTATTTCTAGACCTAATATTGTGAAAGTTGTGAGCCTTTTATATAAGTTTATGCATTGTTCTAGTGGGGAACAAATGTGAGCTACTAAAACGTATTGCAAGGTACATTAAATAAATTGTTGATTATGAAATTAATTATGTAAGAAGTCAAAATTTTAAGTTAATGGTTTCTTATACAACAATTAAACAGGTTCAGTTGATAATTGTAAGATCCCACATCGGTTGAAGAGGATAACAAAGTACGCCTTATAAGATTACAGATACCTCTTCCTCATAGATGCGTTTTCTTAGGTACGGTAAGATCAAAATTATGAAGGTCTTGACCCGATAGGCAACCTAAAGCGGACAATATTTGTGGACAGGTGGTCTGGGCTGTTACAAATAGTATTAAAGCTGGTTCTCGACCTATTATGCCAGCGAAAGTGTGAGATCTCACATCGATTGGAGAGGAGAACGAAGTATGCCTTATAAAGGCACGAATACCTCTTCCCCATAGACGTGTTTTTTGGGTACGAGAAGAGCAAAACCGTGAGGGCCTTGGCCCAATGGGCAACCTAAAGCAGACAATATCTGTGGGCAGGTAGTCTGGGTTGTTATAATGATATTAAGAGCATAACTAATATTTTTTAGCTTTAATTCAATTGTGATCAATTGGTGTTCAAAGAAGTAAGAAATCACTGCTCAAAGTATTGTAGCTGCTAAGTTTATTGCAACAACAATAAAATATGCTATTTGGCCTAGAAATTTTTTTATTGAATTTGAATTTGCTTTAACAAAAACAACAAAGAATCATGCCAACAATCAAGCAACCATATCAATCTTTTTGGCTTCAGTTTCCTATGAAAAAGTAAAGCACCTTGAGCTTAAATTTTATTTTTTAGAAGAAAATTCCAAAAGAAGGTGAAGTAACTTACTTTATTGCATATATAAAGAACAAGTTACTGATGTTTTAACTAAAGTTTTGTGTAAAGCAAATCATTTGTCAAATTTTCTACCTTTATAATATTTTATTTCTTTGTATTCAACATTAACATGTGAAATTTCATAGTACAAGGTTTGCAATTCACACTTGTTATATTTCTTATCCTAATGTAAGAGATGGAGCTAGACATGACAATTCAAGTTTGACTCGAACTCAAGTCAAGTTAAATAGATTACGGGTTAGGTTCGGAACTTACAATACTATGAAAATTTTTCCATACTTATGAGATTTAGTCTACAAGTGAAATGACCTAGAGTATACATGAGCTTTGCTGGCATTAAATTTTTTTGGATAAACTTGAAGCAATAGCTACATACATAAGTTCTCACCTCACATATCTGATGAGTACTCTTACCTTCCATCCAACCAAACACAACGTAATTGCGCAAAAGAAATTCGGACTACATATTCCTCATAGTTCCCGCTACTAACATATATATTCCTTTCCATTCATGTCATAAGATCGGGTGTAAGTATGAGGACTTCTTGTGGCCAACGATGGTAACAACGTTGTTTGACCTTAGAATGTTTAGCACAGATCATTCCAACCCAAGTTCTGGATAACTAGACAACAGAGTAAACCTACATAGCTTGAATTGTAAAGAGGTATACATACAACAAATAGAGAAAATTTTTGTTGTATTTCTCATTCACACACGTAAAAAATAATGATGTACAAGATTGGTTTGTATATTAAAGAGAAGAATGCTAATAATGGAACTAACACCTAATTCTATAGCTACAAATCAGGACCATAATTGGCTCCAATTATGGAAGTAGATATCTTTTCTTCTTGTGTGATTATAGATTGAGACAGAGGACCCAGCGAAGAGCCTCTAAAGGTGCGAGAGTAAGGCATCCCATAGGACCTATTTTGGGAGAGATAGAGGACCCAGAAGCGTGAAAGCGAGGCGACCCAGAGGACCTATTTTGGGAGAGACAATGGGGGCAGAGCGAGGCAACCTATAGGAGATAGCGATGTGAACCAGAGATAGCAACACGAGGGGGAGCTATGTGGTCGTGCGATCATTCTGTAGAGGTCACAGATGCAGACAACGAAGCAGTAGTGACCAGATTCAAATCTGAGGAGCGAACCCACACGAGCTTCGTTCATCTTGCTATAACCCAGATGTCCTTGACCCAAGTGAGCTCCATAACGGCAGATGGGGCACCTTCACTCTTGTCTATGGAAGATTTTCCTATGCTCACTCGAGAGGCAGATTAGAAATTTGCATCTAGAAAGGGGGAACGATCACTGAGAGCTTCAAATTCCCATAAATCCTCTCCCAATAATGGCATTTGGACAAGGAAAATTTAATTACAGTAGCCTATAACACAACTGAAATACTACGATGTTATGAAGGATGGAGTTATCGGTCCATCGATTGAATTGTTGGAAGCTGGATCGAGGGTTTGGTCTACTGCCTTGGTTGGCTCTTTTTGAAGCAAGAGACTCACATTTTCAGTCATCATTTTCTGGGCCACTGCACGATGGGGTAAGAAACGTTTGGAAAACATTTTGCTTATAAATAATGGAACTATCCCGTTTAAATTTGTTGTTGATAGTAACTTGAATGAAATATTGGAAATGAGACCTTGACATTTAAGGGGTCAACCCATGTTTATTCAGAAGTGGAAACCTAGGATAACATTTGATAGTGAATGTGTGGAATTTTTTCCTATGTAGGTGCATTTTCATAATTTGCCTCTAAAACTTTGGGCAATTAAAGGATTGAGTTTTTTGGCTAGTTCTTTAGGTAAGCTCCTTGGTATGGATGCTCAAACATTTAGAATGGAGCGAATTGGATATGCAAAAATATGTGTGGAGGTCAAAAGGAATGCTATACTACGTAATCATTTACCAATTCTTAGGTTGGGTGAAACAAAGGAGATTGAACAATTTGAAGTTAAGTTGACATATACCTGGAAGCCTCAAAACTCCACCAAAAAATGGGTTCCTATGGGAAAGCCTTTTCAAACTGGATGGCAGGATGAGTTCTTAGGGGTTGAATCTTCTCAAGTTGATAATGATGAGGCTATAGGTGTACATTTTGATGTTAATGAAAATCTGGGTAACTAAAAAATATATTCTCTAAATATTGAAGGTGGGAAGCCCAATATAACATCTGGACTCTCCTCTGTTAAAGGAACATGATAACCAGCAAGATGTAACTACTACAAAAGTTTCACAATCAGTGGAAGAAGAGAAAGACAATGAACCTGGTTTATTGGACCATGATCTAACAAGCAACCTGCTGCTGATATAACCAAAGAATGATAGAATTGTTGAGATAGCAAAAAAGTTTCATAAGAGTTCCCCTAACCCCAAAAGAAGATTGACTAGAAGGAAAACCAAAAAGAAGGGATATTCCCCTTAAATGATCACTCTAATATGGAATACAAGAAGGTTAAATGACCCTCTCAAATAGTCTATGATGAGAGAATTAGTAATGGATAGGAAGCCAATTCTAGTAGATAATTCATAATGGACTATCCTTTTTGGGAGCTTAATGGAAGATAATTACTAATCATTTACATTATTAAAATGGTTGGAGAATATGATTATATAATTCAAAACAAACGAAGGCGACTTATTGAAGTTTAGTGAAGTTGAAGGTAGATCAATCAGATAACATATGGCCAACAACACACAACAAACACCTAGCCAAATTATACTATATCTTTATACCTATTAGAAAATTATGATATTATAGGCAGATTAAGTGACTCATTATAATGTTGATTTGTAACTTTTTCTGGTATTAATATAATTCCTCATATTTTTTGTAAAGAATACCTCAACAACATCTCAACACTCCCCCTTAATTTGGTGCATAGATATCATATATGCCCAGTTTTTCAATCCATCTCAAGAAATGATGACTTGACACTGCTTTAGTTAGAATGTCTGGTACCTGATCTTCAAATCGTATTTGAGGAAATTCCATAATCTTACTATCTAAATTTTACTTGATAAATAACCTATCAACTTCAACATGTTTAGTTCTATCATGTTGGACTGGATTGTGAGTTATATCATGAGCAACTTTACTATCATAATACAACCAAATTGGGTGTTGTTGTGGACAACCTAAGTTTTGTAGTAAAAATCGTAACCATAGAGCTTCACATAATCTAAGTACAAGTCCTCCATATAAATATATTCAGAAAATTCTCTATATAAGAAGGCATTTTTAACATCAAATTGGTGCAGTGGCCAGCCTAAGTTGACTGCTAGCGATAACAATACTCGTACCGTATTGATTTTTACCACAGGAACAAATGTTTCTGTATAATTGATTCATTAGTTTGTGTGTATCCCTTGACTACCAATCTTGCCTTAAAACGCTCAATTGTTCCATCGGCTTGATATTTGACAGTAAACACCTAGTGACATCCCACTGGTGTTTTTCTTAGTGGACAGTCAACAAGTTCCCATATTCCATTTCTTCTTAGTGACTCCATTTCTTCATTCATTGTAGCTTTCCACCTTGGATCAGCTAAGGCTTCCTATTCATTGTTAGGAATAACTACAAAAGATAATTGATTTATCAATGACTTATTTGATTCTGATAGATTGTTATCTGAAACATAGTTATTAATAAGATATTTACCTTTACTAGAAAGATCAGGTTAATAAATAGGCTTAAGAATACCCTAATAGTGTGCTTAGGCAACTGTTTTCGAATAGGTTCAACTTGCAAGTTAGGAGCATCTTAAATGGAAGATTAGTGTGGTACATTTGGGACTTCAGATTGTTCAATCACTTATTAACTCGTGTCTTCAGGAATAATCAATTCTCTATTCACGTCAAGTTCTAGATTTACACATCCGTACCTAGTTTCAAGTATATCAATAGGTTCAGACTAATCATTACTTCCTCTATGTTCAAGGCCAATTCCATGTGACTCCCTCTGAACTTCCTGAACCTTATAATCTACTGCCATGATGTCTTTTTGACATCTCTCCTCCTGAAGTCGTGCTGAGAAAAATACATTGTCTCTTCATGAAATACTGCATCTATTGTAACAAACATTGGTTTGGTTGGAGGATGAAAGCATTTGTACCCTTTTTGATTTACATCATATCCAAGAAATACGCATTTCAAAGCCCGTTGAGCTAATTTATGGCTTTATTGTTTATGGAGGTGTACAAAGACTACACATCCAAATACTCTAGGAGGAAGATTTGATATTGATGGACAAGTCATAGTCTTGCACAAAGTGTGTAGTGGCATTTGAAACTCAAACACACTTGAAGGAGTTCTGTTAATTAAGTAAACTGCAACACACAAAGCCTCACCCCAATAAGAAAATGGCATATGAGCTTGGATCAATAAAGCACGAACCACTTCAAGAATATGTCAATTTTTCACTTTGCTACGCTATTTTACTGAGGTGTATCAACACATGTGGTCTAATGAATGATGCCCTGTGTGTCTAGATAATTCTTCATATCTAAGTTTTTATACTCTCCTTTATTGTCATTATAAAGGACTTGGACTTGTGCATTAAATTAAGTCTTGATTGTTCTGCAAAATTTTTGAATAGATTTCATTAGTCATAGCCATGTCATTTTAGTACAATCATCAATAAATGTAGCAAACCAATGGGACACTCTCGATGTATGAATTTTAGATGGCCCCCAAGCATCTAAATGAACAACCATAAATGGAGAAGGGCTTTTATTCAATACTAATGAAAAAGAAGTTTTATGACTTTTTTTCTAATTCACATACATCATAATGGAGACTAGAAATATCACCTTTCTCAAACAACCTAGGAAATAATTTCTTTAAGTATCCAAAAGAGACATGTCCCAATCTTTGATGCTGTAACCAAATTTTTACTTGACTATTTGCCATGTTACAAGCTTTTACTACAAGAGCTTGACTTAGTTTATTTGAAGTTGTTGCCTTCAAGTCCAGGTAGTACACATACATCATAATGGAGACTAGAAATATCAACTTTCTCAAACAAATTAGGAAATAATTTCTTTAAGTATCCAAAAGAGGCATGTCCCACTCTTTGATGTTGTAACCAAATTTCTGCTTGACTGTTTGCCACGTTATAACCTTTACTGCAAGAGCTTGACTTAGTTTATCTGAAGTTGTTGCCTTCAAGTCCAGGTAGTACAAATTCCCTTCCTTAGTACCACAACTAATCTTTTATTTTGTTTGGATGTCCTTAAAGAGACGAGTTAGGCCAAAAAAATACAATGCAAGATAAGGCCTCTATAATTTGAGACACAAACAAAAGGTATATATCCTAGGGAAGGAATAACAAGAACATATTCTAAGCTCAAAGTTTCAGTAGATCTTAAGGACCATTCACCAATAATAGAAAAATTTTCACCATTAGTAGTTGAAACAAATTTTTCTGAGGGTTTGATTTTTAGCAATTTGTTTAGAATCAAAAGTCATGTAATTGGTTGCACCATAATTAATTATCTATATGTTATTACTAACCGGAGCAGAAGCATAAGAGACTTACCACCATTACCTATAGTAGCTATCATCGTTGAATACATTTCACCAGTTTTATCTTTAGTTCTTATTTCGGCAACTACGGTAGTAGGTTGACTTGTCTTCGTATTCTTCTTTCGAGCTTTGTTGTGATCCCACCAATCTAGATACCCTACCAATTCATAGCAGCAGCCTTTTGTACGTCCAAATTCATTACAATGAGTACATTTGTACCAAGGCTTTTCAGTACTTCGATTACTTAGATTATTCTTTCCAACCATTGTTGCAACTTTTGAATTTTCAAATTCTCCTCTGAATGTAATTTTGTGATTAGCTTCATGTCGAATTAAAGCATAACATTCTTCTAGATTTGGAATTGACTCCTTTCACAAATTATCACCATGGACTTGTTCAAAACAGTCATCAAGTCCAGTAAGGAATATATGCACTCTCAATCTTTCAATGGATTGCCTGTATGCTTCAACATTCTCAGGATCCTTCTTAATAACTTTGTCTTTACGATCTAGTTCTTGAAAAATCTCTACAAGTTCACCAAAATATTTTGAAAAGGGTCTTCCATTCTTCTTAACTCCAAAGGCTTTCTGGTTTAGATCAAAAGTTTGCAGTTCACTTCCATCACAGAAAGCTTTTGCCAACGCTGTACAAATTACATAATCAGTAGGCTGGGCCGGCCCTGCAGCCAGGGCACCCGCTCAAGGTTCTTCCTCATAAATAGCAAAATAGAGATAGGGCCCACTCTTGATCTTATAATAAACAACAAAAAATGCTCATATTTTGCTTGTTTTTATTCTTTACGAGAGCCCAAAAATAGGCAAAAATAGGAACTTTTTTTAACTTTACCTATGGCCTATAAAATACTAGGAACGACCCTGGCAATAGACAATCGAACATATCGTTTCCTGATTTCAGGGGTCGTTGATATCAGCAACCATTTCTTAAACTTTTTGGTTTTCGGCATACCACTTTTCATATCTCTCTTCAGATTCTTTAGATGGTGTTGGATTTTCGCGAATGTAAGAGAGTTTTTCTCTTTCATCAATGTGCATCTCCATCAACTGCAACCAATCATCATGGTCCGATTAGTAAGAGTGTACCTGTATCAAATACTCCTTCAGACTGCACTACAACAGGAACAAGATTGTTCCGTGAAGATCCAGCTTTATCATCCTTTTATTTATAAACAAGATTTAAAAATACGACTTAGATCAAGAACCAAGAATCATGCTCTGATACCAACTTGAAACAAATAGAGAGAATTTATGTTGTATTTCTCATTCACACACGTAAAAAAATATTGATGTACAAGATTGGTTTATATATTATAGAGAAGAATGCTAATAATGGAAACTAATGCCCAATTCTATAGCTAGAAATCAAGACCATAATTGGTTCCAATTCTCGAAGTAGGATATTTCCAATTTGACAAGAATATCTCAACATCATCTCAACGGGTATAATACATTCAGAAACATACAGGTTGATCAAGCATTAGCTATGAAATTTGATGAAGTTAAGTACCAATCTGCAGAAAGTTTTAGTTCTATCATCACCAGCCAAGCCATAACAGCAAAAAGTAGGAGCACTAGTCGTCAATAGCGGATGATGAATGGTGGGAAAACTAGACAACATTAATGGATTATCGGAGCACACTTGTCAACAGTAAATAACGTTCTCCAGTTTGTAATGTTACAAACAGCAACATTATTGAGTCTGCTGTAGCAAGAAATTGATCATCGGTTGGATTGCCACGAGCACAAGTTAGTTTCTTAAATTTTAGATCATCGCTTCGGTGTTGCAACTTACTTCTGAAGCTTTAGATCTTTCTTCTGGAATCATGGTTAAAAGTGCTAGAGACAATAACCAAGAAATATAATAGTACTGATTGCCTGCAAATCCCTCCATTAATGTGTCCTTCAATTCTGTTTCTTTCTGCTTAACAACTGAAGTTGTGAATAGCCACTGCAACCTCCCGTAAATACTCCAATTCATTAGAATAAGCAGACCATTTTTCCATCATCACGAATGGACATAATTACTGATAAACAGAAAGTAAAGAAAATTGACAAGAAACTGTCCACCCAAGTAATTGAAATATGATGTTCAATGAATTGAATCTTTAACATTGATCTAAACCTTTTAGATCTCTGTGACTGTTATGTGTCTCATGATTACAGAAAACAGACACAATATTGTAATTCATATTCCTTTCAGATGTGGAAGCAAAAATGAGATGCAACGCATGGTCCACGAGAAAGATGCAAAAGATAGCTTCTTTCTTTTCCTTAGTTTGCAAGCAAAGCTATTAGAGAGGATAAGGTTAATTACTTTTTTTTTTCGGAAAGTAATAAGCTTAATTACTTTTGTGCATACAAGTTTTGATATTTATGATTTAATATAATTAATAATTTAAAAACATTTTAATATTGATTAGTTAAGTTGGAAATATATTGGATGTTTTATCCAATGTTATGAATATCGTACCGAACTCGGTACCAGATTGAGTTTTGGTGCAGAACTGTATCGGATACCATTTTGGATAATTTTTTAAATTTATAAAATAGTTTCTAAAATTTTTAAAATTTGCAAAATAATCTCTAAAATTCTGTGCCTTTAATTGCAACTTATACTCGATAAATCTATTCAACTTCCAACATAAACAAATTTCATTATAATCTAATTTATGTACTTAAGTCGCTTAAAAACAATTAATCCCATTCACTTATAAATTGCAACTTCCTCTCAACCAAACCGTTCCCTAAAATTATGTGCCTTAAATTGAAACTTATACTCGATAAATCCATTCAACAGTGAGAGGACAACAGTGAGGCTCGGGAGTGAGGTGAGAATTGAGACTGAGAAGAGACCGAAGAAGAAGATTATTTGGTAAGATTATCCTTTGTGGCTAAAAGATTACTTATTCAAGTCATTGAAATAATCTCTTTGTAAAATACAAAGAAAAGGTTGCGTACAATTGATGAACTTCTTCTGACCCTCACAAAGCAAGGAGCCTTAGGCACTAAGACAAACAACCCTTTAATTTTTTAGATTATAAAAAGACACTCAAGATTGATTAGAGTTTATGGATCAATTTAAAAATAATTACATTTAGAATTGTAACTACTTACCTGAAATAAATTCGAAATGTTCGTATTTTTTATTTTTCTTTCGAAAGAAAATGAGATATGCTCCCAAGTTTATGTCATTTAAGTCTTCTTCCAAGTTTTTAACCAATTGTCGGTGCCGTTGGGAGGGGTTGTCTTTCTCAAGGTCTGAAATAGAAACCATTCCATCCCTTTCTGTGATCCAAAGGGACATCAACCTAAATTTTTCCAACAACTTTTGATTTCACAATCTCGGCTTTGTGGTCCGGTCCCTTTAGCTGGCTGATACATTGAGCAAAGAATGTCCAGTGACAATGAATAAAGATGAGCCCAGTGAAAAGGAAACTCAGGTAAATTGATACAAGCAAGCACTCGTGTTAAGAATAAATAAACAATACTGATTATTGCTAATAAAATATATAGAAATAAATGGAAAATAATACTCAAAATAGACACATAGAGTGATGACAGACAGTCTCTATCTCTATCTATCTAGAGGAAAATGGAGCTCAGAATTGCCCATCCCAACGCCACTCCTCCCACCATTTTCTGCATGCTCCGTATGGTTTCTGCTCCATTCTGCAAAAAGAATCTCAGTGTCAATAAGAACTTGATTAAACAATTCTCGTATGCTTATTTAATGAATACTAATCAATGTTTATTACTACATGTTGATGAGAGGAGCGTAGATGCTGCAGTCATTAATTGTTGAAAGAAGTCACAGCTCATACATGACTAGTTCTTTCAAAAATCTTCACTGTTTAAATTTCTCCAATGGGCCCTTTAGCTTGAGTTTTTCTCATCTGCATTTTTCAGGTTTCAATTTAATGAAACCAAGACCTCACAGCTTCACATTCAGAGCTTTGATTAACAACGAGACAATGTTAAAATCTAACGACAGCCTATGCGTTTCCACACATGGAGCGTGCTAATCACGCGCCACTGGCTCGAGTTTTTTGGGATGTGTTCTCTTCAGTGACTCAGCCACCGACAGTGTTGAGAAGCATTAGAAACCATGTCTGTTCGTACCTTAAACTGAATACTTCTAGATCGGGAAGCGCATTGTACTCACGGCGCACAATAGAGTCTAGACTCACAAAAGAAAATTTAGAAAGCGACAGAGGTTCAACACGTACCAAATCGGCCACCGAAGGACCGGGAGAGCTGGCGTCGCCCGGTCCAGGAGCCTCCGTAGGTGGTGCTGGTGGTCCTAGCAACTCCGGAGTCGGAGCAGGCGACGGAGTTGCCGCGTGCTTCTTCTTCTTCGACTTCTTCTTGCTCGGAGCTGGTGCCGGAACTTCTGCAGGAGGTGCTCTCGAAGGAGCCGGAGGCGCAGTCGCTGGAGAGCTTGTCGGAGGAGTGACCGGTGCAGGCGCGGGTGGAGAGCTAACGGGAACTGGAGTTGGCGGAGAGCTAACGGGAACTGGGGTTGGGGGAGAGCTAGCGGGAACTGGGGTTGGTGGAGAGCTAACGGGAACTGGGGTTGGTGGAGAGCTAACCGGAGTGACGGCTGCTGGCGGTGTTGCTGCTGGAGTCTTCGCCGGGGCTGGAACAGTTTGCTTTGCCGGAGAAGCGGCTGGTGTCGTAGCCGGTGGCGAAGATGCAGGAGCTTTTGTCGGTATTGGCGATTTTGGCTTGGAAGCAGGAGGTTTGGCTGGTGCAGTTACAGGAGCAACAGGAGGAGTCACCGGTGTAGTAGTCGGAGCGGCCGATGGAGCTTGACCTCCAACGCCGGCGACGACGACGCAGAGCAATGCGAGTCCAAGGACATTTCTACGATCCATTTTGACAGAGACACTACAGCTGGAGAGTAGTATACTATGTCGCAGAAGTGTTCATATATAAATCTATATATATATAGAAGGGTTGCCCTTGTTGTATGGGGAAGGAAAACAAAGCAACGGGCAATTGTAGATAGATCTGGATCGTACAATCAGAGTTGGGCCCACTTCACTAGCCGTTTGATTACGGGGACCACTCATTTTGGCATCAGACAAACAGGCTGGGAGACACAGTCTGGAAAGTTCCCCACGGAGTCCGATTGGTTGCATCAAGGCATGTGAGAGTTTGATTAACTTAATATAGAAACGACATGTCGTGTGTTCATATAACGAATTAAATTATCGCCACATTAGCATCATAAGGCTTCTGGGTTCTGGTCTGGTGTTTTTTATATAGCTGCTTATGATTGAGGTGGGGACGATGCCAGTTTGACAGCCCAATAGGCGGTTACCACGTGTTATGATGGAAAATAATTGTAGGGGAAGTAAGGGTAACTTTAGTTGGAATTCTGGCCCACTGTCAACAGGTGTGGTGGGTCCTTGTAGAAAGAGTCTTGCAAATATTTTACTAAATAGGTAAAAGTGAGAAGCTTGAAAAACAGGCAAAGGGGAAATACTCTCTTTTCTCTAGTGATTGTCAATGAGTATTTTTGTGAAACCCTGAAAGTACAATAGGGTTTCCATTCCATTTCCACCCAAATTTTGGAAACAAACATTTTGGTCTTAATTTGAGAAACATTGCATACCCATTTGGAAGAGGATAATTCCTGCCATGTTCTCACTTGGGTAATATAATAAACAACAATGATTTCACTTGGGAGTACATTAGTTTTGGAAACCCAGTTGTCCTTTCCTTTTGTAACAAACAAGTTACTTATAGCTCTTGGGTATCTTTCTGGTTAAATGAAATTCTTAAAGGACGATGAGTTTTAAAGTTCTCTCTAATTGATCCATAAGGCAAAATGGGCCAGTATATTAATGACTAAGACTTTCACGATCAAACCAACTGTGAGTTATCAACCTCTGTCCTTCATTGCTCACTCACGTGGACCACTCGGTCATGGTGAATTTGGAAGCATGACACATAATTAGGAATGACAATAAAGAGTGAAGCACAGTCTCCGCATTGCCAGATCTCACAAACTCCAATATTCTTCATGCTCCTGCTCACCATTGACGATCCCACTGGGAGGACTACTTTCCGACCCCAAACCCCGACCCTTTTAGCTCATTCCATGAAGATAATGACCTCTTCACCTGCATGGACATGGACAACTTGAATCCGTAGGTCCTCTCCCTAACAGTGATAATAATGTTAAGCCCACGCGTCGCTACAACAATTCTTCCATTTTCGAGTCTATTGAGACAAAGAATGAAAGAAAGCTACGACTTTTAATAAATTAATTGAGTTGTAGAATGCTAGTCCCATACATGCCAAGAAATTCTTCCTTTATATAGACGGCGGTGGTGACGACGACCAGGCAAGAGGCAGGTGACGGCAAAGACGACCAAAATGGAGAGAAGAGAGATGCACAGGAAGTTGGGATCCTTGAGGAAGGATTCTCTGCTATCTACCAATTGATAACGATGTTTTGTATCATATGAAAGGTGAAGACTTCAAGTTGACTCGGGTCAAGGAGCTTGAACCCGAATAAACAAGATCAAATCCGTCAACTTCGGATTAGACCAAACCAGATCTTGATTAGAAATGGGTTTAAGTGTACTTGCATGAATATTTTCTTGTTAGCCTGACAGCAAAAAAAAACACACATGGATTTTACCGTCCGCCATGACCTGTAAGCTGAGACCACAACACCTCCAGGTAATATATGAGACAGGATCCGAGTTACGCAATCTGTACACCTACCCTCACTAATTGCACTTTAGAGTTTAGGCATCTTTACCAACCAAATTCGTGGACCAAATCCTCTGCAAAGTAATTTGCTTTGCTTTGAATTATTATGAGATCTAGAATGTTGGGAATAGTAAAAGAACACAAAAATATGAACCGACGAGATTAGGTAATTAAGCATGCTCCAGGAAGGTACTCTAACAACGATGGTTCACTCTGTCTAGAGAACCAGAACGCCAAGTTTGTAAATTAAAGATCGGATGATAGGCTTAAACTAGTGTTACCTACTCATGCATATGAAGAGGATTACTTTATACGTTGGAGTTAACAATCATAAACTACTCATGCATACAAGATAACTCATTTTGACATGCGACCATATCCCCAGTGAACTTTGAAAAGGCATTCATAGTTGGGAGACAAGAAGTTGCAAGAGGAAACTTTTTTCTGCGATTTTATTACTCTAAATATCTTTACAACAAAATGAAGTACAAAGAGAGTAAACAAATTATTGTAAGATTGTTACATTTGAGTGGATAAAAGTGCACCTCATGCAAGAGTCTGTACCAGTCCACCAGATACATAATTTCTTCTCTCCAGGGAGATGAACTGCCCGAAACACACTGTATGGTTCCTCAATGCATCTGCAATCTGTTGAAATTTCAAAATAAGTTCCAGCAATACGCTTATGCTGCAAAAGTAAGGCAACCCTCGACCATTGCTTTCACAAGCATTTGAAGTAATCCAACTCCCACAGCATATAGAAAATAAAACAAGATTCATAATGATTTACATATAGCAAGAACTTTTGATTGGTCATCGAAATGGATATTTCCTTAAAGGAATCTAACTCACCTCTTCAAGATTCAGTTGATTCAATCATCATAAGTGCTCAAAGCAGCAACAATAGATCCGGTTGTCGCAAAAGTTGATGTTACATCTGGAAAATCTTTCCAGGATGTCGTGACATTGAGGGATGGATACAACCAACTTTTAACGGAATCTATGAAGGAGTTGGGATCAAATTTCAAAATGGCTTCCCAATCCACCTGGAAATCTTTTGGAATCTTTCCTGTGAATTCCATATTAGCAGCAAGTAGTAATCCGAGCAAAACTATGAAGCCAACAACAGCAGAACCTCTAGACAACGGCATGAAGTTGTACCTGAAATCAATTCAGTTCATAAAGTAACAGTCACCATTAAACACAGCAATTTCTTACATGGAAGTAAGGATTATACCAGTAATATGTCATCCTCAAAATAGCTTCTCTAACATTTTCAAGTACATCGAAATCAGTGCACCCATACGTTTCACCACAATAAGCATTACAGACCGCCTGCAAATAAGTTGGTCAACTAGCTATTAACAACCTGCTATGAGAAATATTAGGTATCATCAAGTGTAAGTACAATGATACAATGAGTAAAGGATTTTCTACAACACAATTGGTCGATCAGTCAACAATATAATGGCAGAGATTTAGGTTAAAGAAATGCAGAGGAAGAATTGCAATACCCAAGATCATGCAGGACTGAGAAAGTTGAAAAAGGATCGGTGTATTGATACAAATTAGCCTTTCTATTAAATGATGGGCCCTACTCAAACTAAACTCTTAACATCAATTCCTATTCATTAATATATTAGTTACTCACCTGGCTTAATTGCGTAAACTCACTCAAAGGTAACACCACAGAGTGGGCAACATTTGAACATGAATATATTGAAGAAACATTTGGCAAGACTTCACCACGCAATAACTAGTAAAAACAATTGGCTGCTAATATATATTGGCCAAAATTACAATACCTACAAGCAGGTAAACAATACAAAGTACTGAATCACATTTTAGAACTTGATCAACTTACTTCCCATGCCATTGCCATCTCTGCATCAAAATCATCCCACCTAGCAGGCGTACAAGGAGTTCTAATTGCAAAATCAAAGCCACGCTCCTCCCTAGAAATTTCAGACATTTGGTCAAAGAGTAAAGGTATAATAAAAATATAAAAGCTACATTGAAGAATATATAAAGGGGGAAAAAAACAATAGCCCAGAAATATATTAGTGTACATCTTCACTAGGGTAATCCTTGTTCCTTCAAGACGCTTCCTGAAGCAATAAATAGAAATGAACAACATCATTACAAGAATCTTGCTATGCCTAATACCTCTCTATCACAATAAAAGCAAACATTACCCCTCAAATGCCATACTGTTGCACCATGTAGCCAACCAGAAATCCTCACCCACTACTTTGAACAGATCAGAGCAGGTTTTCGCACCCATAATCTGCAAGTTTTCAGATTAAAATCACGTACATCAATAGCCCTCTATGAAGGAAGTAATAATTCGATAGTTTCCTAAAAAGCTAGTATAAACAAAGCATATTGCAAAATTTAGTACTCAGGCACACCAAAGTATTTGAAACATTGTTTAGGAGTTATAAATCTCTCTACATCACTTGTTGCACAGCACACTTCCAATCATTGATACCGTGATAAACTTTATGATCCATCTTAAAGCACCATAACAAGAAAACTTGAACAAAATTTTGTTTAGATAATTCCTAGCGGAAATCAGAGTGCTCACATCTTGCAATTTCTCTGAGCTTATGTCAATAACATCGTCTGCCTTGTTATGTACATAGAGTTTCTCCTTGATGATAGATTTTGCAACCTCCAATGTTCTGCAGCATTGAAATTATGCGAGAATTAACAAAGGATATCACTATGTTAATATATGACTGGATCCAACTGGGTCTCACCTTTCATAGTTTGGGTAGTAGCGAACAACTTTTGCTTGTCCAAGCAACAGTGGTGTGTGAGACCCAAAACCAGAGTTGAACTCCTCACTGCATTTTCCCCACATCCAAATTCATATGCAACAGAAAACATTCAAGAGGATTGCAAGTCAATGCAAAATCTTCATGTAAAGTATGTATGGATGCTCAACATCATCCCTATGTTGGTGATCAAGCTCATTGTTAGCTTTGCTAAATTATAGTGGATACATGGCACAGGGCTGGTCCAAGCCCAACCCTCTTTTTTTGCCCACAAGTGGCCTGAAGCCAGGTTTTGTCTCACCCATTCAACAAAAATGACATTGTTTTATTAACTTAACAAGATGATGTCATTTTTGTCAGCCTCGTTTGTTTCACCAATTCAACAAAACGAAGTTGCTTTGTCAACTTAACGAAACGATATCGTTTCTTCCAACAGTTTTGGGCCAAGCCGGGCTGTGAAGCCTGAGCCCGAGCCTGACACAAAGCTCGGAATTTTTTTTTTAGCCCAACTCCAGACCGAATCCTGATCAAAATGGGTATTTAACCGTCAACTTATGGATCAGGCAGGTTGACCTTCCCTACTCAGGTTTCACAATGCCATTGATGCAGTGGGTGGAATACTAGCAAAGGCAGTAGACTAAAGTGATATATCTGGAATGAAAATAAGTCTAGGACGTCAGAGACGTGGAACATAGAAAGACTAGTGATTGAACAAATACCAAATGAATTGCATTTTAGATCCTTGATATTTTGCATTAGAGGCAATGATGATCGTCAGTCAAAAGAAAAAAGCACACTTAAAGCCAGCAGAAATAACATGAAGAGACTGCATTGAATACAATGAAATACAATAACATTTAAGCAATCTCAGCATGCTAGAGTTAAACTAGCATGAACTTCCGTACCTTAACTTGTTGACCCACACAACAGGGTCACAGGGTTCAGAAATCTGTCTCCATTTGACAGCTAATGAGTAAATGTCATGCCACGACATCATAAAACGGACAGAGGATCTATCTTCTGTAATGCCATAAGAAGTTGACATTTCAGAAGAATTGCTTGTACTACAACTTGCACCACCTCTATTCTGGCTGGGCATGTTAATTTTTCTCCGGGCTCTCTTGCCATTTTTTGTTGTGTTTTTGTTAGAATATTTCCATTCAGCTTGCAAAGAACGCCATGCTTTTGAAACCCTTTGTGCAATTTCAATAGCAGCTAATCCTGCCATGCGATGCTGAAATATAACAAGCAATAAATCTATTTAGTATGTATAGAATATGAATAGTAACAGAAAAAAAGAATCCACTGGAAATAGAAGATCGTGGACATATAATTGTTCAAAGCAATGGGTTTCCATTTGAAATCCAATTTACAGTGAACTAGGTTAGTATGAATTGCAACTTGTAAGAACAGCCATAACATGAGAAATGTTTTAAGGTTGGTAAGAAATATAGAAGCCATGGAAACAAGAAAAAAAATCATTATATTTTCAAAATCAATTACCTGACGCCTGTTGGGTAAGAAGCCAGGACAATCATATTGAATCTTTTTGCCTATATTATCAGCAGCAACTAAAAGGGCAGTTTTCTGCTTTTTAATTGTGAAATCTTGCTTTCTGAGTTTTCCCTTCTTCAGAGACTCACGCAGAGGAGGTTGTCTGTAGACCTTTTCACATACATTTTTGGGATGCAATCTTTTGCACCAGTACTCCTAAAAAACCCAATACAAGTAATTCATACCATATTGTTTTGAAAAAAAGAAGGCCACAGGTAAACAATGAAGTGTTTTAGTCAATGGATCTACTATGATGAAATATCTGGGTTCAAAGTACATCTTGAAGCATAAAATAGTAAACAACAGTAATCTATTTCTTCACATTTTCTCAAGAAAAAATAGTCTATGGGTCCCCCCACATTATCCAAACGCATGTGAATAGATTAAATAAACTTGATGTATGCATACACAATCCTGGATACTATAAATATGCTGGATGCAAACAAATATGAGTGTTGTCAAAGATCATAGTTCAGTATTCAATATAAGGATACTATTATATATTTGATAGTGAAACATTCTATAATGTATTTAACAGTAGAATATTATGGATATTCTATAATAGAATAGTTTAGGTAATATTTAGAAATATAATATTATATTATTATGGAATACTATACTATTGTAGATGGGCTAAACCTAATGAAAACATTCAGTACTCGTAATCTTTGTGTTTGTAGAAATAAATAGTCAAACCCCGTTAAACCATTATGGATATTCTCCTTTCCTTTTTTTTGTCTTTATTTTCACATGATATCAAAACTAATTTGACATAATATCAAAAGGCCAATTTCCCATTCTGAGAACCTATCCTCTTCAAAAGCCCAATTCTTCAATCCTGAAACCTGAATCCCTAATCTTTGTTTCTTCTTTTTCAGATCCACAGTTCCTTCATTCACTGCCAATATCTTCTCTCTTTCGGTGAAGCACTTCTTCTGTGGAATATTTTGTATATCCTGTTAGGGAACCTATACTTAAGCCTCTATTAGTATATACTAGAAAGGCTAAAAAGGGGTTAATGAGAGAAGAGGGACCAAATAGCAATGAATAGGGGGCTAATTAGCAAACAAAGATAATTAAAGATATTAGGTCAGTGGGGGTGAAGGAAAGGATTTTGTTATCATGCATTTGGCTTTTGAGAGCTGTTAGCAAGGACTGAGGCCTTGCAGCCGTCAGTGGGGGGAGAACGCTTGAGTCTCCATTGTTATCTTTCCCTTTTTGCTACTGCTATTCAATATATCGTTGCTGTTTCTCTTCTCCTACTGTTCTGGTGTGCTCTTTATTGCTGTGTTGTATTGTTCTGCTGCTATATTTCGTTGCTGTGTGGGTTGTTGAGAGCTGAGGTCCAACATTGGTCCAACCTGCCGGATTGTTGGGAGGTGGGTGTTGACACGCTTATGCCAAGAAAGCCGTCAGCTATGGAGAGAGGAGTGAGTGCATTGGAGGAGAATCAGCGGCAAACTAACGAGCACTTATTAGCCATTTCAGAAGCCTTAAAAAACCTGAACCAAGGTAGTAGAGGACATACAAGATTGAGGAGGACATACCAGGAGGAGGGACGAATGCCGAGAGGTGGAGGTTTCCAGCGAAAACGCACCAGACCTGTCTCCAAAGACTGGGTCGTGCAACAAGGCCGTGGATCAGGAACCAGGTCACAGCTCAGAATCTCCGATTTTGACCGAGTCAGAGCACCATCAGCCACCGACAATGTCACCGAAGCTGTCTGAGACTGAACTAGACGTTTTTAGGCAACAAACTCGAAGGACAGAGTTCCCCACTTTCAACAGTTCTGACCCATATGGTTGGGTGACCCAGGCTGAGGTGTTTTTCTCCATTCAAGGAAGCCCGGAGCGTGTGAAGCTTGCATTACCTCAGATAAGCATGGAAGGAGACACAATCCACTGGTTCTCCCATCTTAAAGCTTCCGTTTCCAGATTTAATTGGGAAAAATTAAAAGAAGAGTTGATATCCTGATACAGTGGCCGCAAACACATCAATCCATTCGAACAACTCTCGATACTGCAACAAAATGGAACATTGGAGGAGTATATAACAGAGTTTGAGATGTCGGTTTCGCAAATTTCTCATATCACAGAGCAGTACATGGGATATTTCATGGGGGGAATCAGACACGAGATAACACAAAAGGTGAAGACACACAAACCCAGCAGCTACATGAGCCTTATTGAAGTGGCCAGAGATGTGGAAGAGGAGTTGTTGGGGGAAGGGGTGTTGAATTACCGAAAAATCTTCTCCAATACAACTAGTGACGAGATTCTCTAGGATGAGTAGAGTTATTAGCTCAGCAGCTACTTGGCTTCCTTTTCGTGGCATTTGGGATGACAACAAAAAGGGAAAACAAAACAAGAGTGGACTGGCAGAATCATATGGGCCTGTTAGAGCTGGGAAAAGCAGTGTGGGGAGTAGTGGTGAGGGTGGGCATAAGGCAAGTAGTGGGAGTCGCCCTAGGGGTACTATCAACTTGACTTACCAAGTGCTGCAGGATAGAAGAGCAAAAGGGTTTGCTTCAAATGTGGGGAACACTTTACACCCCTCCACTCAAGAAGGCAACTTAAACTCATGATTCTAGAAGATGATGAGGAGCCCAATGGAGAGAAAGAATGGGTCATGTTAGAACAAGACAAGAAAAAAGAAGCTGCAGATCATGTAATGTTATTGAATTGTATGGAGTGATGGTAGCAAATACTAACAACTAAGATACTATGAGGTGGAAGGGAGAACAGGTGGAGTATCTGTCCTTATATTAATTGACAGTGGAGCCACTCATAATTTTGTTTCTACAGAAGTAGAAAGTTCTATGGGGTACAGAAGTAGATGAGAATGTAAATTATAGGATCACCCTTGGTGATGGGCGTAGGGCAACAGCCAAAGGGAAATGTAGAGGAATGAAAATAGAGATTGTGTCCAAGGAGTTCACAATAGATACATATAGGTTTGATCTTGCTGGAGTTGATGTAATATTGGGAGTTTCTTGGCTAAGATGTTAGGGGATGTTCGAATTGGGAGAAAATGTGAATGGAATTCGAGGTTAATGGAAAAGTGGTGGTTTTGCAAGGGAATTCCAAATGGGGTAATATACATTCAGCTTTGAACCAAGTGTGTCACCCTCTTCTTTGCCAAATGGAGGGTTTATTATGGTCAATGGGGAGTCACCTAGTGCCAGTATTGGGAGAGAGTGAGCTCACTTCGATCCAAAGAGAGGAGTTAGGGGAATTATTGGAATAACTTCAGAGTGTTTTTGCTGAACATAAGGGGTTGCCACTAGCCAGACCAACAGATCATGCTATTGTCCTACGAGAGGGTGTCCCCCCAGTTAGTGTGCGCCCCTACAGATATGCTTACATACAAGAGGAAATTGAGCAGCAAGTGCAAGAGATGCTGACCCCAAGGAATAATCAGGCTGGCCCAACTCCAGTCCCTACTCAAGCCCTCTAATATTGGTGAAAAAGAAAGATCAAAGTTGGAGATTTTGTGTAGACTATAGGGCGCTCAACAAGGTGACAGTCCCAGATAAGTACCCCATCCCAGTCATTGATGAGTTACTTGATGAATTGTTCGGGACATGCTACTTTTTCAAGATAGATATCGAGTCTGGATACCATCAGATTAGGGTGAAAGAGAGTGATGTGCCAAAGACAACTTTTAGGACTCATGAAGGTCATGATGAATTTCTGGTAAGATCGTTTGGTCTCATAAATGCTTCAGCTACTTTTCAGAGTACCATGAACAATATTTTTAGGCCATTGTTGTGAAAAGAGGTGTTGGTTTTCTATGATGACATTCTAATATATAGTTCAAATTGGCAAGATCACTTACGTTTCGTGAAGAGAGTCTTGAATGTCTTACTTTCTAATCACTTGGTGGCTAATCAAAAGAAGTGTTCATTTGGGGTACAACAAATTGCATATTTGGGGCACATTATTACAACCTAAGGAGTTAAATTGGATCCCAAAAAAAATTAAGGGCATTGTGGAATGCCCTAAACCCAAATCAGTAAAAGGAGTTTGTGGATTTTTGGGCCTCACAAGGTACTACCGTAAGTACATTCAGAATTATGGACAATTAGCAAAGCCTTTAATAGAGTTAACGAAGAAGGATAGGTTTTATTGGAATAAGCACACTCAGGCTGCTTTTGACAAGTTGAAGCTGATAATGATTACCGCCCCAGTCTTAGTGCTACCTGATTTTTCCAAAGAGTTTGTAGTAGAGTGTGATGCCTCAGAAAAAGGTATAGGGGCAGTGTCGATGCAAGGTGAGAGACCTATTGCTTTTTATAGTAGAGCTTTCTCAGAAAGGAGATCATCAAAATCAGCTTAAGAGAGAGAATTAATGGCATTAGTACTAGCAATTCAAAATTGGAGGCTTTATTTAACTGGGTCTTCATTTCACAGTTCGTACTGATCATCAATCCTTACGAAATCTACTACAACAGAGGATTACTACTCCAACACAACAGAGCTGGATGACCAAACTTCTCAGGTATAATTTTGAGGTGATAAATAAACCTGGGAATAATAATAAAGTAGCTGATGCTTTGTCTAGGATGGAAGAGGCAGAGTTGAAGATGGCGGTTTCTTCTCCTTTATGGGTGGATAGTAAGAAATTAGCAGAAGAGGCAGAACAAGACCCTAAGTTGCAAGTCATTGTGCAACAATTAAAGCAAGATCCCTTATCTTGCCTAGGCTTCTCACTGAAACACAGCATTTTGTTATAGAAGCAACGGTTGGTTCTGCCATCTACTTCCACGTGGGTTCCTATCTTGTTGCATGAGTTTCATACCATTCATGTTGGTGAACACCCAGGTTTCCTACGAACATACAAACAACTAGCAGCCAATGTGTATGTTAGAATCCCATAAACAAATAGTGAAAAGTATGTATTTGCTATAGATTTCTATAAAACGAATACAAAATATCTGGTTTCGAGGACCAGAAAACCTCCAGCCTTAGGCTCACTCACTCTCCACAGTATACTGAATGTCTTGCTCCTCACAATTGCTGCTTATTTATACACCGATTCTGTTAGGAATAACAGAATCGGTTAGCTGGCAACCCTTCCTCGTAACTAACCTCATATATATATATATATATTTACTATATCTGTAAATATTATTCTAAGTGTCCTGGGTCTAACAGTGTATTGGAAGGGGATGAAACGAGTTGTTCAGGAATTTGTGAAGGCCTGTGAGATTTGTCAAAAGCAGAAATATATGGCAATGTCTCCGATGGGATTGTTGTAGCCACTTAAAGTACCTTAGCAAGTGTGGGAGGATATCTCTATGGATTTTATATGTGGCCTACCCAAATCACACAGTTATGAACTGATTTTGGTGGTGGTGGATCGATTGTCTAAGTACGGCCACTTTATTCCCTTAAGACAACTAGCATCTACAAAAAGAGTAGCTGAGATATTCACAAAGGAAATTATTAGGCTTCATGGTGTTCTTAAGTCTATTTTTAGTGACTGAGATTCCCATTTCATAAGCAGTTTTTGGCGGGAACTTTTTAAGTTTCAAGGCACCAGTCTTAAGATGAGTTCAGTCAACCATCCCCGGACGGACGAACAGACTGAAGTGGTGAACCGAATACTTCAGACTTACCTACGTTGTTTTGCTTCTGAACAACCCAAAACATGGGTAACATGGATGTCTTGGGCAGAATATTGGTATAACACCTTGTTTAAAACTTCTACGGGTTGCTCTCCCTTTGAGACAGTTTATGGGAGGAAGCCTCCTTCCCTCCGCCAGTACGTTCCAAGGGAAATCTTAGTGGAAGCAGTGGCACAAGAATTGAGAAGTAGAACTCAAACAACTCAAATTAAACTTAAAAAGAGTTTAAAACAGTTGTGAAATCAAGCTGACAAACATAGGCGTTATAGGGAGTTTAAGGAGGGTGATTGGGTATTATATCTGAAGTTGCATCCTCATCGGCAAACCACAGTGGCCACCCGCATCAATCCTAAGTTGGCAGCCCAATAATATGGTCCTTTTCAAGGGTTGGAGCGCATAGGAGCAGCTGCTTCCAAGCTCCAATTGCCAGCCAATTCCTGAATACAACAAGTTTTTCAGATCTCTTCCTTGAAACCAGCCACTGGGGCCCCTCTTACACCCCCCACTCTCCCAGTTGAGTTAGAGGAAGCTGATGACTTCCCTTATAAGCCTGAATACATCCTGCAAACCCGGAATACTATAGAGGACAATGTGGCAAAGACACAATGGCTTATTAAATGGAAGAACTCCCTAGTGGAGGAGTCTATTTGGGAAGATGCTGAGTACATCTAGTTACAATTTCTACACTGCTGCCTTGAGGACAATGTAGCCTAAGCCTCTATTAGTATATACTAGAAAGGCTAAAAGGGGGTCAATGAGAGAAGAGGGACCAAATAGCAACGAACAGGGGGGCTAATTAGCAAATAAAGATAATTAAAGATATTAGGTCAGTGGGGGTGAAGGAAAGGGGATTTTTTTATTGTGTATTTGGCTGTTGAAAGCTGTTAGCTAGGACTAAGGCCTTGCTGACATCAGTGGGGGGGAGAACGCTTGAGTCTCCATTGTTATCTTTCCCTTTTTGTTACTGCTATTCAATATATCATTGCTGTTTCTCTTCTCCTACTGTTCTGGTGTGCTCTTTATTGCTGTGTTGTATTGTTCTGCTGCTATATTTCCTTGTTGTGTGGGTTGTTAATTTGTCCTGCTTTGATATTATATATAGATATGTTAAACCTAGTGGCCATTCCACCACCATATTAAACTAATGTGTTCTTCTTTCCCTTTCTTCTTTATGTACTTTGACATAGTTTAAACATATGTAAACAGGCACTGCTAGCATGCGGAGATGTACAAAGATAAGAGGAGATTAGGTAAAATATTTTAACTTTCTTTAAGGCTATATTCCAGCTCTTACAATTAATAATTATTATTATATTTCCAAACAAGTGCTACCTATAAGTAACTTGAAACAGAAAGCAAAAGGGAAGATGCATATGAGGTTTAAAAACAGTCGTAATTTGTATCCATTATTACCTTGAATAATGGATCTATATCACCATCAATGTCAAACCAGGAGAACTCATTGTTGATTTTTGAAGCTGTGTACAGAGCAAGCTCCTTCTGCAAGAAAGTCGCTGACTCAGAAATCCTGGAATTAAAGTGATCCCAATATACATCTTCACAGTTTAAAACATGATCCTTATCCAGCTGATTTGTTTCATGGAAAACACTTCATAAAGCATATCTAACATAATAATGTAAAATTCATCCGGAACAGAGGTGCATCCAGAGATCTACAAATATGAGAAACTCATTTTCTTTATTTACATCTTGCATCCTAATGAGGATAAAGAAACACCATTTGGCCTTGTGGCTCAATGGATGAGGATGTGAAAGACATCCTCCAGTCCATAGTCTAAATCCTAGTGAAGACCTTTCTGCTCTCCAAAAAACAGAAATAAATGATGTTAAAGAAAAAAACAAGGCACCTAACACTCAATTATTTCAACTAACTATAAACCTGATAGAAGGCCAAGCATTGAAACACAAACTTCTCCACCGAGTCCAGTTCCAGATCCAGTGTAGCGTCATAATCCTTGACCTGTGACAAGTAAATCACAGTTAAGCATTAAGCACACTGATGTTGAAGAAACAGAAAGGATGTAATTCATAGCGAAACCTAATGAACAAAAAGTCAAACCCCATATTCTAATGCTGCAAATAAAACAGAATTGTTATAGAAGAACATTTTTTCGAAGCAGTCATAATTTCTTAAAGTCAAAATTTGACTTGAAATTATTTGCTTTTTGTTCCTTTCCTGCCAAGAGTCTTAAGCAACCAAACACAAGTTACTCCACCTCTCTAACTAGATCAAAACTGTGTCCTTGGATCATATAACATACCAATTAGCGTGCATCAAATGAAAATATAATCAGTTGAACTAAAATTTCAAATTATGATTCATCCAGAACACATGGATTTAAAGCACAAGGACGCCGACTAGGCAATGCAAAAGGCCCAAAAGAGGAAGAAAAGAAAAAGCAAGAGAACTGCTTCATCACCGCCTCTCCATATTCTCCAATGGCATGGTAGCACGATCCTCGTAAATACAAGCACTCTATACTTGAGTTCTCAATGCTCAAGCCAACTGATAAGTCCTTGATAGCCTTTCTGCAAGATTCAAAGTCAGCTTAATCCATTCACTGTCACTAGCAATAAGCGAGCCTAAAAACAGTTACCGACAGACTCAGAGAATTAAACACTCAACATAGAAGCAATAGTTTGACAGAACATACTTGTGTTCTCCCATCCCATGCAGCAGTAGCGCATGCAAATGATAAGCCTTTGCAAACCTATGAAAATCAAAGACAACAATGAACTCCTGAATGAAAACGTACATAAGTAAATCTCGAGAATACACACACACATAATGTCAGTAAGCTTCCAGGTGCCAGCAGAAGTGTTGAAACAATCAGAATTAGGCACCAATAACCCTTGAATATTAAAATGACGTGGAAAGAGAAAAATTACCTTGTATCAATCTGGAGAATTTGTTGAATGCATTCAAAAGCTTTTAGAGGGTTAGCCAAATCATGGTAGAGCTGCCAAGTGTTAACAGAATCTACATTAGAGCATTGACTACTTAATAATCCTGCTTAACACACTAGTGACAAGTTACTGAATAGGCTTTAATGCCGCTCAACACACTAGTGAAATGCTATTGAATAGGCTCTATCTAGCATTTAAACTGTGAATTGGTTAAGTGCATACACATCTGCCTCGGAGTTTATAAATATACCCTCAAGTTAGAAGTTTGTCCCTAATTAATGCATATGTACTCTTGAAGAAGGATTAATAAAAAGAACTTCATCTAAATCACAAATATTATTACTTAATAAAAATGTCACGACAATATTTTTGCAACAAGAATTGGCCATGACAACAAATATCATTTCAACCACAAATTTGATAGCAAAGGGTATAGTTCTTCAAGAATGTAAAGTGAATATAGCCTAGAAGCATAAAATAAAGTCCCTAAACAACGATACAATGAGACCTAAACCTTATAGAGAACTTGTCAACTAAATGAATGCATAGAAGAGGAAACAAATAGAAATTTGAAAATCAAGAGCATAACTGGAGTTAGACAAAGGTTAAAACAAGCCCTCAAAAACACAGTATTATATAAGGAAAGAGGAATTATTACAACATGGCCTTAAAATGAAGCATTTTACTTGTTATAAATCGATAAAACACCTGATTTTCTCAACTTAGTTTTCATTTTTAAATTATATTTATTGATCTGTTATCAAATTTGTTTTTGAGCTACGTAGACTTGCAAGATCTGGTGCTTCTAATAACTGAAACTTTGCTCTCTGCCAGTGTATTTCCGTTAGAAACATATTTCATGTTCGTTTTGCTCCTTTATGACATAACTAATAGCACCAACTAAAAATCAATCTTTTGAGACAGAAGTCGGATCTTCAATCTTTGAACTAAAAAAAGATATTCTAGCAAATATTTGTGGTTGCAGTTGAACATGGATGCTCACTTCAATTTATGTGAATAAAATTACAGATGAGAAACATTGTTCGTGTTGAATGTGTTGAACAGAATTTTATTCACTATATTTTGTACATAGGAACAAGGTATATATTTATACATTTAGGAAACCATCTAGCTATTAACTATAGGAAATCTCTCAATTATAGGAGAGATTATAGGAACAATCATAGGAGAGATTGTAGGAGCAATCCTAGGAGAGATTGTAGGAGTAATCAATGCTAATATCTCTAGTCAACACTCCCCCTCAAGTTGGTGCATAGATATCACACATGCCCAACTTGCAAACAAGATTATGAAACTGTTTGTTGTAGAGTCCTTTGGTGAAGACATCTGCCAATTGTTCATTTGACCCCACATGGAATAATTGCAGAGATCCATTCACAAGTTTCTCCTTAACGAAATGTCGGTCAATTTCTATGTGCTTTGTTCGATCATGCTGAACAGGATTGTGAGCTATACTAATGGCAGCTTTGTTATCACAATAGAGAGATGAACTTCCTTCAGCCGTCAATTGTAATTCATTCATCAGCTTCCTTACCCATAATAGTTCGCACACACCTTGAGCCATAGCTCTATATTCGGCTTCTGCACTAGATCTAGCAACTACATTCTGTTTCTTGCTTCTCCAAGTGACTAGATTTCCTCCTATGAGCGTACAATAACCAGTGGTTGACCTCCTGTCATTTGGAGATCCAGCCCAATCAGCATCTGTAAATGCTTCTATCTCAAAATGACCATTGTTAGTAAACATAAGGCCTTTTCCTGGAGCAGACTTTAGATAGCGCAAAATGCGAAACACAGCTTGTAAGTGTGGTTCTCGTGGATCATGCATGTATTGACTTACCAGACTAACTGCAAATGCTATGTCTGGCCTAGTGTGAGAAAGATAGATGAGTCTCCCAACTAACCTCTGATATCTTCTCATGTCTACTGATGTACCCGTTCCTGCTTGCAGTTTATGATTGCTTTCGATGGGAGATTCAGCTGGTTTACAACCCATCATACCGGTGTCTTCTAATAAGTCTAGGACATATTTTCTCTGAGAGATAAAGATTCCTCTTCTTGATCTAGCGACTTCAACGCCCAAGAAATATTGCAATTTTCCTAGGTCCTTAATTTCAAATTTTTGAGCAAGTAGTTTCTTCAACCTCGCCATCTCTTCTGCATCACTTCCAGTTACAATAATGTCATCAACATAGACAATAAGAAGCGTGATCTTACCTTGGGAGTGTTTGATAAATAAGGTATGATCAGCATTACTCTGTTGATAACCAAAGGTGATCATAGCCCGATTGAACTTTTCAAACCATGCTCGTGGTGATTGTTTCAGCCCATACAAGGCCTTTTTTAGCCTACAAACTTTCCCT
>JANZLX010000213.1:4285223-4302743 GCA_025531955.1 Erythroxylum orinocense | reverse complement strand
TTAGTTTTATTAGACATGAGGGGCATAAGGGACATTGCATTAAATTAAAGGAGGGAAAATTGGAAGAAAAGGATAAAAGTTGTCTTAAAATTAAGAAAGAAAGAGGAGAAGTCGTGTGAGAAAGAAGAGAAGAGAGAAGAATCGTGAGAGAGGAGAAAAACAAGGGAAAAGAAGAGAAAGGAAGAAGAAAATCGTGGGAAGAAAAAGAAGGAAGAAGATTTATCAAGGTAAGTTCATCTTTTTCTTCTTGCTTTATTAGAGAAGGAGTTAGAAAGAGAAAGGGGTTTTGTGTAGAAAATGAAGGGTTTGTGTTAGAAGAAGATGATTTAAGAGACCCATTTGATTTTAGGGTTTCTAAACTAGGTTTTGGCCTTTCTAACCTAAATAGACTATGGGTAAGTTAAAGTTAAACCCAAATTTTGTATTTATTTCATTTTTGTGTGATTTTGAAGCTTTATGAATTTCTACGGGAATATTGTTTTGAATGAGAACTTGGTTTGTTTAAGAAACCCTATCTAAGAGCAAGAGGAAAGGCAAGCTTGACTTGGATTTTGCAAGCCAATTAGGTGGGTAATATGTTTATGGTTATTGTGTAAATGGACAATGTGCCTATGTGTGTGTGTGTGTGTATGCTTGAATTGCTAAATTGGGAATTGTTGTGATGTGAAAAATGCATTATGATGTGTTTTATGTCATGCATTGAAAGATGTATGACATTTTGATATAATTGAATTATGATTATAATCATATTATGCCTTGGAATGTGTCATGGCATTTTGTATAAATGAAAAGAAGAAAAAGTATAAGAAGCATGAAAATATGAATTTGTGATTGATTGAATTGAGCATAGAATTGCTTGTGTTTAGGCAAGAGAGAAACCGTTTCGTTAGTCACATGCATGTTAACCTATGACCTTCTTCTGGCTGCCCACTTGTGGCATATGAGATCCGAAGAATGGACTCACTTTGTTCATGGTGTAAACTTTGATTTCATCATTTCGTTCCACGAAACTCTCAAGCCATTTGTTGTGCATTGCATATTGGAATTGTCAAGTATGACACATTTGAGTGATTATGTTTTGATAATGAATTCTACATGATATGTGTTATATGATAACTTCTTTAACTTTGAGTTTGAGCTATAATTGTGGATGATGGAATGGTTAGAGTAAAATGAGATATAGGTGTTTACAATATTGATTTGCATACATATGTATATATGTTTGATTGTGTGGCTTGTTGCCAATGGCTATAAACATATTAGCCATTGCTCTTTGTAGCTCAACCTACTGTTTTCTCCTCAGGTGCAGAACAAGAAAATCGTTGATCCTTGCAAGGAATTGGGACAAACTCCAAGATAGTTAGCTTTTGTACTAAGTTAGTTTGATCACTTTTAGATAGCTTTATAAGCATATCAAATATTGAGTATTCATTTGTATTTGTGTTAAGTTATTGATGTGTATGTTGATATGTAACTAAAGCTTTGTAAACTCTTATCTATTGGTGTTAATGCAATATGTATGCATTATGTTTTGCTCATGAATTTCCAAGTCTTTACATTGCATTTTCAATCTTTCCATAGGTGTAGAAATTGTGTTCTGACTTCAAGGGAAAAACTGTATTATTCTAGGCTGAATTATACAAAGTTATCTTTTTGGAAATTATAGGTTGTCTTTCTAGCTTTCCAACAATATAAAGTATGAAATTTTTGGATATCAGAGTTAAGAGATATGGTCATTATAAGTTGGTGATGCTGCATAGGATGTATGTACAAAACAATTATATTAAATGATGAGAATTAGTTGTAGTGATGAATCAAATGAGTAGAGATTAGAGAGTTTAATGAAACAAAGTTGGTAGTTCAGTTGATATGAAGTGATATTACACTAGGAGAGTTGAATTTGGAAAGATTATGAGTGAAAGTGATGTTAGAATGGATATAGGATCCATTGGAGATGTCTTAGAGAGGGAGATTTCAGAAAAGATCAGAGGAGTACAAGGTCAGGCAGTGTAAATTAACACTGATCATGTCTTCCAATAACGAAAAGGCCACCAAACTCGAGGAGTACACGGTCTGCCCGTGTATTGCCACACGGCCTGTATATTGACCCTCTAAATGGCAAAATCTCTCTTTAGAGTCTTCACGAAAGTTATAGATCTAGAAGTCCTCTTTAAAACTACCCTAAGACAACCTTAATCTGATATCTCTAGTGAAAGCTATGCCAATTGTCCTGAAATAGGTACAATATGATTGAGGGCAAAATGATGTTTGATTCTTTTGGCCATAACTTCATCATCCGACCTCCAAATGAAGTAATTCTTAAACCAATAGATTCCTAACACATTTTCTATCTCTCCGTAAATATTGGTAGCCTTTGGGGTTGATTTGAAAAATATTGATGTAAAGGAAACGAGAGAATCGGTTGGAAGAGCAAGACTTTGTTATGAACATACTATGGTTTTTTAATCATATCTTGATCTATAAAGCTCCGAATGAGATGATTCTTATTTAAAAACAAACTAGAGACATAGAGCTACAATTATTCTAATGAAGTTAAATTGTGATTTTTGGTGATTTACTGGTAGGGCCACGCCACTCTTGTGGGATGCGTGTCTGGTTGTCACATAGAATGTCGGGCGCGTATCTTGTAAGGGCGGGATGCCCAACAATCATACACCTTTGGAATGTAGCAGGTGCATTGTATAAATCGAATGGCATCCTTCGATAAGCAAAAGTGCCACAAGGACAAGTGAAAGTGGTATTCTCCTGATCCTGTGGGTATATAACCACCTAATTATACCCTGAGTATCCATCAAGACAATAGTAAAATGCATGGCCAACCACCCTCTTAATCATTTTTTCCACAAAAGGTAAAGAGAAGTGATCTTTTTTTTACGGCCAAATTGAGTTTCCGGTAATCAATGCATACTCTCTAACATGTGATGGTTCTAGTGGAAATCTTTTCACCTTTTTTTCCATCACTGTCATGCCTCCTTTCTTAGGCATACACTATATAGACTCAACCACTCACTATTTGAAATGTGATAAATAATCCTTGCATCCAACAACTTTACTACCTCCTTCTTCATAACCTCTTTGCATGTTTAGATTTAACCTTCTCTATCGCTCTCTCACAGTTTTACACCTTTATTTTAAGTTAATCCTATGCATCACCACATTGGGGCTAATCTCCCTAATATCATAAATTTGCCGCCCCACAGCTCTCATCCTAATTGTCTCCACCACTTTCTCTTCTTGCTCAAAATCTAATTGGTCTGAGATAATGATGGGGAGGTAAGGGTTGAAGCTCTAAAGTGGGGGGCTTAATAAAAGAAGGTGATATAGGTGTATTTGTTCTCTCCAACTTCTGTAACTCAACTTCCTCATATACATCCTCTTCTCTCACACTCTCATCCTTGTGTACTTTAGTAACTTCATTAACTTCCTTTTCCACCTCCTTAACATATTCATCCACAACATCAATCTTCACATATACATTACCATTCATCAGTTTCTTCGAAGATTTAGACATATTAAACTCAACCTGCTCATCACTAATCCCCAAAACATGTGTCCCTCACACACATCAACTAATGCCATATCAGTATTAATAAAAAGCATACCTAAAATCAATGGAAAATTTTTATCATCTTCAAAATCCAATACCACAAAATCAAAAGGAATAATAAATTTTATCTACTTTTACTAACACATCTTCTACAACTTCATATAGCCTCTTGATGGATTGATCCGCAAGTTGAATCAGCATGGATATTGGCTTAACCTCTCCTAGTCCTAATTTCCTGAAAACAGATAAAAGCATCAAGTTAATGCTTGCACCTAAATCACAAAAATATGTATAAAATTCAAAGTCACCAACAACACATGGAATCATAAAAATCCTTGGATCTTGTAATTTCGAAGGCATCGTGCTTGAGATAATCGAACTATAACTCTCCGTCAAAGTGACCGTCTAATTGTCCTCCCAAGTATGTTTGTGTGTCAGTACGTCCATTAGAAACTTCAAATACTTAGGCATGAACTCCAAAGCTTCCACCAATGACAGGTTGATCTGAAACCTCTTCAATTTCTCTAGAAAATTAGAAAACTAAATGTCCACCTGATGTTATCTCACCCTTTGTGGATACTAGCTCCTAACAAAAAGCATTATGATGTGAAATGGTTGTCCTGCCCGGATAATTCACACTGTGATTGCATAGCTTTAGTTGTAGATGAAAATGCTCCTTGCATGTTGCTCAACTGCTTGGTGATGATTATGATATGTGCCTGCAAAGCAGTAACAAAATCAATTGGGATCATACCTTTTTGCTCCTTCTGCCCATGTCTACTCCTCTCGCTTGACCACACACAACACTTGCTCGCCAACTCTTCCAAAAGGTCATGCTCTGCATCGATAATTTTCTTCATAAAAAATCCTCCCGCAACTGCATCTATAGTCCCTTTTGTGCTATGATTTACACTGTTGTAGAATGTTTGCATGAGGAATTCCCTCAAAAAGTTATGGTGGGGACAACTTCTTTATATTTGTTTAAACCTCTCCAAAGCTTCATATAAAGACTCCCCATCACTTTGTTGAAAATTTGTGATTTCCTTAATGATCCTTGTTGTCTTTGTCAATGGAAAGTATTTGGGGAGAAATGCCTGGGCTAGCTATTCCTAAGTAGTAATTTGCCTTGACTTGAGTGAATTGTACCACACCTTCTTCTGGTCTCTCAAAATGAAAGAAAATATTGTAACCTTATGGCATTGTCAGACATCCCATTAAACCGAAAAGTGTCGCATATCTCCAAAAAATTGATGAGATGGGCGTTGGGATCTTTATTGGACAACCCACAGAGTTGCACATTACTCTGAAGAATGTTGAGGAGTGCCGGCTTGATCTTGAAATTGTTAGCTTGAATCGTTGGCCTTGCACCTCCTTAAAGATTGAATCCTGGTCTGATAAAGTCCATCAATGTCCTTTCGTCCCCTCCTTATTCTCCTTCTTCAACCATATTTCTTTGTATAATGTCTTGGCGCTTCACTCTTCTCAACTGTTGTTCGGGCCTTGTGATATCTACTAACTCTTCGTCACGAAATTCAATATTCCTTCGCATGTTCCTTATGTTCATGCTCTTGCAAAGACACAAGGAAAAGTATCAAAAACTCTTAAATGAAAGTAATCCAAACTAAACAGGATGCTAAATAATCAATCCCTGGCAATGGCGCCAAAAACTTGTTGAATGCAAAACACACTACTAGTCTTACACTCAAAACTGCAAGTATACGAGTTGTACTTGTAGTTGAAAGCGAATATCAATCCAATGAGGGTTATGTGTAGGCACCACTTAATTCAGGTTGTTCTTTGTTTAAGAAACCATTTCAATCAAATTTTAAAAAAAGTAAAATAAAGACAAACTAAAAGTAAGAGGGAACAATGCAACCCTAATCAAAATTATAAACTAAGACATGGAGAAAATCAAGATTAAGCATTAGGATTTGTCATTATCCCTTTTTGCTCCCCTTTGATTGATTGGTTTAATTTATGTTTGGCCCAAGATTTCCTAAAATTCTAGTTACCCTCTCTCAAGGTGTAACTAAATGTCACTAGTTAAATAAATTAGAATTAACTTTGGGATCTGTTGATGTGCCAAGTCTTTCCTAAATATTCAACTAGATATGAAGCTATCTTATAGGCAGTGTATTAATCTATTGAAATCTCTTTCGAATAAATCAATAACTAGTTGTTTAAAGGTTTATTAATCCTTAACTCTCGTTGTACAATTAACACAGATTACCAAGCTCACTCTTTCAATTTATTGCAAAGTTTAAGCACAATAAATAACACAAACATGTATATCATTAAATCAATAACTAAAGGTTCACAAATAGTTCAATAACAAAGGCTAAAAATTATTTTAGCCAATCATAATATCCATAATATCCCCTAACAATCAAATAATCCATGATAAACATGCTAGAAGAAAAAGAAATTGAAATAAGACTGGACGGGACAACTCCTCCTCTTCTTTGCCCAATCTGGAAAATTTGAATGACAGGGTGCTCTTTGCCCAATCAGGAATGAAACCTTGAATCTCAATGAAACCTTGAATCTCCCCTATCTCTAAGCTCTCAATCTATCTTTTAGATCCAGGAAGCAAGTTCCACCACCCTCTGGCGGCTCTCAGGATTCTATGTCTTACAAAGTCATAAAAACTTAAAACAAATACATGAAACTCACGTGTCTCTTCGACTTCCAGCTCCTATGATCGTAGGAATTATACTTGTGCTTCCTATGATCGTGGGTTAACTTAACAAAAACTTTCTCTATAGATTTCCCACGATCGTAGAAAACATGTCCTTTTCCACAATTGTGGGTTCTTATTTTTCAGCAGCTCCACTTCTTTTCTCTTCTCTTGGTCCCTAGCTCAATCACAAAGGTGTCCACCCTGCATTCCTACACCAAAATGATCAATTCTTACCCTAAACTAATGTCAAACAAAAGAACAACCATGAAGATCAAACTAAACAAAAATACACAAAACAAGTCCTAAAACACAATAATACCAACCTATCATGTAAGAAACACATATCAAATACTTATAAAAACACATATAAATGCACAACTATCAAATACTGCCATGTCCCGTTAGTTTGCCAAATGGGATCAATGTCGTGGCCACCAAAGAGGGATCCATCATTCTTGACGGAGATTTTTCCCTTGAGAATGTCTTATACATGCTTGGATTAACTTGCAAATTAATTTCTATGTCGTAACTTATAGACCATTCAAATTGTATTGTTCTATTCACTCATATTATGTGTATAATGCTGGACGACATTTAAGGATGTTAATTGGTACGGGTGAACGTCAGGATGGACTTTATTATTTCAAGGGGACTCCACGCATGACAGCTTTGAAGATTGACAAGGTGGCGTCTTTAGATCTTTGGCATCAACATTTGGGTCACTTGTCGATACAAGTGATCAAGTTAGTTTTCACTGTAGGCTTTACAAAAAGTGGTGAACATTTGAATAAATGTTGTGATGTTTGTCAAAGAGAAAAATAGACTAGAGAAAAATTTCATGTTAGTGATTTTAGAGCATCTGATGTTTTCGAGTTGATAAATTGTGACTTATGAGGCCTTTATAGACATGTTTCCTCATCTCTTGTGAAGCATCCTATTTTTTGACTATTGTTGACGATTACTCTAGGATTGTGTGGATTTATTTGTTGATAGATAAGAAAGACCTCGATTACATTTTGTTATTCATCTCTCTAGGTATTTTGAATTGTATTATTATAAGAATAATTATTAAAAAATCGCTAATTTTATTAAATTTTATAATAAAAACTCAATCTTAAAAAATATTTATATAAAAATAATCTTATGTTAAGTGTTTTATTAATATGGGTTTTGATTTTCCTTGTCTCTCTCTGTTCTCTCCTCTTTTTGAGATTGGTGTTCTCTCTGTGTCCAACTAGTTTTCTTAGACAGTTGCATAAGTTTAAGAATAAAAGAATAGGAGTTTGGTTTTGATATTTAACATACTTAGTTGCTCTACAAAGGACACACTCCAGGTTCCATAATGCAGCATTCTCCTATGACATAATTATGGATTGATATTTATAATGAGTAACTTTGAATGCTTAGCCAGTGAAAAGTTTTTTTTAATTACTTGGATAAAATTTTAAAACAACATTTCAGCGTGATAGATATGACCATAAAAGTCAAGGAAAGCGGGCAAATAAAATTGATAACCTGAGCACGGTGATGCAAGTTTCATTATGAAAGCCTTTCATTTCGTTTGCTTATCTTCGATGGCAGTTTTTTTTTACATAATGTATCCTAATTTTTAGCCTAGTTCTTCTTTTGATGATCGACTCAATCTCTAATCAAAAAGATAAATACAATACTATGTTACAAAAAGAGAATATAAATTCTCTATGAAAAGGCGACAGAGACCAGAGAGAAAGGGGCTTTTAGATAGAGATGGTAATAGGCCGACTCATAAATCAACCCTGGCAATTTTTTAAAATAAAATTTTAAAAATTAAAAATATAACATAACATAGACTCACTTTTTTGTAGCAGATACATAGGTCACGCCTCTTGATGCTGTTGCTTTCTTGATTGTAGTTGTTTTCCAAAATCACAATATCATCTACATGTAACGACGGACTTATTTGAGTGTTACTTCTCTCAAATCACACAATATTGTTTTATATGTAGCACAAATATGATATGTGATATTTCATATAAGACTTAATCAAACCATGCAATGTTGTTTCTCTCTTTTTTTAATTAAAAACTCAACAAATAATGACATAAAAATGAGTGAAATAAAACTTAAATTTTAAAATAATATATAATAGTTTTTAAAATTTAGGTAATGAAATGAAAAATATCTAAATCACTTAAGCATTCTGAATAATTAGCTCTTAAGCGTGTATAGCATAAAGATGAAGTTTTTTTTAAAATATTCAATCATAAGAGTGTCTTTTTTTTACAGAGGAAAAAAAACTCAAAACTCGAAAAACTAATTAGTGCATTGCTCTGCGATACACTGCTCCTTGCTTGTTTCGATGAATTAGTTCCAGAACTAACATCGCAGGCTCCTAAAGAAAATGCATGCCTGGGCAGGCTAGGACTGCGATGGCTGCTAGGTTATTCGAGCACTGGTTCCCTTGACGATGCACGTGCTAAATATGCACCTCCCATTCTCGTTAGAGTAACCCACAGGTATCTGTCAACAAAAAATTAGTTACATCAAACTCTATATTGGAGGAGGAGAGTAGGTTAATGACTTCTAAGGAGTCCACTTCGACCATGACTCGGCGATACCCCAGCGACCAAGCCAATGTGAGGCTCAAGTGGACTCCCTAGAGTTCTTCCATAAGTGGCGAGCTGCTTCCAATGTGTTGCATAAACCCTCCACACCATTGGCCGTGCCAATCTCGAATTAAACCCCTCGCGGTAGCTATGAACGATGCTTGTTTAACCGCTCTATCCATGTTTAGTTTTACCCAGTCCTCCAGAGGTTTGGTCCATCCCACTGAACTGCCCACCTGTAGTCCCTGAGACGGAAACACACAACTTTTCACTGCCCTCGCCCTGACTATCTACTCCACATACTCCATAACTGCCCTCGTACCATCTTCTAGCTAAACAAAGTCATCGTCAAAAAGACTTTTATTACGCCAATTCCAAAGCATTCAGCAAGCGACTCCAAAAATAGTAACCCATTCCCCTTGCATCACCCGTGAGTGTTTCAGGAGATTGGATTTCACCTATATCTCCTTGTCCTGGCGAAAGGATTCCGTATTAACCACCCCCGAGGGACATTTTCTCCAGAAAGCTTGCACTCTCGGATAGTCCCAGATGACATGGATTATGGGCACTTCCTGTCCCCAAATGTGACAGTAGTTATCCATTGCAATATGTTGTGCCACTCTTTGTTGGTTAGTCAGGAGCTTTTGCTTAGTCATTAACCAAAGGAAAGCTCTGATTCGCTGGAGCCCCGACCATTTCCAAATTAAATCCTAGAGACTAGTATGCTTATCCGTGAAATGCCCTTCAATTAATTCGTATGCTGACATCACTGTGAATCTCCCATGATCAGTTTGTCCTCATCTCATGGTATCTTCTGCTATAGCCGCTGCATTCGGGGTTATCTCTGCAATATCCATGCATACTGTGAAAGGAAGGTATCGTTGAAACAAATTCCACTTCCAGGTGATATTCTCTTCCTTTAGATCCGCTACTTTAGCGTAAAGGATGCTATCGGGTACTGGAGAGGTGGCTGTCGAGATTAGAGGGCCTCAATCTTTCACCCAATTATCTAGCCAAAAGCAAATGTGTCTACCATTTCCCAGTTTCTATTGAATACCTTGGCGAACAAATTGCCAAGTTGTCGAAATTCCCTGCCAAAAACTCGAAGCCCCTTGCTTATCTAAAGTAGTAGGGATCTAGTGCTGGTCCATACGATATTTAGCCCTTACGGTCCTGACCCATAATGCTGCAGATTGTGTAATCAAAGCCATCCCATCTTTGTTAACAAAGCATTGTTGGAAGATCTAAGACGCTTGATGCCTAAGCCCCCAACCTTTTTGGGTTTATATACTGTATCCCAATTAACTAAGGGCATTTTCCTCTGCTCTTCTGTAGATCTCCAAATAAAATTTCGCATGATTCGCTCCAAGCTATCACAGAGGCTACGCAACAGTTGCATTGTTTGCATCGTGAAAATAAGAAGGGTCGAGATTACTGACTGGGTTAAGGTGACACGTCTCGCTAGCGACAATTGCTTTTTGCACCACCCTGTTTGTTTCTTATAGGTGTTATTTAGGATATGTTGATAGGTGTTAAGCGCGGTGCACTCATAGAACAAAGGCACTCTTACATATTTTCCAAAATTGTTCGTTCTTGTAATGCGCAGAGCTTGATTGAGTCGGTGCGCAATATCCAAAAAAATATTCTTGGAGTGTCTTTAATTGCTTTAATAATGTGAACTCATCGAGAATCTTACCAGAATAGTATTGGGCCTGATCCCACAAGTACTAGGTGAGCATTTAGCCAACGCTTTTTTGTATACATCCCTTTGTCATACCATACCTTGGGCTTCTTGCCTTAGGGACTGTTCAACCCAATCCAACAAATCTGAACATGTTAAGGTAATCCTTTCTTCAATTATGATACGATATAGACAAATTGTTGGCGCATGTGATATAATGAATAATGATTTGTTTTCCATAGCATGTGATACAATGGCACAACACAACTAGATAAAGATAACTGAAATAATCATTGGATTCTCATACATTCTTAACCAACTTTTTGATCTCCTAGTAAACCTGGTTAATCAGACAACTCATTCCATTACATCACATCCACTGTCTCTGTGTTCCAAAATCATGCAAGAAAACGACATGAAACATGAATCCTTCGCTGTAACTCTCCTAGTCATATGCTCTTTGGCCTTTTCTCCTTTCATAACATCAACCCATCCTACTAGCCACTACTTTTTCAGTCACGACTTGCCGTTTTCACACCCCGACATAGGTAAAAAGTGGCCACTGTCCTGCTTAATCATGACAACCACCTCCTCTTCTTCCACCACCACCATCACCGCCACCACCTTCCGTTTCCATCATTTACACCCATCACGTTCTCAATTCTTAATCACAAAAACTGTGTTCCAAGTCATTAATGTACACGAAAGCCACTTTTTTTTTTCTCAGGAAAGACAAAGACAAGACCTGTGTGCGACTTTTCGTGTCTAGAGTACAGTGTCTCTCCACGCCAATTAAAAAGGAACTAATGTCTAACGGTGAATTCAAATTAAAGAAAAAGAGGAAACAAAGACAAAAGGGATTGCAGCTAAAAGATATCTAATGATAAAAAGAATGCAAGCATGCGAGGGGACTGTTTCACGAGTCTGCCCTTGAGGACCTTCTCATGATCAAAAGATTTTTTAGTGCTAGAGCTGCTTTATCCATTCAAACGTTTGATGACGTGACATTGCTTGCTTTCCCTGTTGTTCTGCGATTTTCTTCTTTATCTTCAGCTGTTTCTGCTTCTCTTTTATGGACTCTCTTACAATTCTATCATTTCTGACATTATTAGGGGCACTACTGTTGCCGTTTCTAATGATGACCCTGTTCAGTGGAACAGGCTTCGCTGCACTGACTGAGCAGCTACAATCGCTGAAAACCCCTCCTCTCTTGTCTGATGTCCTCTGTTTCCTCACTGTCCCCAGGTTCTCGTTTTGAGTACTATTACAAGACCTAATGCGACTATTGTTGTTGTCAATTTGGCTAAAATTCTGGATGTTGGAACTACTGCTACTAGTACTGCTATTTCTACTAACCGTAGAGTTACGAAACTTGAGATCTTGTAATTCAATTTCTGGTGTACGGACAAGACCCCGTCTTAGAATGTTCCACACAGAGGATTTGCCTGCCCTGTTAGAAGCAGGATTTCTACCCATCTGAGAGGCTGCTTGCCTGATTTGAGGTCTGGGACTTTGGTGATGAGAAATAAACTGATTTGAGACTCTTGGCTTGGGAATTCTTGCTTTGATAGCAACAGAACTACCATTGCTGCTTGATGATTGATGACTTCTGCCACTACTGCTTCTACTACTGAAACTCGTAGACCAGCCAAGCGAGTAACGATCCATAGATTCTGACCTCAATAAGCTCCGACTTGGGTCGAAAGTATCCAGCTTGGAGAATTTGTTAAAGCCAAATTCTGAACTCACTGAGAGACGATGTGGGAGAATTTGGCCTTGAAAAAATATGTCATCCGCTGCACACATCTCTGATTCTGTAGATTGACGACCGCTGCAGGGAATAAAATCGAAATCTTCTTGATGCCGTGATTCTGTTGTTTCAGCATCTCCTTCGCTTGATCGATTCTCTTCAGCTATAACGTTAACTGGTAAATCACACAGTGACAGTGCTTCTTCTTCATCTTCTTCTTCTTCAAGTAGACAAGTCTCACAATTTTCCCATTTCTCATGATCAGCTGCCATTTTCTTGCAACGAAACTGTTGCTTTGGGTCCTCCTATCAAGAAACTAAAGCAAATATCTAATGGTTATATGCAACAAGAAGGATTTTTTTAACGGGAGAAAGAAACAGTAACTTCAATTGTTGCATGAGAAGGATAGATAAAGGAAAAGGCTAAGTGGGGCAGTGACATGTGGAGTATAAAGAATTAAAGCTACTGAAAGAAAGCCCTGGACAAAAGAATTATATAGAGAGACTTGAGAAGAATGTGCGAGTTACTGATTAAATCCCTCTCTCTCTCTCTCATGGGACCGAAACAACATGCTTCCAGTAGGCGGGCCATTACCTGACCTACTGTTCTATGAACTCTCACTTTCTCTTATTCCATTGCAAGTGCTGGTGTGGGGTTGACATGCGGAAAACTACTTTATAGGGGATACTTTATGTTCCTTCCGCATACATGGAAAATGGTCCGTCTTGCGGCAATCGCCATGTTACGCATCAGTGTACAGCTTTTGGTCCTCCTTCCAGCCCAAGGTGCCTGTAAATTCTCGGAGAAGAGTGAAGACGAACTGGAATTTGGTTCAATTTATAAGTTATTAGATTGAAAAGTCGATTAGGAGTGAATAGTGATTGGCTTTGGATGTTATCGTAATTAGGAATGTATAGTGATTGATATCTGATATTGTGTGTTAGAATTGGATACGCAAAGGATTTTGAGTGTTAATAACATGGAGATTGTGGGATTTATTAAAATACAAAGTGACTAAAAGATGCCTTTCGTTACATGCTTTGCGGATGAGAGGACGTTTTCTCCTTCAGGCAAGAAATAGATTGGCCTTATATGGTTAGAGGATGATACGGATGGAAAGGAAAAGGGAGAGTTTAGAAGAACGATGGTGACAAACACTGGCTTCGTACCCTTTTTCGTTTCTTCATTCTCTGAATCTGATGGTATTACTGTTAATTGATTGTTTAGGATACGTACTCAAAATTATAATTATTTACTCAGATAGATAAGGCTGCCAAAAATCTAAACTATGGCCTTGTTATTTGGTAAATGCGGATTACCATATTAAATTTACTAACAAGCTAATTAGGTCTGCGGATTAATCTCAATCGATTGTTTTAAAAAACGCTACATTTTGCCCTAGCAAATGAGAAATTAAGGTACAAAAGGATGATTGTGTTCAAGAGAGATAGAGATAGAAAAAATAAGTTTATCATCTTCTTTCCCCCTTCTCGCTCACATATTTGGTGAGGAAAAGAATTTATGATATTTCGATAAAGACAAGAATTTCATTTTTTTGATTGCGGGATATAAATTTAACTTTGTTTCAAATTTGTTGCCCTGTTTGGCAAACAGTTGATTGCATAAGCTGTTAACTGATTCTATTAGTTGTTAGCTGATAGTTGATTCTATTAACTGATTGCATTAGCTATTTGTTAGAGATGTTTGGTAAAACTAGATGTTTAATATTAGTTGTTTATGTATAAAATGACTTATAAAGACATGACTTTAAAAAAAATTATAATGGTATCAATATTATATATCTTAGTATTTCGTTCAATATTCTTATAAGAATTTAAATTTTAGATATTTAATTCTACAAAAATTAAATTTATAACTTTAATAAAAATATAGAACATTTAATAATAATAATAATATTATTATTATTATTATTATGTTATAATTGATTTAATTAATTAAACTATTAAGTTTTTTTATATTTAATATGATTTGTTTTAATATTATTTATATTATAAATAAATTATCATATCAAATTTTTTAAAATCAAAATAAGGTAACATTAAAGAAATAGACTACTTAATATCAACGTTGATGGTATATCCTAATCACCACAACTACATTTCTTGTCTATAAAATAGAAACGAATTGACTTTCTAGTGCATTGTGGCTACTCCCCAGTAGTCATGGCCCCACGAATAACGGGTGTTATGGTAATTGCAAACAACTATTTCAGCTGTTTTCTTCAAAACGCTCTTACATTGGAGCTTTTCATAAAACAACTGGTTGAGTTGAATCAGCCAACCCAACCAGCTCTTTACCAAACAAACTTGTTAACTTTTTCTTAAAGTCAGTAAGCTAAAGTGGGTTGGCCAGCTAAAAAAGAGCTGATCAGCTCTTCACTAAATAAGGCCTATGTCTTAGACCCTCCTAAGTGGGCTCCACAACGTGTGTTTGTTCAAGAGGTTTTGGAGAGAGAAGTGCATATATTATACTGGGATAAAGCTAAGCAGGTATATACATTGGATTTTCTGTGATCTTCATAGTTTTGATCTTCATAGTTTGCCTTCTGGGTTTAAATTCAGTTAGGGCTGTTCTATTTGTTGTCTAATAGGTGCCCATTTTTAAGCTTTCTACCAAATTTTGCTTCTACACACCATTTGGTATTACCCAACATTCCAGTTCTTTTGCAGTGTCTCTAATCTACCACACATTATTATAAATTCCAGTTCTTTTGCAGTGTCTAATCTACGATTGGAATTTATAATAATTGAGTGCTATATGCCCCAACTTTTTCTCCCTGGGGGCTAATCTAACTTGTTTTGATGAGTCTATTAGTTTTTTTTGTCACATGTAGTTTACATGATGCTCTACTTCTTGTTGGCACCTTTTCTTGCCCTTTATCTTTCAATGTAGGGCATTGAGAATGCACCTGCTTTAAAAGGATTGCTTCCACCAAAGGGTGCTCCAAACTTCAGATACCATGTTGCGGATCGTACAGAAAGGACAATAGAACATGAGCTTTCTATGAAGCTCAACAATATGGTGAAGGGCCACCAAAATGTGAAAGAAATGATTTCATGGTTAGAGGAAAGTGTGATTCCTAATCATGGTGATACACTCATATTTTTATATATCTTTAGAACTTAATTCAGAGTCATTTATGTTCATTTTATGTTCATTTATAGCTGGTTTATCATGTTTTAGCATTATTCGAGGTTTGTTGACGTAAAATGCATAAATGAAACAAATGGACTCGAATTGTACTGTTTTTAAGTTTCTGGCAGACGACCTTTAGTCATTGTGGGATTTTTATCTCGAGATTGGTTTAGCCAAAAATTTTGAAATTTCATATTTAAATTCTTGACTCATTGACGGATTTTTTGGGACCAATTGTAGATTTTTCTGAGTTGGAATTTAGGACAAATAAATTCCCTAATGTTGCGTCAGATTTTGGATCGCCAGAATGACCTTTCAATGATGTTTCGATCATAACTTTTGACTCAGATGGCGAAATCCCGTGATTCAAGTCTCATATTGAAGCTAACTGAAAGACGAAGATACTGATAAAATTTGAGCTCTTAAATCATCACCATTTAGTTTTTATGCACTGTTGAATTTGACCTTGAAAAATCCATTCCAACCAGTCCGGGATCAACACCAGCCCCACACTCCATTCCACAACAATGTCACCAACCAGCCAAGGATCAACATCAGCCCCCACTTTTTAATTATTTCAGCTAATGCACAGCTCATTCTCCACTCCAAAAACAACCTCCACTACAAGATAAAAAGAGCCTCCATTCTCCTGCAATTACGGCAATCTCCATGCACACATAGATTCCATTCCACTCACAAAAACACAACAGTCCAACTTAAACACTTCAGTCCACTTAAAAGGTGGGGGTTGATGTTGATCCTTGACTGGTTGGTGACGTTGTTGTGGAATGGAGTGTGGGGCTGGTGTTGATCCCGGACTGGTTGGAATGAATTTTTCAAGGTCAAACTCGACAATGCATAAAAACTAAACGGTGATGATTTAGGAGCTCAAATTTTATCAGTATCTTCGTCTTTGAGTTAGTTTCAATATGAGACTTGAATCACGGGATTTTGCCATTTGAGTCAAAAGTTATGATCGAAACATCGTTGAAAGGTCATTATGGCGATCCAAAATCTGACGCAACATTGAGGAATTTATTTCTCCTGAATTCTAGCTCAGAAAAATCTGCAATTGGTCCTAAAATATCCGTCAATGAGTCAAGAATTTAAGTATGAAATTTCAAAATTTTTGGCTAAACCAATCCCAAGATAAAAATCCTACAATGACTAAAGGTCAAGTCTGCCAGAAACTCAAAAATAGTGCAATTTGAGTCTATTTGTTTCATTTATGCTTTTTATGTTAACGAACCTCGAATAATGCTAAAAAATGATAAACCAGCTATAGATGAACATAAAATGACTCTGAATTAAGTCCTAAAGATATATAAAAATATGAGTGTATCAAATTTCCCCAGACTTAGCTCTTGCTTGTCCTCAAGTAAGGAACAGAACAGAAAGTAGAACTATAGAAAACCTGAAAAACAAAGTACAGAAAAACAAAAACATGCAATGCGAAGAAAAATATTTAAGTATGCAGCATTCAAATCAGATCCCCAACCTTATCAATTAATTCAAGCATGATAACTAGCACTCAGTTTACCACAATCAACACATAAAATCAATGAACTCAGTTTATATGTAACAGTCGAACTAATTTAGCATAATAGAGTTAGAGGAAATCTATGCCATATCGAAATAATAAGTCCTCTCATTGATATACACTCCAACACTAAAACTATTTAGGCTCAAATGTGTAACTATCAAAATTCGATCAATGAATACATTCTACCATATGCTTGCTTTTCAATCTTGACAACACTCTTTAGAATGGTTGTAATGGGGCTTGGCTAAAGGTGAGGTAAAAGAAAGATAAGAGAAGGCTAAAGCAAAGGCATTAGAGCTATACAGAATATCATAGATTTTATGTACCTGTATGCATCTAGGCACATAATTCTGCAAATTAAACACAAACAACTCCACTTCTTTTCATTCCATTTGGATTTCTCATAGACAAGTATATAATTCAAAACACTTTGGAAATCCACGTCATCATATGTCAACCAACTCATATCTTCAACTTTGTCAAATAGATGCTCTACTAACCTTGGCCATAGGGTATAGAGTATAAAAATGAGATCAAGGCTAAGTTAATAATGTGGA
>JANZLX010000213.1:4247608-4257797 GCA_025531955.1 Erythroxylum orinocense | reverse complement strand
GTTGAGTCTTCACGTGAATTCCTACCTCTGCATGGAAAGTTTTCGACTGCCAACAGGTTACGGAGAGCGTGAGTCGGACTTGGGCTTGGCATCTTTGGTGAATGGACCGATCGGCCTAGCTATACGTTTGGACCAAGTCCAGGATCAATATGGCTGACCCGACCACTCCCTATCCATATTCTTGACTTTTCTATCAATTCTTTGTTCATTATCATTCTCTATTGCATTTTTTAGCCTATCTTGTTCGTAAGGCTGAAACACGGACAAGGCAAAAGCGTGCATTGCATCAATTACTCGAGTTTGTGCTCATTGATTACAAATAACAAACACCGGAGCAACACCTAACCAACCAACTGAAAGGGAGCTATACCATTCATTATTGCTTCTGAGTTCTTATTCGTATAGTAGACATTCAACAAGCCAATTACTCAAGAGTCTTCGTGTAACCCCCCAGAACACCTACATAAGAAACAAAGTTTGTGGTCCAGTGGAGAAGTTCATGGACAAGCTGCGATGTTAACTAATCTTCTTTCTTTCCTCACCCAATAGAAACTAACCTTCTTTCCTTCATTCCTTCAGATTGTTCCGGTTACGGTGTTTCTATCACATTCTATTAAATCTTATCCACGCATTTATACAAGTCTCACATATATGGATGAGATTTAATAAAATATGACTAGAATAAATAAAAGATTTGATGTGTTTTCTTTGGCACTTGTTTGGTATTGATTATGATAGTAATTTATTATGATTAATTAATTTATCATTCATCAAACAATAAATTATCATTGCGTCCTACCACATCCTACTCTTCATGTTCTTTCTCAAGATCATACACTAAATACAAACACACAATTCACCAATCGCCTACGATACAACTAAGAATGACTTTTAGTGTTCCCCTCACATTTAATCGCCTCTGATCCACTGATAGTTGCCCGCCCCCCTTCTACTGCGTGCGCAATCTGCTGCCTTCTGCAGCTCTCACTTTCGAGAAATAAGGATGTAACTGAGTTCAGAATAGAACAGTTAGAAAATTTGTACTTGACAAGTGCTAGTGAAAAAGGCAGAACCAATTTATGCAAGCCCATTTGAAAACCACATAAAAACCTTGTCTGGGATTTGAAAACTTCACATAGAAAAGGGGAAAAAAAAAAACCCAAATCATAGGGTAGTAACACTGGAAAATAGAATTTACCATTGCTTCTTTTGCAGTTAGCCTGTCGTGATGATCATATCGAAGAAGCTTGTCGAGAAAGTCGATGGCCTACAAAGCACAAGATACCTTGAAAGAATCAAAACCAATTTAAGGCCATTTTATGTAGAGCTAGAATCAGCTAAATGAATTAACATGAGATGAGAAACCTCTGGAGAAACAAGATGCTGATTATCTGGATTCATAAATTTAGACCATGGCTTCCTACTATGCCTGCAGCAGAGGAAAACAACAAACAAAATCAGAGTAGATAGGGATGATACCACGTTACCTGTTTTCCTTTTTGGCACACATGTAATGTATAGTGCAATGCTTCACAAGTTCACATGAAATGAAATAAAGTATATCTTGCCAGAGGTTACAAGGAATGCCACCTCGACATCAACACTGCTTTAGCTCCAGGATTGAGAAAATGATTTCATGCTATTGAACAAGATTAAATAAAAAATAGTCAACAAACCTCCCAACAAGTGCTTCAAGTTGAGGATCAAGCTCTAAGTGATACTTGTTTAGATATGCATTCAACTCATCAGTTCCAAGCACCTGGATTCAAGTAAGAAAATGACCACTAGGTCAATTGTTGATAGTTCAAATCGACATTTTGCATAAATTTCTCATAGCTCGACTGGCATACCATGCCTCATCATTTCAGTTAGATCCACCAAATACAGAAGACACTATTACCTTTGCAATTTTGACAAGCTGATCTTGATTGTCATGACCATAAAAGAAAGGTTCCTTCCTAAATATCTGTGTCAATTTATAAATGCCATCAGTAAGTTGTATAAGATTTATTCTATGAAGTACACTGGAAAGGGCGCACGAGGGCTTCACATATGGTTCTCACCATTCCAGCAAACATACATCCAAGGCTCCACATGTCCAGAGAATAGTCATAGTCCTGTAAGTCAACTAGAAGTTCAGGCCCTTTAAAGTATCTGAAAAACATATCACAATAAAATTGTTAACATAAGAAGGAAAATCGACACTCCTTTTGACTTATCCCCCAAAAAACCTCAATTTTTTTTAAAGCTTCATGAATCACGTTACAAATAAAGTCAGCTCTTCAAGATCCATTAAACAGAAAAAGAAAAGCTAGTCATAAAACTATAAATCTAAACAGACAACAAGGAATGGGAAATTAGTTCCATCAAATTCTTTTCATAGTGACAACTGACATGATATAAAGAATTAATTATTTTCATTTCAACTTAGTAGATTACTGAGTAGCAGACATCAATTTTCATATATACTGCCAATACAGGTGATATCTTTTGATAGTACCCTACAGCAAGAGGCTAAATACATGATCTCTTAATAATAATCCAGAAACACAGAACATGTTGTGTCATTATACTTCAATGCACACACAAAATGATACTGCTTCAATATTGTTTCCTGTGCAGGCCCTAAGCAGAATACTCTATATAACCATCGGTATGTGGAAAATTTATAAATTACAAACTAAGAAGGATTTGGAAGAGATAACTGGTGAAGATGTCACCAATATATTACCTAGATGCCACTCTAACATTATATTCTTTGCCAGGGTGGAAAAACTCAGCAAGACCCCAATCTATCAAACGAAGCTTTCTCAGTTCATGGTCTATCATAACATTGTGAGGCTTAACATCTCTATGCATTATTCCTTGTGAATGGCAGTAATCTAATGCCTGCACTACCAAGGAAAAAGTTATTTACTCAAAAAATTCTGCATTTTGTAGATCATTTGTCTTTGCATGATAGTTCGGTCCTCATTCTAAGGTTCACATATCCAGAGGTCACCTCAGCCAAAAAAAATGAAATGAAAGCTAAATTTACATAGATCTCGTAGTTTATGGAGTGACAATAAAAGATATTCATATGCACAATAGAAGCCTATATGCGTGAATATATATGTATATATCTCATTTATATAAACAAAAGGGAATATGACACTCTAACTTAGAAAAATAGCGTGAGATCAAATGACACCACAAAACTGTAGCTCTTTGCCTGTACTGTGAGAGAATGAGAAATGATATTCGTAAATTACCTTGAGAAGCTCATACATGTAGTAGCGGATGTCATAATCATTCAAAGTGGGATACAAGACTTTGAAATCTGTGCTGTTCACAAATTCAAATATCAAACTTGGAGTTTTGGAATGCTGATCTCTGACCACATCCAGAAGCTTGACTATATTCGGGCCACCAGAGAGGTTCTGCAGGATTTTTATTTCTCTCTTTATCTGCAAAAATATCAATAAGCAATCATTACTATGCCCCCCAAACAAGTTCCCACCTGCTTTGACGCAAAAAAATCATCAGGCACGCATAAAACCAAGAAACTTGAATCAATCACCTTCTTTTTCTTTACAGGTTTGAGAATCTTGATTATGCACCGTTCCTTGCTGTTCACATTAATTCCTTCAAAGACCTCACTATACTTCCCCCTTCCAACTTTACGAACAACCTCATAATTGTCCTGTTCGCTGAAATAACATATACCAAGCTCAAAAGCAATAATAGAATCGCCATAACAGAGACAACAAAAATCCAGAGTTATACATCGATCAAGCCTTAACACAATGTAAGGAAAGACATGTAAAGCCAAGTAATTAATACTACTCTGAACATGTTTTCGTATATAGAATGCTTCCATTTCACAATCAGCTGTTTGGCAATCAAAAACAAATCAATCGCACTGACCTAGCTCAGTGTAGTTAAGATATAAGAATATAAACACTCTCTAAGCCAAACAGTACCAATCTAACTCAAATATCAGCAAATAAATAGTAAGCTAAAAGAATTAAAGAAACAAATATTAAGAAAAAGCAAGAGATTAGGGTTGAGAAAAAGTTAACCCCCATTGAACAGCAAGGGACTCGTAATCCCAGTACTCCTTGGGACGAAAAACGTTGACGTCGGCGTAGACTCTGGATTTCGACATGGACCGGAGGACCGAACCCGAGAAGAAGTTGATGTTGTCTGTTTTATTAGCGGGTATTGGATCAGGAGCGGGGGTGGTGATGTGCAGGTTAGGATGCTGCGCAATCGGCGCGCGCGAGGCAAGGAGGGCGTACACTATGATGATGCGCAGTATCTGCACTATGTCTGCGTTCAGCACAGCTTCTCCTTTCATTCATTCATGTGACACAGTGACGGTAAACAATAGTACGATCCACACAACTGACAACACCTAGCTCCAAACCGACGCTCTAAATAAACCATCTCTAATTCCAACCTCCTCCTGATTTCAAGCTCCTTCTAAGATGCCCAATACTGAGCTTCACTTATTATTAAATTGAATTTCCAAGAATGTCTTATCTAAGTCAACCTCGTAAGGAAGCATCTAGATGGACCAGATGCGCAAAGTTTTGTCAATGCATTTATTTCGTTCAATCTTAAAAATGAAACAGTCAAATAAAGAGCAATGTTACGAATATCACTAAATTGGGTTTTAATACATTTCTATATTGATAATATTGGATATCGTTCAGGGAATTTTTTAAATTTATTAAATAGTTTTTAAATTTTTTTAAAAATTATAAAATAATTTATTGCCATATTATACAATTGTACTGTATATTTTTAACCATGTCTCTAAAAATTATAATAATAAATAATAATCACAATTTTGATTTAATTTATAAAATTAAGTTAATAATTATTAATAAATATAATTAAAGTTAAAATATGTTTTTAAAATATATAAATTTCAAATAAATTTTGATTTAATAATTAAAAATATATAAAATAAATATTAGTTTATAAATAATAATTTTTAAAATATTTATTTTAAAACATAAAATATTTTTATTAATAAATATTATATCAAAAATTTTAAATAAAAAAGTATTTTTAAGTTTTATTTAATTTATAATTATTATTAATAATAAAAAATATTTTTATTATTTTAAAAACAAAATTTTAAAATTCACAATAATTATAAAAGTTGAAATAAATAAAATAACTTTGAAAAAAAGGAGGGAAGGAGAAATACAAGGGAGAGAGAAAGATTTAAAATTTTTTTGAAAATTTTGTAAAAAAAATTATTTGACCAATATTTTGAATACCGGCCAGCACCATTCGAAATAGAATTAATACTTACTAGTATTTAAACTTGGTACTATCTACCTTTTATTTGGTATTGATTTTGGTAGGTACAAAATCAGTATTTAAAATAATGATAAAGAGTATAAAAGCTGCGCACTTTACCTTCAATTTTTAGGCAAATATTTTTAAAATATGCCCCCGCGCGCGCACACACACAAAATCATAAAACGAGAATTAGGAATAAGTTATGCTCGTATCAATTTGCATAAATCCCTCAATTAGTTTAACTCAATTTTAATGCATTCACTTTATATAAATTAGAAAATATATAATGTAATTTGACTTACGCTTTCTTTATTATATGGAGCAATTAGAATAGGATCAATTATTGTAATATAATCAAATCAGATAATTATATAAAATTTAAAAAATGTTTAAATTGGTTCTTTTACTCTAAGTGTATATAGGTCATTAAATTTAAATTTTTAAAAATGCTTTTAAAAATCAGACCAGAAGTTAAACTGTCAAGATAAAAGGTTTAAGATTTAAAAGATTCAATCAGATCATCATAAAATTATTTACATATTAAATAAAATTAAAATTTTAATATATGATTGAAAGGTATTGTCTTTACCTATCGAAAAATTTAACGTTTAATTAAAAAATTATAATGTTAAATAAAAATTAATTGATTTATTTTAACTTTTTAGAAATTATTATTATATAAAAATTAACCTTGTAATTAATAAATTGATTGATTTTTAAAAACAAGAGTCATTAAAGTAAATCGAAACCGAAAGTTAGAAACCAAATAAAAAAATTGAAAAGTTTTAGATTTGTACGATTTAATTAAAAACTGAATTGAAAATTGAAACGTTCAAAGTTTAGCCATATTAGTTAAAGGTGGGTCAAATTAACACGCTAAATTTAAAAAAAAATGTCATGTGACATTTAGCTAACAAAGAGTAATCTTCGTCAAATTGTTTGATCGGTAGGGTTTGATTTGAACGTTTTATAAACGTTAAAGTTTAATTTGAACATCTTAAAACATTAAGGTTTAATTTATATTCTAATATAAACGTCAAAATTTAAAATACACTTTTGAACATTACAATAATCCGTATATTTGAAGTGTCGAGATTTCAAGTGCGAGTGATAATTCTATATTAAAAAAAGATGAAATTAATACACTTTTGAGCGTTACAATAATTCTTATATTTGAAGTGTCAGGATTTCAAGTGCGAGTGATAATCTTACATTAAAAAAAAATGAAATTAATAGAGAATATATAAGTAAAAATAATTCATAAATCTAATACCTTAAAGCTCCGGGTTAAAACGTGATATAAAAGCTCACGAGTATGTTATCTTACTAAGCTCATAATAAAGATTTCTCAAATAAGTCAGCTTCCTAGCATCAGCAAGTAGCATGAGAACCGATGATTCAGCAAGGATCATATACTTAGGAAGTCAGACAAGAACTAATGAAATCCGCAGCTTCTGGGTCCATGACAAACAGTATCAAAGTTGTGACCCGATTACTGTTCTGCCAAGATGGGCTGGACTGAAGCTTCTTCAAACTGTAGGAATTTTAGACGACGAAAGGCTGTGTTTGTGTACATGGTCCTATAGATTTTGATACTATTCCTTTGTCTTTAATTTGCTACCTCAGAAAGAAAAGACTGATTCATGGTTGGAAGAGAATAGAATTGGATTCACTCTCAAGGTTAATTTTCCAGGTATAAAACTTTCATTATACTACTTTACAAGTTACTGTTATGTTAGTAATAGCAAAGAGGTGTGAATTTCGGATGAAACTTTATTTGGTTAACGATAACGTTACATTACTCCTACAATTCACTCAGTACTTGATGTTACCTCATCAGGAGCATCAAGCCGCTCTCAGATTCTTCAGTCAAAACGCAATCAAACAATTCACTCAGTACAACATGTGAGGTATGAGCAAGTATTCTTCTGGCCTTTCGTAGCCACCTAGCTAGGTTCTCCATCTTCGGCATCTCTTGTCTTCTTGTGGGTGAAATTTCAAGGTAATTCATTGAAATCCAAGTGAATTCCGAGACGGGAGATGCTTTGAAGAGACAGGTCCTAGATCAGCAACGGATGAGGACGAATTTGTTACCCGGAGCCCAACTAACAGAGGAGTGAGTCACATTATTGCTTAGCCTGTGGGCCTTGTAAGGCATAATGCGTATGAATTTAGGCACATACAACAATAATACAAAAGATGACTATCTCAAAGTCTGATTCTGATATCCTTCCCTACCAAACATACAGAATTATATCAGTGTCACATCTCCTGTCTTCTTTAGTTTAATATAATCCTTTTCATCTTCCTAATAAGGATCGAACTAAGGTGACTTTAACCTTAAACTGCTAGGTATGCCTACGCATACAGGATTTGACAATGAGACCTCAGGGACATACTGGATTGGCATGAGAAAGAAATTTAACAAGAAACAGAAGCTGACTTAAATGCTGTCCATCGACTTCTACTTTTATCAGGGATTCATTGGATGTACTTCTAACACCCAGTTGCTATACAGCGTCTTTAGTAGGTCTACCTATGGGACCTGTTACATTATTTGCATCACCAACCTGAAGTAACAACGAGATATAGAGTTACAATATATTGTGGCTTTGAGATCTAACGATGGTTTCCTGTTGTACGAACCATCAACATTTGAAAGCGAACCATGATACTGTATGATGTGAGGGGACGATGTTCCAGATATGAGACCTTCTGATGTTTACAAGCTTAGCCTGTTTCATTTACTGCAAGGAAATTGCAGCACCATCATCCATTGCAATAGTTCTGGATCAACCACAAATTTATGATCATCTTGATCAATACATATATCAGGTGTAAAAATTTTTCACACTCCACTTAAGAGAGTTCTTAGACCATCTTGAGTCTTCAACTCGCTGTAATGGTAGGAACAAGCTCATCTTTTTCGGATCACCATATAGCTCCATGTTCCATAAAGCAGAAAAAGCTTATTGCCAATGCGCACCAAGAAAATACACGTGCCCGCATATGCACAGTTTGCCTTTGGTAGACACTAGCCACCTCACCTGATCCACAAAAGCTTTCTTTGGTATGGACAAAACACTATATTCCTTGTTTTCCTACAATCTTGATAACTGGGTTTGCTTTATGCTTCAGGATAGTTCAGAAAAGGAATCGCCAAGAATGGAAGTCTTTGCAAAGAAAAAGCTCAACTGAGATAGAACCGGGACAGTACATTCCTCAGACGTAACTTTCAATGTTACCTGACTTGTTCTGTCTTCTTTGTTGCCTATAAATTTGGAGTAAGTCATGTTGGTAAAAACCGTGTATACAGTATGGAAAGCGAAACCAGAGGCGAGAAAAGGAAAACACAGAAAGGAACAGATGGAAGGATATGGAACCCACCGTTCCAGCTCATTTCACATGGAGAGTAAAGGAAGTGATGCCATCAAAGGGAAATTGAAATCTTCAACTTTCTTCTTCTTCTTCTAGACCTGACCATTTCACTACTTCAAATAAAATTCAGTTTAAATACGGTTGGAGTCTTTTACACAGGTGATTCAGCTCTGGAACACTTTCGAAATACTTGAAAATCTTATGGGAACTCGTCGAACCCCATATCCGGAATGTTTGGAACGACACTTAATTAAGCAGTCTCATGCCATAACCATTTCTCCAAGAACATCTCGAAGATATCTGACACCTAACAGAATGCCTTTAGACGACTTGACCCACTTCCTAAAAGGCACTGACGTGTAACCGATTACAAGACGACACCTTTTGTGAAAACACAAATAGCCTATCGACGTCGAAAGGAGTTTCACATTGATGTTGTTGCTTTAAGGTCTCTCAAAAATTTTAGAAATGTAATATTTTTAGAGTCTAATTACTTGATCGTTATTTAATAATTATTATTAGAAATTTATATTTTAACTATATAGTATTACACCAGGGGCGGATCTACAACAGGGGAAAGTGGGGGCACCGTTGCCTCCAACAAATTCCTTATAAAAAATTATTATTTTAAATTTTGCCTCAAAAAAAAAATTTATTCTTATTAAAATTTTGCCCCCACTTAAAAAAATTTCTGGATCCGTCCCTATTACTGACTATATATTGGTGTCCACCAATTAAACTGTTGATAATACCCATATAGAAGTGTACCATATTAAAAAAGAAAGGGAAAGAATACTAACATATAAGCCTACTAAACTACTCCACCTATTGTCAATTGCTTTTAGAATGAAAACTCACTTGGGCTTGTGTGTGATCTAACTTTCCTTCTCGTGTGGACCCGTAGGTCTATTGTAAAATTTCACATGGTATCAAAACCTTTGTGATCAAGTGGTTGTGAGTTCAAATCCTACCACCCACCTATTATTCATCACAAGGTATAATGAGTCTGTGCAAGTTTCAAGTCCAAAAGGCTTTCACTTGAGGGGTGTGTTAGTGAATATATAAAATCAATTAAGTGCCTGTTTGGTTCATCTTTTGGAGGTTGAAAAAGTACTTTTTTTACCGCAAAAGTTATTTTTTAAAAAAATTAGTGTTTAATCGTAAAATTCAAATGTACTTGTTTAATAGAAATAGCTTTTTCAAAAGCTAAAATACAGCTTTTTAATAAGCTCAAATTTGAAGCTTTTCAAAAAAGTATTTTTTCAGTAAATTTTTAGATCAATTAATGAGCATATTTTTTAGTCTTTTTTACTCTTATGTTTTACACATAATTCTCACAATACCCACAATCTTATCTTAACAATTATTTTGGGAATTATATAATATTATTTGGCTTTTTATATGTCTTAATATTTACTTTTGATATTAATTTTACTTATGTTATAATCCATATAAAAAATTTAGTTAGATATATTTTTATTTATATTTCATATGGTTTAAAATTATATAATAA
>JANZLX010000213.1:4237113-4247508 GCA_025531955.1 Erythroxylum orinocense | reverse complement strand
ATTTAATATACTTTAAATAATATTTATATGCATAAATACTTTTTATTACAAAATAAAATATAGTTAAAATTAAAAGTGCCTTTTATTTTTATGTTGTCAAACAGTCTACTGTATGAAGTTCTTTTAAAAAAGCTCTTTTTTAAGTGACAATCAAACAGTCAACTAGCTTCTTAGCAAAAGTTTTTCTCAGAAAAGCTCTACTGATAAAAACTCTACTAATATAAGCCTATCCAAACAAGCACTAAGTTAACATCACACAACAACTTAAGCTATTGTGATAAAACGATTATTTAACATCGTATCGGTGCATGAGTTAATTCAATGACTTTTCACATAACTTTTAGAAATAATATTTTTTAAAAATGTTTAATTTTTAATTTAATATCAAAAATTTTAATTTAGTAATTAATTTTTTAAATTTTATATAAATCAGGCTAAAATGTTTTTTTTTATATGACTGATAGATGAACATATATATGGTATTTAATAGGTAAGAAAAATTATTTTAACTTGATTTAGATAAATTTTAAAAAATTAGCTGTTAAATTAAAAATTAAAAATATAATACTAAATTAAAAATTTTCCATACAATATAACAGGAAATAAAGGTGCAAACTTTTGTCGATGTGAATAATTTCCACGCGGAAACTTCTGTTTTAGGTCTCCAATGGGCTCTTATCCTTTGGATCCAACTTCTTAATCCCAAACCACACGCCGTAATATTTCATCCAAGAAGCCTAGTATTGGAAATTCATAACCTGTCATTATTGTTTCTGAGGCTGAAAATGGATTATAGACTGTGACTACAGGGAAATGGAAGCTTGAGCTCTCATTATTGCTCAGTGCAGTCTCGTGTTGAAGAATTTAAAAAGAGGCAACCGAGAACTGGGTAGCGGATAGACAAGCTCATTTACCACAGCTTTGTCATGGCTTATCATTGAGCCCCTGATTAGGACATGGTCATTTAGAGATCTTCTGTATCTCTGCAATGGTAGAACTTGATAAGAAAGAATCTGTGCCCACAAGCACTACTAGCATGGCTACCACAAAGATGGAGCTTTTGTCCTCTGCAATGAAGAGAACCAGTGAATGGTTTGATACTTATCTTTCTGTTTTGTCAATTTCCCCCGTAGAATGTTTCAGCCTCTTGTTACTTAATAATAGAGCTCTAACCATGGAATTGTACAGGATATTCTCTCAGGAAATACCGAGTGACGTTACAGTTCATGCTGGAGGAGCCTCTTTTTTATTGCATAAGGTGTGAGTCCATCCTGACTACTCTTTTTCCTGGTCTAAATAATCACATAGAGCTCGAAGAGAATGGTAGAAATATAATCATTAAAATGAATTGTCTTCTAATTTATATCCCCAACTACCATAAAGAAAACAATGCATCACAGCTTAAAGAATCTCAGCCTTCTTCGTTAGTTGGCATTGCGGATTTTTCAATTTACTCGTAATTCAATTGCAGTTTCCATTGGTGTCCAAGTGTGGATACATAAGAAAATTGGTATCAGAATCTAGTGGTGCTGATCTTTCTGAGATCCGACTTCCAGATATTACTGGTGGAGCAGAAGCATTTGAACTTGCAGCAAAGTTCTGCTATGGAATCAACTTTGAAATAAGTACAGAAAACATCGCCATGCTCCGATGCGTGGCAGAATATCTAGAGATGACAGAGGACTACGCAGTTGGAAACTTAGTGGCAAGAACTGAAGCATATTTGAATGAAGTTGCACTAAAAAGCCTTTCAGGGGCAGTTTCTGTCTTGCATCTATCTGAAAGCCTCATTCCACTGGCGGAGAAAGTGAAATTGGTGAGCAGATGTATAGATGCAATAGCATTTATAGCCTGCAAAGAGAGTCAATTTTCCACATTAGGTAGATAAGCTGACAGTAGTGATGCAGTAATTTCTTCAACGGTGTGTCAGCCAAAGACTATAGTTGATTGGTGGGCTGAAGATTTAACTGTTCTCAGGATTGATATCTTCCAAAGGGTTTTGATTGCTATGATGGCTAGAGGGTTTAAACAATATGGCCTTGGACCTATTCTTATGCTCTATGCACAGAAAGCTCTGCGAGGATTGGTAAGATAGCAACCTGAAAACTTGACTTGATTTGATCGTGTCGTTCTTCTTGTTCACATCTTTGTTTCTGGAGCAGGAAACGTTCGGGAAGGGGAGGAAGAAGATTGAACCGCGACAAGAACATGAGAAGAGAGTTGTTTTAGAAACTATAGTTAGTCTTCTGCCAAGAGAGAAAAATGCATTGTCTGTTAGTTTCCTTTCCATGTTGCTTAGAGCTGCGATATACCTGGAGACAACAGTTGCTTGCAGGCTTGATTTGGAGAACAGGATGGCTTTACAATTAGGACAGGCCGTCTTGGACGATCTCTTGATCCCTTCCTATTCATTCACAGGAGATACATTGTTTGATGTGGACACAGTTCAGAGGATAATGATGAATTACCTTGAATACGAAGTGGATGGGCACCAATTCGGACACCACCAGCCACACGATGATTATGTTTCATCAGTGCCTAACGATATGGAGCGAGTTGGAAAGTTGATGGAGAACTACCTAGCCGAAATAGCTTCTGATCGTAACTTGTCTGTTGCAAAATTCATTGGCATTGCTGAACTTATACCAGAACAATCAAGGGTAACAGAAGATGGAATGTACAGGGCCACAGATATCTACCTCAAGGTGCAATCTCTTTTACATGAATTCCCCTTTATTTCTGCAGGATTTGAAACACAATTTTGTGCTATGTTTCGAATAATACATTATGTTCTATCAGACTACTGAAATTCCAAAACTTTGTGATATTGAAGCAAGAAAATCACCAACTGTAATGATCACTATACATGTCTTCTATTGGATTTCCATTAGCGTAAGTTTGAGTTTTTGATCAATAGGCTCATCCTGCTTTAAGTGATTTGGAGAGGAAGAAAGCTTGCAGCTTGATGGATTGCCAGAAACTATCTCGAGAAGCCTGCGCGCATGCCGCTCAGAACGATCGCCTTCCCGTACAAACGGTGGTTCAAGTGCTTTACCACGAGCAACGACGACTTAGAGATGCTATGAATAGTGGTCTCAGTCTCACAGGTGGAGATTCCCCTGGCCTTTCTACTAAACTGAGTTTATATCCCAGTGACATAGTTTCTGATGAACTCTCAATCTTGAAAAGAGAGAACCAAGACCTGAAATTGGAACTCGTGAAAATGAAGATGAAGCTGAAAGAAATTGAAAATTCCGCAAACAAATCAGCTGTAGGCAGCCCAATGTCACCGTCTGAGAAACCCCATTTGCCTCGAAAGTCTTTCATAAACTCTGTCTCAAAAAAGCTTGGTAAGCTTTATCCTTTTGTGCGAGCTTATGGAGTCACAACCTCCAACTCCAAAACCAAAACAAAACGAAGCAAAGACCGGAGGCATTCCATATCCTGAGATTTGCGTTTATTGCTTAAATTTGGCCTGAGTTGTTGTCTGTTTCGGATCATATTTTACCTCCGTGTATCTCTTCTTTTTTGTGTGGTATCATTGTAAATACTAGTCTCACCCGTATGCAACTGCGTTATGTCGATGAATGACACAGCTCGTATAATTTTTTCGAACCAGATTTTTTGTCCAGTTTTACTCTATCTTATTTTGTCTTACGAAATCTCAATTATTTATTTCGTAAGATCCATAAGGATCCCATACAAGCCTCATATAAATAAATAACTGAAATTTATTGAACATAATAAGACACTATAATATTAAATAGAAAATTTAAATTCTAATTTTATAGTCTCTAGTGTATCTCAATCCCGACCCATTATCTTCTTTTAAATTGAGTTATATCCGAGACTCAGAACAACTCTTGGAAAAGGTCCTAAGAGAGCTTCTTGCACTATTTGGACCACCCCTCGCTGTACTCTGTATCATTTATTGCAATCAATCACCATCTCATTCACATTATATAAATGCTTTATATTCAAATTGTTTTCTACATAGTAGGTACTAGGTAGGCTTTTTTTTTTGTTGAGAAAAAGCAACTTCATTAAAAAAAAACAAGAAAAATCAACCATAGAAGAAGCATGTAAACCTCAAGCCAAGAGGCTTTACTCTATTACACCTAAACCTAGAGCTTTTTCTGAGTTGAGAACAAGCGAAGAACAATCAAGAGAAATAGCAGAAACAATACAACTGGGAATCGAATTCCACACCAAACAGTTTGCATATAATAGAGCCACTCGAGCTAACATATGAGCAGCCTTATTAGCATTCCCTGAAATTCAATAAAAAGACAAAGAATGGAAATTATTATTTTAGGCATTTTTAAATACATATTCATACAAACTTGAATTTATAATGATCTTCTTCATCTCTCAATTCTTTTGAATCAAATTAATTTGATTATCTAAAATATCTCTTTGTATTGAATCGTTCATAATTTTCTAGCAACATTCTAAGATAATAATCATTATCCCAATTCTTTAGATGAGTGAAAAGCGTATTTTGATTTGAGGTGCAAATAGTCTTAAAGGATTCTCACACAATATAAGTTGAAAGTATGATTTATAGTATCCTTATTAGCTAGAAATGCACAAATGGTATAATCGTGTGTTAGAGTATTGACTCTAGTCTATTAGAGCACATATCTTTTTTTAGATACAAGCATACCTAATGTCTAACTTGAGATCACTTATTTACTCATTTAATCTACCCTTTAAAACTCACATTTTACTTATTAAGACGGAATGAGAGAACATATCATTTTTTTTAAGTGGGGTAATGAATAATAGTCCCTTACACCATTGACTTACTTCCCGTCAACATCTATGGTTTAAGCCTTGAACTTTTATATATTGCCAAGATAAATTGCTTAAATTTTGTTTCATCTTATTTGTACAAAGTAATGGAGATGATCACCTATGTGGAAAGACACATTATAAGAAAATTATAAAATACCAACAGAAAATTACGTCTAAAAAATTTCGTAGTAAAATAGTGACAGAATAAAAAATCCATCGTTAAAAGAGGACGAAATGTTACCACCAATTTTGCTAACGGAATTTATTGACAGACTAGCAAATGTCGTTGTAAAAATAGGTGCTAATGTTCCCGGCTAAAATTTCCAACGGAATTTATTAACAAAAATAATTTCTGTCGGTAAATTAAAACTTAAGAAAAACGACGTCGTTTAAATTAGAAGGTAATCGTTGTTTTCCTTTTAATTAAATCGACAAACGCAGACCTTCCTTCTCTTCTTCTCCGTCGTTTTCTTCTTCATTTTCTGTTCTTCGTTTCCTCCATCTCTGACAAATCTTTCTTATTTCGTCCATCCATTGTCTATGTTCATCTGTCGTCTTTGCTTCCATTATTGAGGTTGGTCGTCCCTGCTATTGGGTTTATTTTTTCTGTTTAATTTTGTGTTGTTAAATGATTTTATTTGTGTTGGTTTTGTTTGAGTGGCGTGAGTTGTGATAGTTTATTTTGGTTGTTAATAGGTTGTTTGTTGTTCTATGTTAATATTAGTGAATAATTGAAAAAGACAGTAGATTTGAAACAAAATAGGGATGGATTTATGTAGCGTACCAAGTGATCGATGATCGATGATCGATGAAAGTTCTGTTAGAGAAGAAAGTTCGATGAATTGATTTTAAAACTTAGAAATTCAAATGTGAACTTTAATTAACACTTACAATGACTTAAAATAAATTGTGCACAATCTTGCCTTAAAGTCGTAGAGCTATATAGTATTTATGATAGTCCAGAAATTACTTAGTTTGTTCGTGGGCTAAGTTCAGTGAAAATTACAATAGTTACCAGAGGGTTTCATGAAAGGTACTAAATTGAAAAATAAAGAAATTATATAAATATGTTCCAAAAAAAAAACTCATCTAAGCCTTATAGTAAATGAAGTGTAATTGCATTAAATAGAGATATATCGATGAAACATGGTTTTAGCTACAATAATCGTCATTAGTTGTTATGAGTATTGGTTGAAAATTAACAAGATCATTGTGTTACCACTTATTTTTATGTTCTATTATGTCCCAAAATATATTTAAAAATATTTCATGAAAGGGTTTTAACAAAAATATGCTGAAAAACTTGTATTCAAATTAGTTGTAATCAATGTCAAAAATTATAAGCCTGGAATTGCTTCCAACTATCCCCTGTGATGACAGGTATCATATTATGATACAATTTGTTTTATATGCCAAGAGTTAATCTTGGAAAAAGACTTGCCAGTCTAGAGAATTTTTTGGCCCTATTCTATAAGAAGAAGTCTTTAAAATGATTGATTATATTACTAGATAGGAAGATGCTTTTAAAATTTTCAAAAATGTCTAGATGTTATTTCTAGTGAGGTAAATTAATTAATTACTATATTGAAAGATACAATTCTACTTCTTCAAAAACAATATTATTTATAATAGTGGGACTACTAACAAGATAAAAAAATAAGTGCCTAAATCGAAGTATTCTAATAAAGCAAGAGATTCTAAAAAGTGGAAGAACTTTCTACTAGACATATAGTAGTATTTCGACATTATGAGAGTCCCTCAGTGATACAAAATTATAATAACATGTACTTAATAGTTGACACTAAACTATATTGGCATACTGGAATGCATGATGGCTTAAAAATTATTTACCATCATATAAATACATGAGAAGCAATTGTTATTCAATTCAAGAAACAATTCTTTCTATCTGATGCATAGATACATGAGAAGTAATGTAAATTAAGAATTCATACAAAATTACTTAAGAGTAGCAAAACATTTACATTCACTTATTCATCTAAGTTATACAGTTATTTTCAAAATGCTCTGACTGTTGCGATGAGGTATTATCCCTCCCCTTCAACTCATCCACCTTATGATGGAGTTGTGCTATATACTCCATTAGCCTCTTTACTATGCTCTTAAATTGAACGACTCTCTCATTGAATGCAGACCGCCTACTAGATACAGTTGTACTGGATATGAAGGATTGTGAATATAATGTGTTTGCAAATGAATCTAAGTCGAAGATTCTTCCATGAAGGTCCTTACCACCCACTGTATCAAGATATGTCTGACTCTCATCAATAGTTTCATAATGCTGCAACTATCGTTGAATACTTTCTTGTATTTGGTATCGTTATATTTGTTTATGTTAATAAGTGATAATTTTTAAGAATTAATATTAAAGTATAAATTTTACATACATTAAATTCTCTACATCAGGTGTTGACAAAGGTCACACCATCATGCTTCTTACTGTAGGTGTGAAAAAAAGAGCTTATATAGTTTCCTGCATCAGAATAAAGTGTTAAAAGTGAACTATAATTTTCAAAAATTTTGGCATAGTTTTTTGTATTTTTATGATATTTTTTGTCTGTTGAACAAAAACATTTACTCAGCAACGTAGTAATTAATGGCCCAGACATTTATAACATTATCATTTTCCATAAGACACATATTTTCATTCTAAATTTCATACATCAAATTTCATACATTAAAGTAAAAAAAATAGAATATAAGTGTAAATTTTAGATACTTACAAGTTTCTCTGTATGCTCCTGGGGGGTCGTAGATCCTCCAGTGTGTACAAGTGGACTCTCTCCCTCCGGTTCGCTACGTCTGTTTGCAGAATTGCACTCTGAAATGGACATTGCCTTTGATGATGCCCAATACTGCTACCAATGAGTCCATATTTCTTCATATATGTAAGGAGGTCGTATTCCATTCTTGTGTATCAAACTAAGAAAGTCTCTATAATATGCATTAACTTGCCTCTCCTATACATTATAAATTACAACATCAAAATTTTGAATCCCAAAAAAATTCTTTCTGAGAAAAAAGAAAAACATATTATAAGTACTTCTAAAATACAATATTTATCTAATTAATGTATAAAATTAGATAAAATAAAAAAGATTTAAAATATACTTTTTGTACCTCAAACTCCTAATAATAAAAATCCTTCGTCGCATGAGAGATATTCTTTCATATATAATCCTCAAAATCTACCTTCTCCTTGAACTTAGATGAGATATTTTAGACGGAACCAACCTAATATATAAGCTAGTTTAGATCATTTTCAAATTAAAACCTATAACTTTAGTATAAACCTATGGTGTTATCGTGTATTACAAAAATTTTAAATTTTCACTTATAGATTATTAACAATTATGATATAAGTTTTTCCATCAACTCTCTTAACTTCAGGCTGAAGATGCCTCTTTCATCCATAACGTTTACTCCTGTTTTCTCTGTCGGTATAGGAGTGGTGGATGATGTAGCAGGGCTGCTGGATGGTGTAACAGCAGGTACAAAAGATAACTGTAGAAGGACTATAGGTTGGGAAGGTAATGCCTTCTTTGGATGTACAGTAGCTGGACTTATAACACCTGATTCTGTAGCATCTGCAGAATGTGATCCTTCGCTTGGACCTTCATTGGCTCGTCCAAATGGTAGTAACTTGACCCTTGGCCGCATCATTTCCTGTTTTCTCTTTTGTCGCATATTTTTAACTTAAAATTCATATTTTGTTGAATATTCCAGTAATAAAACAATATAAATTAAATATATAAAAATATATTATTAATATAATAATAGATTTATTCATATAATATTATATTACAAATACAAATTAATCGTTATCATCATTTAATTGTAAATTAAAATCATCATCTTCTTCTTTTTCTAAAGAATTAAAATTAAACTCAAGCTCCTCTTCAGATCTCTCACCCTCCTCATTCTCTCCAGATGAAATTTCAACATATTCATTATTTGGATCGTTCAAAGGTTCATTCTTGTCATATGTTACATATGCATTTATTTCATATACATCTTCCTGAAATGCTTCACTTTCAATTCTCTTATTTTCTCCTTTTCCATGTAATTCAAAAACATCTCTAGGTTTTACTTTGCAAACGGTCAATCAATCTGACTTATCTCGTTGTAAGCTGGGAAAAGGGACGTAATACACCTGGATCGCTTGCATTGTCAACACGAAAGGTTTAAATTGTCTAAATCTTCTTCGTTGGTTGATTTCAACTAAATTGTATCGACTGTACACTTTTTTCCAATATTAGGAGTTGGATCAATCCATTCATAACTAAATATCACACTCCATTGCGATGTGGGATACTCAGTTTCAAGTATCTCAATAATTTTATCATAGTAATCCATCAAGTCTCCCTGTATGCAAACTCCACTATTTACTATTATCATGCTATGACCATGATATTTTATGTGAAATTGGTATCTATTAATAAAATTCATCATATACGATTTAACAGTTCGCAAAGGTCCTTTCGCAAAATCACATATAAACTTATTCTCTATTGAATTTTTTAAGGCCTACATTAAAAAAATCATATTAAATAGTATAATGTCATTTAAACACTTTGATATGATAATTTAACCATTTCAATTATTGCAAGTGAAAACTTACATATTTCTCTAACCATTCAGGAAGTTTGTTTCAACTTCTTTATTGATATCATCCTATGTTTTTTCGAGCATTAGCTCGTGTAACCATTCCTCATATAATCTAATTATTATGTATTTTAATTGTGAACAATGCTAACTTCGAAAGGCCATATAATCAATTTCAAATCCAACTTAAACTTACAACATGAAAGGTTAAACCTCTTAACAATTCAATAAAATGTAACCATAGGCAACCTCTATTTCTTCTTCTGTTAACATTCTTCTTATTAACCATCCATATGTTCGTCCAGGATATGTGAAAATGAATAAGTTACCATCACACCACCTGTTTCTCCTCTATCATCATTACGAGGAACTTTTCTTTCTCTTGTATACACATGCGATTCAAAATAAAGTGAACAAAATGTACTTGCTTCTTCCACTAAATAAGCATTACATATTGATGTTGGATCGCATATGGCCTGAATATTCAAAATATTCTGCGGAAAAGACCATACAACATCGTGATGTATAATAAAAAACACCAAAGATGTACGAAAATACCTTATTGTCGTGAATAGGTTGCCTCTTTTTCGGATTCCAAGACACTGCAAACATGAATGCCCTCTACCGGTATCCACACAAGCATGCACGATTCGGGCTGCAGTTGTGGTGTGCTAGCACGTCCTGAAACACTTTCCGAACGCTGCACGTTTCTCCTCTCGGATGGTGGCTAGGGTTTCGTGAAAACCTATTGTCACCTTCTAATGAGACCTAAGCTTATCTATTTATAGAGAAACCCTAATCCCATTGAAGCCCGATAAGTTTCGGCCCATTATATCTCACATAATTAAAGCCCGACAACTTAATTCAATCTAGCCCAATAAATATATCCACATAAATTTATTCAATGCCTAATAGGTTAGGCCTAAGAGAATAAGCCCAGATCACATCACTCTTTGTGTGCGACCCTGTAGG
>JANZLX010000213.1:4226732-4237013 GCA_025531955.1 Erythroxylum orinocense | reverse complement strand
GAATGATGCGAGGGAACATATTGCAAATCTTCTTGTATTACGATAAAATGCATAGTTTATTATGCATTTAACTATTTTAGCTTGAATATTTATTTTGGGATTATAATATTATTTAACTTTATTACATGTTTTAATATTTATTTTTCAAATTAATTTTATTTACTACAAGAAAATGAGACATCTCTTTAAATTATTTCCTACAAGATAGCTATCTAAAATTTCCTACAAGATGGTACTTTGCATATTGTTTAGCATACTTTAAAAATTATTTACCATAAATAATTTTATTATAAAATAAAATATAGTTAAAATTAATAAAAGTGTTTTTATTTTTATGTTGCCAAATAGTCTACTGTATGAAGCTTTTTTTTAAAAACTGTTTTTTTAATTGACAGCCAAACAGTCAATTGTCTTTTAAAAAAAGCTCTTTTTAAAAAAGCTCTACTGACAAAAGCTCTACTAATAAAAGCTCTACTGATAAAAGCTCAACTAAACGAGCTCGAAGTATAGTTAGCACATTTAGCTTGGTTTTGTAAATAAGTTATGTTAGATTTGCTTTCTTTTAGTCTTAAACTCATTGTAATGTTAGTTTAGATGTATACTTTTCTTTAAAAAAAGATACGTATTAGCTGTTGGAATTATGCCTATGACCCAATATTTATGTAATAGATTGAACACCATAATTTTGTGATTATTAATTTTAATTAATAACAAAGCAAATGATTTTATTATCATATTAAGTTTATTGTTTTTTATTCTAATATGGTAAGTTCTTGATTAAATTTATACACTTGCCATCATAATGAAGATTATGATAATAAGAGTCAAGTTTTTAGGGTTTAATATAAAAATGTTCTTGATCATAGGATCATCAAATAAGGATTTTAATGATTTGGTTAGATCAATATGCATGTAATAACATATATTGGATGGATATTGGTAGATCTCATTTACTAATTTACATATATAGATTATGCATATGGAGATATGATCATTGAACTGACCAAACTGAGAATTCTTAATAGTTAATATTATCTATGAACTGTCAAGTAAGATATTTTCAAAAAGATTTAAATGTATATTTTTCCTTTGACCTAAGATCATCATAGTAATCAATAGGTCATTTATTATGTTTTGATGTCGGACATCTAACGTGTAAAAATACTAGTTGAATGAGCATTGGATATAATTAAGTATCTATCTGATTAGTAGTGAGTCAAGATGAGATCCATCGACACTAGATAATGAGTTTGAGCTCTATATTGTCATTGATCTTAATAGTTGTTTCAAGACTTTGATCAAGGTGATTAAATGAGGGAGGAAAAGGAGTCTTCTAAGTCATTCACCAATCATTAATGATCGACATGTAATATAGTTAGTTATCTAATAGGGTTTGACAGTTAAATCATATCTTAGGATAATCCAGAGTTGTAATGATGGAAGGTAATAATACATTATCCTTAAACAAGTTCTATCTTTATAAGGTTATTACTTCACACTATCCGGTCGTTAAAGAATGTTGTTAGATGTCAACCTTGATTAATAATTAATTGGATTAATTACTACCGACTTAGTGATAAACCTATGTGGTTGTATATTTACGAGTGTAATATTTCCTATTTATGATTATTTAATTTATTATGAGATAATTTATTAAATAATCTATATGACATATTATTATATTTTTTGCTAGCAACAAAAATATGATTAATAATGGAAATCTTCTTGTATAAAATAAATGAATAAAATAAAATAGTTTTATTTTATTTCATTTATAAATAATTATTTATAATTTAAAAAAGCAAAAAGCGTCAGATGGTGGTGGTTGATGTTTTGGTTTATCATTAACCAAAACAATAATGTAAAGTGGTAAGGGTTGTGCATTAATGTGTACAAAAGAAACAGTTACAAAGAAAAGAAAAAGGATATTGTTTAATATGTGAAAAAACAGGAAAGAATATTGAATTTTTTTTATATAGGCAGAGTGTAGAGTTCATTAATAATAATTAGGCTTGGGTCAACTATTGTCCAAATAACTAGAACTAGTTATTTGGATAGTTAACCCTTATCACTTATAAATTCTTTAATATTTTCATGTCTAGGCAATATGGGACATATAACACTCCCCTTCAAGTGCAACTGAGGCTGGACATCCAGTTATCACTTGAAATATACGCAGTGGTAACCGGATCGGGCCGCTGGGACTGGACATCTAGATGGACAACTGGGAAATTAATAATCCGAACTAAACCTGCTCTGATACTATATTGAATTTTTTAATATAGGCAGAGTGTAGAGTCCATTAACAATAATTGGGCTTGGGTCAACCATTGTTCAAATAACTAGAACCAGTTATTTGGATAGTTAACCCTTACCACTTATAAATCCTTTAACATTTTCATGTCTAGGCAATATGGGACACTCTAACACTCCCCTTCGAGTGCAACTGGGGCTGGACATCTAGTTGTCACTTGAAATATATGCAGTGGTAACCAGATCGGGTAGCTGAGACTGGACATCTAGATGGACAACCGTGAAACTAATAATTCGAACCAAACCTGCTCTGATACCATATTGAATTTTTTAATATAAGCAGAGTGTAGAGTCCATTAACAATAATTGGGCTTGGGTCAACTATTGTCCAAATAACTAGAATTAATTGTTTGAATAGTTAACCCTTACCACTTATAAACCCTTTAATATTTTTATATCTAGGCAATATGAGACACCCTAACAAAGAATAAGTGAAACCTTCGTTTTTTTGTACGTTGATAGAAAACAAAGTGAAGAAGGGAAATCGTGATGTACTTCTTTTCAATGTTTTCGTTTTTTGGACGTGCATTAAAATGCAGATTACAGTGATATATGAATATTCATCAATTGTTGTACGTGAAATATAAACAATTGAAAATAGATAAAATTGTTTTGTTCTATTCTTAAAAAAAGAATTCTTTAAAATTTATCCATAATCATATCAAATGTTAACAGTGGGGTATATTTTTTGTTGTAGAGTGCATAAAGATTTTATATTTTTGAAATTTAGTATCGATTATTTCTTACAAATTTCAAGTATTTATTTTTCTCAATTCTTACTATTAAGATATTTGTAAAATATAATAGATAAATATAGGATTACAATTTTTTATTTCTGCTGCGTTTGCAAACCTTCATTAGCATAAATCAATTACTAATTAAAACACAACATCGAAACCTTCACAATCATTCTAAACAATCCAAGTGTTTTGTATTTAGTTAACACTAATTTATATGATATTTTGTTATTGTTAGTTATAAATTTTTTTAGGTACTTGCATCATAATTTTTTTAACAAATGTTTTGTAAAAAGCAGTTGTACCATAAAGGCATAATTGTAAATATATGTAGCATATAAAATGGAATAAACATAAATTTATATGTATTTTGTTATAATTTACTTAGTCGATATTTAGTATTTGAGTTTATAATATAATTTCATAGAATTGATTCAAGAAAGATTATAAATAAAGAAATTATCATATTAACTAAATTATTTTTTAATTAAATTATTAAATATAATAAATTATAAATTTTAACTCAATGACAAATTTTGAATAACTAGACTTTGCCATTAAATGACAGTCACTAACGAATCTAATTAAATTAAGTCAAACTAATAATTATTATTAGATAAAACTTAGATATTGTTTAACATGATTTTTAATATTGAATTAGTGTTATTGTGAGATGATAAGGTCCATTTTAAGAAAAAAAATGAAAAATGAAGATTAGAATATTGAGAAGATAATAAAATAAACAATTATATTATACAATAATAAGATAATATTATAAATTCAACTACATCAAACCGAAGATCAGCCCGGACCATCAACTACATCTGAACCTATTCTGATGATCCAAACAAGTGTTTTTGAAATTTTAATGGAAGCTTATATTAACAAAAGCCAAACAGTACACACTGTACACTCCTACAAAAGGAAGAACAAAAAAAAAAAGAGGTACAACCGAAGACCTCTAAGACTGGAAGTTCAAAAACTGCTAAATGTTCCAGCGACCCCTCATATCTAAACTTATACAATCCTGTTTCCCATGGGCCAAAATAACCTCCCGAATCAAGTTGACTACGTGCTCCGCTAGAACAGATTTGTGGCGCTCCTCATGTCTGTACAATCGACAATTTCGCTCCTTCCAGAGATTATAGATCACCAAATGAAAAGCAATCCTAAACAGTAGACCATCTCTCCGTCCTCTGCTAGATTCTTGCATAACCTCTGCTACCACCTCACCCCACTGGTAAGAAGAGGGAACTCTCCCTAATAAATTCATAATCCTACTCCATATCGATTTCGCATAAACACAGTCAAAAAATAGATGATCTCTACTTTCATTAACTAAGTCACATAAGACACAAATAGGGTCAAAAATACCAAACCAGTGATCTTTCGTCCGCAACCGATTCTGAATAGTCAACCACACGAAAAACGCTGCTTTAGGAGAAACGACTTGCTGCCACACTAGATCAGCCCAAGAGACCACTTCCAGCCTATCACGACCAAGTGCCTGTGCTAATTTTGATAAAAGACCCATTATGAGTAGCAGTCCAAAACCACACGTCCGGAGCATTACCGAGCCGAACACTAGCCAAGACTGACTCCATCACATATCCATACCTACATCTGCTCCATCTCTCCCTATCCCGAACCACCCCTTCCACCAATTCTACCTTGGAGATTCTATGCTTGAAACCGACCAGGTCATGACACAACCAAAGAGGGATGGAATCATGCCAATTATCAAACCAAAAATTGACAGCTACCCCATCTCCAATTCTGCACTTGATTACTGGATACACCAGCTCTCTCGCTAGCAACAATCCCTTAAAAATCCAAGAAAGTTCAGACCTCACCTGCATATGCCAAAAACTCTGTTGCTTGAGACGGTAAATCTGAATCCACTTAACCCACAGTGCTTCTCTGTCAACAAACAATCGCCAAATGCGTTTCATAAGCAAAACTCGTTGCATTTGGGATATTGAAATAATGCCCAAACCACCGTTCCTCCTGGGTTTAACAATCTCACTCCACTTGACTTTAGCACCCTTACAAGTATCATTTTTTCCCGTCCATAAGAAGGTCTTCAAAATCCTCTCTATGTCCTTGATTACCCTTTTCGGAAGGATAATATGAGCAACCCAATGCATATGCATACTATTCAACACCGAAATAATTAAGCTAACTCGCGCAGTAAATGAAAGGAACCAATTCTGCCATGCATTTATACGCTTCTTCAATCTTTCCAACAAAGGGAGGAAATCAGAATACCTGGGTTTACCACCTGTGATCAGCACTCCTAAATACCTAAAAGGAAGACTTTGAAGAGGCAAACCCACCAAACCACTCAGCTGCTCGCGATTGGGAACATTTGCTGAAATGTAAATGCTACTCTTCTGACAATTCATCTTCATGCCCGACCATCTTGAAAATGTGTCAATCAAACTTAGCATCATTCTAAGCACGTGCGAATCAGCTTTGCATAGTAAGATCAGATCGTCCGCATACATAAGGTGAGACAATTGCAATTCTCGACATAGATGATGATACTGATATAACCCATTGTTCTGCACCATCGTATTGAGAAGTCTTGAAAAACCCTCCATCGCTAGTGTGAAAAGGTAAGGGGATAACAGGTCCCCTTGCCTTATCCCTCTGCGAATCCGAATAGGTGTTGTAGGAATCCCATTGATGAGGATACTCAATGAGGAGGATTGGAGACATTGCAGAATCCAATGGCAGAACTGATTAGGCAATCCAATCCCTTGCAAGCACTCGCTCAAGTAATCCCACCCAATCGTGTCATAGGCTTTGTACAAGTCAATCTTCAAGGCGCAACTTTGAATCTTCTCACCGGACTGATATGCCCTCAATAACTCTTGCAATAATAGAATATTGTCGCCAATACTTCTAGACGGAAGAAATGCTCCTTGGGCAGAACTAACAACATCCTCTAAAACAGCTTTTAAACGGCTCGCCAATATGGAAGCGATGACCTTATACACTGTATTGCAGCACGAAATAGGGCGATAGTCCGAAATCCGCTTCGGTCTCTCCTTTTTGGGAATCAAACTGACATAAGTGTGGTTGATCTCCTGAAGCAATCTCCCTGAAGCAAAAAACTCCAGAACTGCTTCAGTGAACAACTCCCCAGTGATGCTCCAGGTATGTTGAAAAAAACCGTCCGAAAAACCATTCGGGCCAGGCGCTTTGAATGCATTAAGACTGAACAAAGCCTCCTTCACCTGGGAAGGCGACACCGGGGCAACTAAGCTTGCCAACCTATCTGGACTCGGTGAAAAATCCAGAACATTCCGAACCCCAAAACCGCTCCCCGACTCTACTGAACTGCCCATTAATTGCACAAAAAACTCCCTCACATGAGTAGACACTTAGTCTTGGCCTCTAATTGCATTACCACCCTCATCAGACAAAACGGTGATGGTATTAACATTGCGACGAGCCAAAATGGCCGCATGAAAAAACTTGGAATTGTTGTCACCCTCCTTGATCCAATGCTGCCTAGCTTTTTGTTTCAGGATCGAATCATTAAGTTTAAGAGCCTCCTGGTACTGAAACAACACATCTCCTTCAACAGCTCGCAACCGATCATTAGTCGGGTCTATGTAGCATTGTTTCTGGATATCAGCCAATTGGGCCCCTAGCTGCTTACAATTGCTTGATCGATTCATGCTAAATACCTTGATAGCTCTCTTGGCCACCCTTAATTTCTGCATCAGTTGAAAAGCTTTATAACCCCGAATATCTGTCTGCCACACATGCACAATCACCTCCATAAATCCCTCAGCTTGAAGCAAGCCATTAAAGAACCGAAAAGGTACCCCTACCCGAACTACAGAATCAGGGTGCTGAATGAGAATGGGCACATGATCCGAAAGCCCTGGTTCCCTAAACACCGCTGAATTGAGAGGGAAGGAATCTAGCCAAATTTTATTAACCAAGGCTCTATCAAGTTTCTTCCGAATGAACATATCCCCTTTTTGCTTATTCTCCCAAGTAAACCATCTACCCGCACCTCTTAAATCAACCAAATCAGTTTGACAAAGGAAATGTTGGAGTTCACTGCCAACACCGCCATGAAAAGCCGCACCACCCTCAACTTCCGACGAGTTAAGACAACAATTAAAATCGCCGGCTACCATCCATGGATCTTGCAGGCCAGTTTGAAAAACCTTCAATTCCGACCACAAATCTGCTCGTTGAAAAGCAAAATTGGAAGCATAAACTAAGGTAACCACAAAGGGCTCCTTCCCAAACACTTGACATTTCAAATGCATAAACTGTACCCCCATCTTTATCACTTGAACCTCCAACTTATCCTCATTGAACCAGCATAGGATCCTTCCGTTGTAATGAAAATCCAGGTTAGAAATGAGCTTCCACTGTTTCCCCAAAAAATCTAATTTAGTATTAGCTACCGAAGCCTTTATCTTAGTCTCCAAAAGCCCAACAAAGTATGGGTGATAGTCCGCAACTGTCTGCTTGACCATCGACCTTTTCAGGGGGTCGTTTAAACCCCTCGTGTTCCAAAGTAAGAACGTCATATCAGAAAAGACACTCAGGGGAGATGACCCCTTTGAGCTTCTTCTTCTTACTTTTCTTTTTTGCCACCGATCCTTTAGGAATCCCCACCTTAATCTGCGTGATCTCTCTAGCTTCTAAAGGGGAACCCGCCTCGAATCCTGAAATAACACTAAGTTCTACGTCCTCCTTCTGAGTTCCTCTTAGCTTCGAAGACTCTTCCAGACCACCGTCCTCAGAAGCCGAAGGAATCTACTGCTTCTCAGCCATAAGAACCGCCACCATGGGACGAATCTGAGAACATTCGGGTTGAACAACCTCTTGCGCATCACTCTCCACACCAGACAAACTCCTGAACGCCCCTGACCCTTTCTCATCTTGTGCCTTAAGCATTTGAGGCCTACTCTGATCCAGGACAGGTTCGCCTGCACCTGCCTTCCCCTAATTCCCATTCGAGTCCACCATACGAGGCTTCATCGGCAATCCAGGATAGACACCGACACCCGGACCTAGCGCGGTATCCAATTCCACCACACCCCTGTCCTCCAACAACAAATTTGCCTGCCGTCCAGATTGAAACACTCGACCTGTAGCCACCCATTTCTTTACAACCATGAGGCTTCCATGGATATGAAACTGATATACGATCTCGCACCAGATCACCATTCTCATTCAACCTCAAGATGGACAGATTGTCAGGTAGATCAGCATCCCTCTCCACTTCCACGCATATCTTGGCATATCCAATCCTATCCATGGCCGCCGTCAGCGTATCCATACAAAGGGGTTTCCTAATGCCACTAGCCAGATGGCTTAACCCTTCTACTGTCCAATATTCCATCGGCAAGTCGTGGAAATGAACCCAAATGGGCATCACCTCCACTGAACCCCTATCTAATCCCATCCCTAGACTCCATTGCCGGAGAAATAAGGGTTGGTCCCCAACGTGCCAAGGCCCTAACTCCAGAATCTCCCCTAGATCAGAGTTCGCCGAAAATTTGAACAAAAATGACCCATCCCCCATCAGCATTGTTTTTTCAAAACCCTTCTTACCCCATTTGGTTTTAGCCCACGCATTCACCAAGGGGAAGGTTGTTGGGCCCTGACTTCGAAGCCCAATGGCCTGCGACATGAGCCTTGTGCTGAAAGCCCTAAAGGGTCACTTGCAGTCAAACCACATTGGTGGTGAGCGCACACTAGTCAAACATCAAAACCATAAATTGACTTCTTCGCAAAAGACATAGCCTTAAGTCTCTAAATTGATTTGAAACAAGAATGACCTCAAACGGAGCTCTATAACTCAAGATATGATCAAAATACCTAACTGTGCTCAAATCCCAAACATGCTCTCCTAATCGACCCTTAACTTGTTTTCCCCCAAACTCTCTCCATTTAACTCCAAATGAAACCAAATTTTAAAGAGAAGACGATATATGTCTTAGAAGACTATTGGTTCAAGAATGGCCTTAATTGGAGCATGGATGAGGGAGTTATGCCCTAAACAATGGACCATGTTCATGCTCAAATTTAATTTTGACCTCTCTTGGCGCAAATGGCATACCTTTTAATCTAGATGTCGGATTGCCTTTGTTTTTGTGCCATTGGAAAGAAGAAATCTAGAGCTACACCTTTGATGAAGACCACAAAATCCAATTCAGCCTCTAAGATACTCAAAATACACAATCTTTCCAGCGCATGTCCGTTTAACGGACATGAATCGAGCTAGGAGGCCATTTTGACCCGACGGACATGAAATGGTCAAAGAGTGTTTTTCCACCTGAGAGTGTCCGTTAAACGGACACCTATGTCCGTTTAACGGACATGGGGACTTCCCAAAGTCCCCATGCCACTGCAAAACTTGTCCAAAACCTATCCAAACCTCATGAACACTTCTAATCTCCCAAAATTCATCCATTACATGCCAAAACACTTCAAAATCTCTTAATCATCAACTTCAATTCATCCAATTCTCAAACCCCAACTCCAATGATTCATCAAACTACAATTTTAAAACAATTATTCAAGTATCTCAAACACAAACCTAACATAACCAGCATTTTAACTTATGACATTCATATTTCCCCAATCCAAACATCACAACTTTATTCCATTGGAAAGACAAAAGGATCTCCTACAACATACAAGAAGACCACTTTCATTAACTCTACATAATTTTCCAGATTTCCTACATACATTCCTATCCTTATGGAAATTCAAAACATAACAATGCATGGTTTTGGAATACCATAATAAACCATAATTCAAGTGCATTTCATTTACATCAAAATCAAGTATCTTACAATGCTTTAGTGGGCATTTCAAGCCCTTTACAACATAGTTCAAAATACATCTTACACAAGTAACAATTCTTCTCAAAATGCATCTAAAGCATTGGTTTTACAAAGTTCTTGAAAATACAAAAATAAAATGATCTTGGAGCAATGCCTTTAAGCTCATTCCTCGTGATCACGCTCTTCACCTGGAGATGGGACGGGATAAGGGGGTGAGCTTTCGCTCGTGGGTAGCACGTTTATACTCGATAATAAGCAAAACAATTTCAAACCTTCATGATTATAACAATTTCTCACAAACTTCATAAAACACACATTTTTCAAATGTATCAAAACAAAGTCATAATTTTCATAAGTTTTGCATTTTTAAACCTTGCAACACATGTAAGCACCTAAACACA
>JANZLX010000213.1:4202268-4222532 GCA_025531955.1 Erythroxylum orinocense | reverse complement strand
TAAACATGCATACAAAGTCAAGAATGACACTTATTTTAAATAATTAAAATGTATCTAAAACGACACTTATTATGAATCAGAGAGAGTAAAATTTAATAATATATTATGAGTCTTTTTTTCACTTTCTAAATTACAAAACTAAAATCAGCTTAAATTAATAATTAAGTATAATAAATACAAAAATAACTTTACTAATCAAGATAAGGTTGCGTATTATTAGACCTCCTCAAATTTCGCAAAATAGTGAGATTCATAACGAGTATTGTTGTTATTGTACATACAAAAATAAATTTATAATAAAAAAATGAGGGTAAAGAGCAATTTAAATTTTTATTTGATGAATATTTATTATTTTTAAATATGTATTCAATAAATTATACATATAATTTAAAAATTATATATTTTAAATAAATTATTTAATAAAACATAAAATTTTAGAAATCAAACCATAAACTCCCCCAAATTGCAAATTGAGTATTTACAATTTAAATCATTAGCTTAATCTTAATTTTATTGCTCCATGTACCAATGAACCTTAGTGCCTCCTAATATCTAGTTCAAATCATTAATAGGTTCTATAGTTAATAATGTTCTCACTCAGGACTAAAGTAATGTTGTCTTCTTGAACATGACATAATTTGTGTAAATATGGGTCCTTAAAATGATTAATTATACGTTAATTTAAAGATAAAACGAGGTAGATGATGGTACTTAAATGGTCATCAAGGCATTTTAGATTGACCAAATCTCTACCTTTTCTTTAATGTCTTCTATAGATTTTTCTTTACTCCTTTTGGAAGGTTTCCATCCCGAATCATATTACAATTACCTTTAACATTGCTATTTAATATTGTTTTAAAAACTAGAACGAAAGTTAACCCAATAAGACGAGAAATTTAGGATTCAAAAGATTCAACCGATATTAGATCGTCGTAAAACCTGTTAAAAATTGAATAAAATTAAAGAATTTAAAAAATAATTAAAAATTTTTAAGTTTAATTGAATATAGAGACAGCTAAATTAAAATCAATTGGTTCATTGTAATTTTTAAAATTTGATTAATTTGTAAAAATTAGTTGATTAATTAATAAATTAATCAATTTTTAACAGCAAAGATTAATAAACTAAATCGAAACGAAAAGTTGAAAATCGAGCTAAAAAATTAACACTCACTATTAAATTAGTCTAATAAATTCAGTTTTTAAAACATTGTCATTAAAGATTAATGTTAGTAAATCTTTATAGCTAGAAAATAAATAAAACAGACACATTTTCCTCTAAAAATATATTAACTGAAAATATCTTGTTTTTCCTTTTTACTTATATTCAATGTAAACAGCAAAAAAAAATATTAATTTGATTTACTAAACCATATTATTTTCTAAAAAAGTAACTGAAATCCAAATGTCAGTTGGTATTATCGAAAAGCGTACGGATGTTAATGTGTGCTAACTCTAACTTCTAGACGACAGCAAAAATACTCTTTCATACTTTTCAAAATTGGTCATGCTAATGGACAGTGATCCGACAGATAAAAGGCAGTGTTTTAAAAATCGGATTAAATTGGTCGATCGGATCGAAAAATTGGTGAATCGGAGCATGAAATAGTCCGATTTAGTCTGTATTTTTTGTGAGTGATTAATCCGTTTATTTTGCGATCGGACAGGTAAAAACCGTTGAATCGGTGAAAAAAAGAACCGACCGGTCTATTTAAAATGTCTTGATTTTGATGATTTCAACTTGAATTAATATTATGATTAGTGATCTTTTGTAAAAAAAATTTGATGAAATATGACTAGTGAGCTTTGTTATCTTATTTTATATTGTGTTTGGCGAATTTTTTTTAAAAATGTATATTTTGAAGTCTAAACGTTTAAGTTTACAATTATAGAAATAAATAATTAAATAATATGTTTAAAAATTATTTTATATAATATATATATATAATAAAATTTGATATATTTATTAATCACCGGTTCAATCACGGTTGAATTCCGGTTGAACCATTAACCCTTGAATCAGTTGCTTATCCGGTTTAATCACCGGTCCGGTTTTTAAAACATTGGATGAAAGCTTCGATATTGTTTCGGTATTGTTTCGGAGTGAGTCACTGGGTGGTTGTTCTTATTTTTGTGTGTCATTCTGTGCTATTTTCATCTTATCCATTTATTAATATTGTTTTGGAGGGACACAGAAACGATTGTTCCCGTTTTTACGCGTTACTCTGTGTCATCCATTAACATTTAATAGATGAATGAAATGAAGAAAGATACATGAAAACGAAAACAGAAATTTGTTAGAACAAAGTCTTGTCCACCTCCTTCTCTCTTGGTGATTAGCTCAAAAATCCTGATGAGCAGAGCAATCGTCTATTCTTTATAGAAATTGATCCGAGTTTCACGTAAGCCAACACTGAACGTGTTGTTCTTGTGAAACGAAATAGGCAAAAAGTGAGAAATTGGTATAATCAAGGAAATAGATTAATCGCACGCATACCATACTTTCACTCACTTTGACTCATGCATGTAAGCTTAGCTACCCAAGGGTAGACCTGATCGTAAGCTAAAGAATAAAAAACAAAGGCAAAGGGAATGTCGATTTGGTCGCATTTAACAAAAGAGGAATAATGTTGACGGTGGCTAGTGCATGGAATCTCAAATCTAGATAATGTTAATCAGTACGACTTGTTTATTATGTTGGAGAAGTTATTAACGTAAAGTCGTTGAAGTTAGTGGACAAACACGTTATGCTATGTTTCCACATAGCACCTTCCACATTGGACGATTCTACTTGTACAATATGCATCTATAAGCTGTTTTGGAAAGCATGTCACGATGCACTTTCTTTTCACTAACTAATTATTTAGATATGTCCGCCATTGTTGTAAAATCATAGATTTCGAAGTTATTCACCTTCTCTGGTGAAATGTAGTAACTTAATATTATATACCCACAATTAGTTTCTTGATATAGGGTAAACATTTGTGGTGGGAGTTCCATAATGAGTCCTTAACTCCTTATATAAAACATAAGGGAAATGCAATATTTTGAAGAAAAAATTGATTTGTTGCGTCTTTTCTTAATTTCCTTGAATATAATGTGAATATCTCATTTTTATTAATTTAAAGAAATTAGCCAAGTCATCTAACATTTATTTAAAATTGTAGAAAAAAGTTAAAGGAAAAACATTACTGATAGAAGTGGGGAGCTCACTTTCATGGAAGATCTACGTCATGAATCTAGTGATGAAACATACTCATAGACTCTAACACCACAATTCCACCCAAAATTTTAAGACATTAAATTTATACTCCCTCCGATTCATAATAAGTGTCGTTTTAAAAAAACGTACGCTTATTAAGAAAGTTAATGAAATTATAGATATACCCTTATTAATACTTCTATAAAGTTACCTCTTGACCTCCGTAAATTTATAAATGTGAGAGAAATTACATATTAAATTGTCTTGAAATTGTGATATATGTAATTAAGATGAGAAAGAAATTAAAAATTAATTTTGGAATTAAAATTATAAACATGCATACAAAGTCAAGAATGATATTTATTTTGAATAATTAAAATGTATCTAAAATGATACTTATTATAAATCGGAGGGAGTATATCCTTTATGAGTTCGTGTCTTTTCAACGTGAGATTCCTATTCACACATTGATATTCTAACATAGGCTAAGTATGCATCTTCAGCTAGACATATAAAACTATCCTGTTGTCAGCTATCTACATGTAGTATTTACCTAATAGGTGGGAAGTTCTTAAAAAAAAAACAACTAATATAGGAAGAAGTCAGAACCCACTTCAGAACTTTTTCTTTTTGATTTCTTCCAGAAGATATAGTAAAGCTCAAAATTCCTGGAGAACCTTATCACACCAAGAACATAGTCCACAAGAAAAGACGTGGAGCATAGCAAAAGAAATCTTCTGGTGAAGACATCATCTGCACGTATCCTCCCTCAAGAATGTCACGGTATCATTATGAGGTGATTGACATTACGAATCCTATTTCAGAGAAGTATATTAACATGTCTCTGAGACCACTTCATGCTTTTGGACACATACCACTTTTTGGAGAGACTTTGTGAGCAAGACCAAATGATATATTGTTTTATTCTTATCGATCTTGCCAATTTTCTTGTCTCTATCCACCGCTTTCTGTCACGTTCGACCTTAGCCACATATTTCTCTCAGAGCTGATGATAATGGTCGTGTCCTATTACACTTACATGAACTGAAAAAAATACAAAAACATATAATGGAACATGAACGTTAGATTCTACGTTGGTAGGCCCAATACCGATGCATATAGGCGTCAGAAAATTTAAATTCAGGGAATAATGGGGGATGAAATTTGATTCTGTCTATGTCTGTCTGGTCCAAACCTTGTGGGATCTAACCCTTTCTCTAGATTCGATTCGATGAAAGTTCCTCAATCCCCAGAAACAAACTTTGTTCATTGAAAGCCTTTACGTTTTCAAGTCAAAACAACAAAAATTTTGCCCTTTACTTTTTCCTTTTATCGATCATCCATTTGGATAGCTGTTGGATGTCATTAATCTCTTTAAGTACGTTGTTTGAACATGTAGGCAATAATTATTTTCAAGAAATTCAATAAACCCAATTAAAGTGATTTAATTAAATTTTAAGCTTAAAGTATTTAATAAAATATGTGTTAATTTTATATGTGTAGAGATCACGGTAACAATTTCTTATTTAATGATAAGTCTAACTAAAAATTATAAACCCGTTAAGTTTAAGATTTTACCTCTATAAAATATGTTTATAGTGCCGAAATTATAATTGAACTATTAGATTTTTCTTAACATTCCCATCACTAGCGAAAATCACAAAATAGGAATCGACATACTAACTTGAAAGATCATAAGTTTTCACTCATCGAATTCAGGTACACTTTTGCTTTTATATCTAAATGGTTTAATATAAGTTTTTGCACTTTAGGCAAGAATTTGTACCAATTAAGGTTTAATACAAGTATTATCAAAACCTACTCATGTTTTTTTTTTGGCTATAAACGAACAAAAAAGGAAAGTTATGGTTGGAGGGCACCAATGCCCTCCCAATCTTTCTCGAAAAGAGGATGTAATTAAATTGAAGGTTCGGCACAATAAGTAAGTCCCTGCGAAAAGGAATGCGCGAAATCAGTAAGTATGTTTTTTATAATGAATAGTTATAATCTTCTATGTGCAATTCAAACTTTGTTCATAAAAAAAATTGCTCTGGATTTAGCTGTCCAAAGATCAGTTAATGGCCTTAAAGTTAGTAGCAGTAGGCATGTCATTCTAAGTTTATGATGGCTTACTAATATAAGTCTTTAAATAAAGGGAAAAAGTCAAAATTATTAATAAACAGGAAAATCCGTAATTCTTAATGCATCAAACATGCTTCTAGTCTGCACGTTGATATGGATCTTTTTTGTTAAGATGTGGAAAGAACTACAAATGTGATTGGTGTAACCTTACAATTTTAAATTTTGATTCATATTGATGTATGGATCACAACCATAAACAAGGACATGACCAATGTATATTGTATCAACCGATTCAGTATTGTTTAATTGAATATATAAATTTAATTTAAAATTTTCAATTTTGTTTAGGATGTTAATTATTTTGAAAATTCTATATAATTAATATAAGGAGCATGCATGACCATATAATTAAGGACTACGAATTAATCATTTTTATGCTTCAAAATCACACTTTAGTTTGATATTTTTTTATTGGTGTTCGAGAATGACTTATTTGAAGCAACATAAAGTAACATCTCTTGTGTAGGTTAATTTCTATTAGAACATTGATTGGTTTGCTTGTCTATTGTTCATGTAAATATTAATTGGCCCAAAGTAAGGTTAGTATTTGGCTAAACTATATGCACACCTGCGAGAATAAATATATGACAATTATCAGGTTTTTCATGTGAATAATAAATTGGTTCAAAGAAGGCTTATTATTAGACATGATTTATTGTCAATGTTTGATTATTACACTAAGAGTGCCACTTATAAGTTAATATTTCTATCCAATGACTAAATATTATTGTCGTACGTGGTATCTTGTTATAGAGTTCTCCCATATTTTGAATTAGAATTTGATTGAGTATTAATAAGTTTCTAATGTGAGCATGTTTTATTTTGTGGTCCAGTTAATTCTTCTGCAGCTAATATTTCTGCTAACACCAATTCAATTCATGCACTCAATGGCGCAAGCTTTAAGATATAGCAGGAAAATGTCATTATTGTTTTTGGGGTTATGGATCTGGGCCTTACTCTAAGGATAGAATGTCCTACTACTCTTGCAACTACTAGTACTCCCAACCAAAAGAGGGAGAAGTAGGAACATTATGATCATAAGAGTGCCATTCTAGCAGCATTTAGGGGCATTATGTCTGAGGAGGCTATTACAATTAAGTTCTTTATTGAAATCGAAAAGAGATTTTCCAAAATGGAAAAGGTGAAAACCATTACGCTCTTATCAAACCTCTTATCAATGAAGTATAAGGAAAAAGAAATCATAAGGAAGTACATTATAGAAATGTCTCATCTTGCTTTGATACTAGTTAAGTTAGAACTATTTGAAGATTTACTTGTGCATTTATTTTTGATATTTCTTCTTGCACAATTCAGTCAATTCAGGGTGAGCTATAACTGTCAAAAGGACACATGATCCCTCATTAAGCTCTTTTCTTATTGTGTGTAAGAAGAAGATATGATAAAACAAGAAATAATTGAGAGTGCTCACTTGGCCACAACATCCAAAGATAAAACAAAGAAAAGAAAGAAGAGTAAGAAAGCTATTTGTAAAGGTGCAGGCCGCAATATCATACTTGACATGTAAACAAATATATGTTTCTTGCTTGAATTTGTTCTGAGGTTAATTTAGCTTCAGTGCCTAGACACATTTAGTGGATAGATTTTGTTGCTAGAACTCACATAAGTGTATCTAAGTAAGGTTGTTTATGTTGTCGAAAGCCAAGTGATAGTGAAAGATACATCTTTGTAGACGATGGTAAGTAAATGGGAGTAGAAATAATAAGGACATTTCAATTATTGTTAAGAATTAGATTTTATTTGGATTTGAAAGAGACTTTTGTTGTACCTTTTTTAGATAAATTTTGGTTTCTATTTTTTTCGGATAAATTTGGTTACTTTTACTTATTTACAAATAAGAAATTTAGTCTTTTTCAAAATTTGAATCTTATTGGTATTTATTCCTTGATGGTAAATGATAACCTTTATATACTCGATACTATTACTCCATCCAATGAATCCTTGCATAATAGTGCACAAGTTATTGAAAGAAAATTAACCAATGAGAATTCTTCTTTTGTATAGCACAAACGTTTAGGTCATATCTCTAAAAAGAGAATTGAAAGGCTTGTGTTTAATGGAATTATTGGTCCCTTGATTTTACAAACTTACATGTATGTGATATTGTATAAAATGGAAATAGATAAACTAAAAGAGATTAGATGTTAGCTGATATACATACGTGTTGTAACTGATACATAAAGACATATACGGACCATTTGTTATGGTATCTTGGAATGGTGAAAAATATTTTATCACTTTCATAGATGAATAATTAAGATATGGTTATATATATCTCAGTCATAAAAAATCCCAATCTCTGGATCTGTTTAAGAAATTTAAGGTTGAAGTTGAAAATCAAATTGGCAAAAGGATTAAGAGCACAAGATCTAACCGAGGTGGAGAAAGTTCAGGTGAATAATGACCAAGCCCATTGCCAAATACTTTGACCAATATGGAATTGCCTATAATACACAGTACCAGGCACTTTTAACATGAATGGTGTAGTTGAAAGACGAAATAGAATGCTTAAAGAAATAGTAAGAAGTATGATTTCTCATGCCACCTTGCTAGAATCCCTTTGCAATGAGAAAATAAAGATTGTACCTTACTTACTCATTAGAGTTCCAACTAAAGCAACTACCAAAACCCCTTATAAGTTATGGATAAGCAAGATACCTAACTTGAACCATTTACACATTTGGAATTATCTAATAGAGGCTGGGCTATATAGGCCAAAATTAAACTTAAGAATTAGTTGCTATTTTATTGGACACTTTAAAAGATCTAGGTGTTTTTGTTTTTGTAATTCCACAACTACAGGAATATTTGGGATAAGGAATGTTCAGTTTTTTAAGTAGGTTGATTTTTTTTGGGGGGACGGGGAGATAAGGTCAAAGACTTCAACCTAGAGGAGGAAAGTTTTATTATTCCTCAAGCTATTCTTGATATTAGTCAATAAGCAACTTCATATCAAAGCAATGTTCCTCCCATACAAATTCAAGAAGTTATTCCAGAAGTCAAAACTCAACAACCTCAAGAACCAATACCACTAGGGAGATCCACTTGAGAGGGAAAGAGTACAATGTTGAATGATTATGTTGTATATATTCAAGAAAATAAGTATGACATTGGGATGGTGAAAGATGATTTAGTTAACTTCTATCAAGTCATATAAAGTTCTAGCTCTCAAAAGTGGATTGTAGTCATGAATAAGAAATGAAGTTCATAAAAGAAGATGATGTTTGGGACCTTATCCCATTACCTGAATGTGTAAAACCCATTAGCTACAAATGGATGTTTAAGATTAAGAAGGATTATATGGGTAAAGCAAAAAGATATAAGGCACGTCTAGTAACTAAGGGCTTTACTTTGAAGGAAGGAATTGATTAAAAAGAGACTTTCTCTCTAGTTTCTTCAAAAGACTATTTTATAATCATTATGGAATTAGTGGCACACTTTGTTCTTAAGTTACATCATACAGCTATTAAAGCTCCATTTCTTAATGGCGACATTAATAAGATGATTTCTATGCCGCAACCATCAAACTTTGTGTTAGGAACCTAAAGAAAATAATTCACAAATTAAAGAAATTCATTTATAGACTCAAACAAGCTTCTTGTCAATAGTATTACAAGTTTCATCAGGTTTTCATCTCATTGGTTTTAAGATGAATATGGCAGATGAATATGTATACCACAAGTTTAATGGAGCAAACATATTTTTTCTAGTTTTATATGTCAATGATGTGCTACTTGTCAATAATGATGTAGTATTATTGCACAAAACTAAGAGATTTCTATTTCAAAATTTTAAGACGAGAGATCTTGGAGACACCTCTTTTGTATTAAAGATCCAAATACATCAAGATTGTACTCATAGTATTCTTGGATTATCACAACATGCTACATGGAGAAGGTTCTTAAGAGATTTAGGATGCAAAACTATAAAGTAAGGGATACCCTTGTATTTAAAACGGACATATTTAGTCTCAGTAAGTGTTGAAAGAAAGAATTTAAGGCTAAAGATATGCAAATGATTCCTTATACATCAACAATAGGGAGTCTTATGTATGCTCAAGTAAGTACGTGTCTAGATATTCTATACGTTGGTAGGAGGCAAAGTAGATATTTGAGCAATCTTAGGTTAAACCATTAGGCAACAACCAAAAGAGTCATAAGATATCTGCATAAAACTAAAAACTATATGCTCACATATAGGAGATCGGATTAGTTTAAGATTATTGGGTATTTTGATTTTGATTTTGCTAGATGTAAAGAAAGTAGGAAAATACTTCAGGCTATATCTATTTGTTAGTTAGAGGGGCTATTTTCTAAAAAAGTGTTAAGAAAACACTCATAGTCTCTTCTACCATAACAGTATAGTTTATAGCATGTTATGAAGTGTCTAATCATAGGATATGGCTACAAAATTTTATCATAAGGCTACGAATTCTATATGACATTAACAAGCTACTTAAGAAACTTGGTGATAATAATTCAATGGTCTTGTATTACAACAGTAGTAGGAACTCAACAAAGTCTAAGCATATAAATATGAAGTTCCTGAAGGTTAAAGAAAGAGTTTAAAGTGTTCAAAAGGTTAAAGAAAGAGTTTAAAGTGTTTAAGTGTCTACTGAGCATATTGGGACAAACTTCATGGTTGTAGGTTCACTCACTAAGGAGTTACGAGTTTGTATCCTTAATATTTTTCAAATAAAGACACATCATATGATTATTTTATAGTTAATACTGCAATAATAAAGTTTACAATTTTATTGCTATGTTGAATGTATTTTTTAGCTTGTTCTCATAAGGAACAAAGTTTAGAGAATAAGTTTTAAAGGATGACAGGTTGGAAATAGTCATAATAAGATCACATTACATGAAATTTTCATACTCACATCCTTTACTGACCTATATCATTCATCTATACTAAAATATGTGACCATTGATGGATTTAGTTATACTCAATATAAAGGAAACGGCTTTGATCCCTTGTTAGCATATATATGATGGATGAGGTTATTCTATATGCCTATGGTGATAGCATATTTGCCCTCATAATGGTTTTGGCATAATATACAATTATTAAGGTTTCACATACATATAACATAAGTGGGAGATTATTGGAATAAACCTCAATAAATTGCTGAGCTTATATTTATATTATGAGAATATTGTATATTATGCACTATTGTTAATGTTGAGCTCAATTAAAGTGATTTAATTAAACTGAGCTTAAACCATTATATATATATAGAAATGACGATAAAAATTTCATATTTGATGATGGACCAAATTAAAAATTGTAAGCACATTAAGTTTAGGGGTTTACCTCTACAAAATATGATTGTGGTCCCCAAGTTATATGTATGGCTATTAGGTTTCTCTTAGCATCCCGGTCGCTAGCAAAAATCACCAAATAGGAGTCAACATACCAACTTAGAAGATTATATTCCAAATTTTCAATTCAATTTAATGATTCACAGCAATAGATTCAATTATGATCCCGTAGTTATGTCTCAAAGATATAACATGAATATTGTGTTATAGGCAATGATCTGTACCAATTAAGCTTTAATACAACAATTATTAGATGAATGGAATTCAATTTCTTTTTTTTAATCATCAAGTTAATCTAATTTAAACACAAATTTGATAAATTCTTCTTGCTCAAGAGAGAGAATAAAAAGGGACTGGAAAATAGATTGTAAAAATATTTTTTACATTTATTAAAATTTAGATTTATATTATTTTTATTATTATAAGCTATTTTAATAATTTTACCAATACCATCACAACTACTTCAAAAATAACAAAGACAAGTGTGGATGGTCCAATTGTTGGTTGTCCACAAACTAAACTTCAGGCCTATATGATTCAAGTAATGGGGATGGTGGTCTTTCGATCATTTTAACAAAATGTCATTTTTAATTCGATAATAATATTATTCTTATCAAAATATATTAGAATATAAATATATGGAAATGTATCTTACCTAATGAGACAAAAGCCTAGAGAGTCCATATTGAACTGCAGATTTAGTACACATGAATATCCTTTGTGGGCCGAGCATTCCAGCCCGAATTAAAACTAAGCATAAGCCCGAAAGCAGACCCCACAGAACTAGCGCGTACAAGTTTCACAGTTGAAGAATTGAAATCTTTGAAAAGTCGGGAAAACCCTTATTTAATAAAGAAAGTTATTCATTAGAACTTTTTTATAAAAAAAACCGCCCATGGATTTGTCTATTGCCTCCACTTTAATCAAATAAAATTATCTATGTCAGTTTTTTTGTTCCAATCTTGTTTTAAAATATTTTATTCACATTTATATAGAATTTACATAAATATATAGATTAGATAAATTGAAACAAGATTGAAATAACAAAACTGGTATTAGTGTTTTGAAACTTGAACCGAACATTAAACCGGAGGCCTTACTAATCACCGATTTAACTCGCTCAATCACCGGTTAAACCGGTGTGACGTTATAATTATGCAATAATTATATTTAATTATATGTAATATTAATAATATTAAAAAAAATATAAAAATATACCAAATAATATTTTTTAAAAAATTATTGAACTAATGATCAGATCAGTCGAACTGGACCGATTTGATCGTTCAATTGACCAGTATTGATCGATTCTCACTGATTCAATTGAGAACCAATTTTTAAGAGTGAATTGGACCGAATAATCAATCAATCACTAATCAAATCGGTCAATCCGATCTGATTTTTAAAACTATAACAGGTACAGATGATGAAGTCTCTTCACTAATTCTACGTGAATGATTAACCCACGTCCCCCTCACTAATTCTACGTGAATGATTAACCCACATGCTAGAGACGGAAAGTCGATGGCCCGATTGGGGGAAGAGAAGACTCCAGTGGTTTTAAGGCACAAGTTTATTGCTTGACGAATTCATTGGTCAATCATTAATCAACAGGAGCCAATGGCTGACAGGCTGAGTCACTTTCACGGCGCATCCCATCTATGATAGCTTGATCACATGTACATTTTGACTTGTAAAGATTTTTAATCCATACATTACATTCTTAGGTAGGGGGAGACATTCACACGTTTTTATTTATGTAAACAGTTTGCATAAATTTTTAAGAAAAGCAACTCAATCACGTTAAAGATATCAATTAGGCTCAATCGTTTTGTTTTTCGTTTTTTCTGAGTCTCGAAATTTGAAAAGGTCCAATTTTACGCAACCTTACTCTTATATAATAGAAAAGTTTTTGTTTGTTTAAGATATTCTCACCCACTACCTTACTACTTCGAGGGTATGTACTAACGAATTACTCTTCGAGTCAGTGCATCATGTGTGATGGGTCCAGTCTCTCTATAATTTATAAACACGAGCATCCTAGGCAAGAACCCAACGGTACACGACAATCATGTCTGGTCGAAACCTAGGTCGTCTTATGAAGCCTTCTGTGTCCTCACTTCGATCCACTTCCTTACAAGTTGAATAGCAACTTTGCGGGGGGGGGGTTTTGTATGGTAGCCAGTAGCCACATGTCTGACAAAGGTCATTATTCCGATCGTGCCTAATCGTTTCTTACGTCAACAATCATCTTAATTACACATTTGGTAGTTTTCAATAATGAAATTAACGTATACTATATATGATTATGAGATATATTAATTACTGATAACGAAATTAGGACAGAAAAGCCAATTGGAATAGTCAAGCGGCTATCAATAATCGACTATTCAACAACAAGGCAATCATGTAAGATAAAGCAGAAAGACAAGTTTCAGAGTTAAATTGACAAATAGCTTCAGCTTTCATTGCCAGTTGTGTCCAAGTTGGTTCGATTAATCAGATTAACTAGGTCAAAGCAACCTGTTCATTTGCAGTATAAAATTAGAGATAGAACCTTAGCTTTATGACAGCTTTCTCAAATTGGTCATCCTCTACTTTAGTATCATATTGAAATTCTGTCTTAAGTTGGCTCGCAAAGTTAACAATATTTTAAAAATCGAACAAAAAGTTAAACTGGTAAGACAAGAGATTTAAGGTTTAAAAAATTCAACCGGTATTAAACTGTTATAAAATCGGTTAAAAATTAAATAATTTGAAATATAATTGAAAGAGATAAGAATTTGAAATTTAATTAAAAAGAAATTATTAAATAAAATTAATTAATTAATTATAGTTTATTTTGACCTATTAATTAATAAACCGATCTTTTTTTTAACAATAAGAGTTATTAAACTAAATTGAAATAAAAATTTTAAAACTAAACCGAAAAATTTAACGGTTCAAAATTTTTACGATTGAATTGGCCAAATTAATTGAATTTTTTAATCATCAGAATTTACAAAAGTCGTTGCCAATTTACCTAAGGAAGAAAATAAAGAAAGGTTTGTTTTAAAGAGTTGATAAAACAAAATAAAGTATGAGCTATTAAGTTATCCACGTAATGTTAATCATTAATTATTGGACATTAAACATGTATTTACACTTTAGGACTAAAGTCTTCGTTGTGATGTTATTGTGTACGGGTGGTTTACAGTCTTCTTCACGTTCGTTTAAGTAGGACCGTTCGAGCTGACTAGTGACTACTAAACCAGAGGATCCAACTAGCGCGCAGTCGAAGCGTCGAGTCATATAACTATTTATCGTAAAAAGAATGGATATCATTGCGGGGCTACGCCTTCGCCATCCACATCTCATCGGCTGACGATCACCCCCCACCGGTTGGGTCAAGCTCAACACGGATAGTGTTTGCAACTATTTTGTCCTTTCTGCCACTACCGAGGGTCTGATCCGGGACAACATAAGCACTTAACTAAGCAGTTTTGCTCAAAATCTCGGCTGGTGCTTCCCGGTGTCATTCGAGTTATGGGGTCTGTATACTAGACTCATGCTGGCGTGGAACCTAGGTTATCGACGGATCGAACTTGAAGTGGACTCGGAAGTGGCGCTGAACCTTTTCTCCTCCTTAACTAGCCGGACAGAATCTCATAACCCCATCCTTACTGGGATTCATGAACTATTTTCTTGTAATTGGACACTGGTGTCTTGGCATATCTATTGTGAGAGCAACAAATGCGCTGATTAGCTAGCGTCCTACGCTAGACAATTTGGGCTCAGAACTATTATTTTTGACACTACAACTGTTGGGTGTCATGTAATCCTTCTGGAGGATCAATTGGCCTTTGTTTTCCTAGACGTTTTTTGTAATTGCCTTTCCCTTTGAATTAAAAAAAATGTATATCCTTATCAACCACCATGGCCCACTTAATCTTTTTACTTTTTAGAGAGTATTCCTGGATACCCACACATTGATAAAGGACACATGGACATGTTAGGTGGCTTCTAACACAAGAACATGCTATGAATAACCCCTTTGATCCGCTTTATCAAATAACTTACTTTGTATCTTGGACTTGAACGGATTCTATTTGTATGTGTGAGGCCATGCGTATCGTATCACACAAAACGGCCAATCTTTATTTCTCAGGAATAGTTCCGATTAGGTTCACTCTACCAGTAGATATAGAGCTTTTCCTATGTGAAAATTTATAATCTTATGCAAGTTTGTGAATGATTGATTAACCCCCTTGCTAGTTTTGTTGACTAATATCCACTTGTTAACACAGAAATCGGTAATGGCTGGCACACTTATCTCAGTCGGCGCAGCCCACAGTGAAGCAGACTTAACTTGCATGCTACGTCCAAGTTGGTGTTCCGTTTTATCTCCTACCCTGTATTTTTTCCGAGAATCTTCAGTTTTTGGACCACATTCCCAGGGACCAAACGGATAGTTCCAACTCAAAAACAGTTTCAAATGGGCGTACAAACGACGGGGGCAGTTACAATAAACCAAGGCGGTCAATAATCTACGTAACAACCCGAAACATCATCGAAAGTCTCTTTCAAACTTGGAATCAATGTCATTATAATACAATTTCCTCGCTGGCAGCATGATTCTAATTCAGCTGGCTTTACGTTAGGCCACTTCCTTCTTTGTGTATATATACATACACCAAACTATAATTGTTCTCAGTCAAGCATATCTAAAGCTTCTTTGATCCATCTTTTGATAATCATAAACATGGGACGGTTCAATGTCTTGCTTGTCTTGTCGCTAGCTTTTAGTTTGTGCCTCTTTCCAAGTACCATATCGGCGCAACTCAAACAAAACTATTATGCCAGCATTTGTCCGAACGTGGAAAGCATCGTCAGAGGTGCAGTGCAGAAGAAATTTCAACAGACTTTTGTCACTGTTCCGGCAACCATTCGCCTGTTTTTCCATGATTGCTTCGTCCAGGTAATGTTTAATTTAAATAATGTTCAATCTTTTTTTAGATTGGCAAAATAGATTACTGAAGTGAGTTAAATCGGTGTTTGTTGATTATACGAACAGGGTTGTGATGCTTCCGTTATAGTTGCATCAACTGGAACCAACAAGGCGGAGAAGGACCACCCCGACAATCTGTCCCTTGCCGGAGATGGATTTGACACCGTGATTAAAGCCAAAGCAGCAGTTGATGCTGTACCACGTTGCAGAAACAAGGTCTCTTGTGCTGATATACTCGCCATGGCGGCAAGGGACGCGATTGCTCTGGTTAGTATGCAATAATGTTAGTTCGCACGTTTCCCAAGTCATGTTCAAAGGGTAGCATTATTTGATTTTTCACAGGCTGGTGGGCCTTCATATGCTGTGGAACTGGGAAGATTGGATGGTCTAAGCTCAACAGCCTCCAGTGTCAATGGAAAGTTGCCTCAGCCAAATTTCAATTTGAATCAGCTCAACTCTTTGTTCGCTGCTAATAAGCTCTCTCAGACAGACATGATCGCTCTCTCTGGTACACCACAAAACCAAAACATATTGTAAATCAATCACACAAATTCAACACCTTAATTTTTGTTCGTTTCGCAGCCGCACACACCGTAGGATTCTCTCATTGCAGCAGGTTCTCCAACAGAATATACAGCTTCAGCCCTCAAACTAAGGTCGACCCTTCTCTGAACAAGACATACGCAACCCAACTACAGCAAATGTGCCCCAAGAATGTAGACCCGAGAATAGCAATCAACATGGACCCCATCACGCCCAGAGCTTTCGACAACGTCTACTACAAGAACCTACAACAGGGCATGGGTCTGTTCACCTCGGACCAGGTACTCTTCACTGACTCAAGGTCCAGATCGACCGTCAATGCATGGGCCAGTAGCTCATCGACGTTTCAACAAGCCTTTGTCACTGCCATGACCAAATTGGGACGAGTCGGCGTCAAGACAGGCAAGAACGGCAACATTCGACAAGACTGTTCCGTTTTGGGGTAACGAGAGAAATTTGCCAGAACTTGAGGTTGTGTGTTAGAACAAGATGCAATTGATTTCAGCTAGGATCAAGTCACTCTTTAAAGTACAAGTTTCTGAGTCAGCAAAAATACAATAAAAAGACATTTTTTTGTTGTGAGTTGATCAGCTTGCGTGCTATGTTAATAAGCTCTCCTGGGTTGATGTAATTTCTGAAGAAATAAAGAAATAAAGAGGGATCATCTTTTTTTTCCTTCTGTATCAAAATTTATTTCATCTAATTAATCAAATCCACATGGAAGTAAGTTTGATTGAAAAATAAATTGTTTAATAAAAATTAATTATTTTATTTTATTTTATACGAACTTATTAATTCACAAAAATTGATTGTTTAATTAACAAATTGATTGACTTTTAACAAAATAGTTATTAAAGTAAATTGAGATGAAAAATTAAAAATTGAACTAAAAAGTTAGACAGTTCAAATTGTTTAATGTTAAACCGACCAAATCAGTTGAATTTTTTAATAATTGGGATTTAATTTTAAGCTTATGAATTTCTTTTTACTATTAAAAAAGAAAATTTACTATTTTTAGATGACCACAAATTCTAGCGATAGTGTGATATGAGAGGTAACTCAATTCGGGAGATCAGATTCTCTGTCCAATTTTACTCTGTTTTATTTTGACTCATAAAATCTCAGCCATTCATTTTTTGGGACCCACATAAATAAACGACTGAAATTTACTGGACACAATAAGACACCATAATATTGAACAGGAGATTTGGACTCTAACAAGAGAGACATCAACTACAATTTCTAGCTGAACCTCCATAAGCCTTGCAGCTATGATTGGTATCCAAATTTGCAAGCTCCATCATTTGGCACTTTTCCCTTAGGAGAGCCACTTCTAACTAACTAAGCTGGAGCACTAGAAATGATTGAATTATTGTTGGTGTTTGAGTCTTTTATTTAGAAATGGTTGTGTTGTTGGTAATATGGTCTTTAATTTGGTCTTTGTGGATGCTAAACATGTTTTAATCATGTTTTGTGTTTTTATGGTGAGGGGTACACTAGTAGGGCTCCTCGTGTTGCTGTAAGTATCCTCGATTGGGGTAGAGATTGTAACCTTTGACAATTTCTCGATGCAAATAATTTTTATTTATTTATCAATTTTTTGCATTATGAAAAAAAAAAACTCCAAATTGCTTTTTGTTGGCTTGCATTTAAACAATAGCTAATTAAGCAAGATACGACAACGTTCTTCACAACTTGAATCGGTAACATTTTGTAGAAAGGGTACTCATCAAAGCTTTCAGAATTTACCTAATTGGGGATTGTGTGATCTGGGTCTACAGTGGATAGTCAATGTGGTAACGTTGCATCTCCACCAGTTCGAGAACCCAAAGGTAAGGAAAATTTTGCTTATTTACGTCGCCTCAAATTCTCTGTCTCAAATAGGACAGAATTTTGTGGTAGAGTTATATCGACATAAATAAATGGTTTGAATCAAATAAATAAGAGTTGTACATAAATTTTGGGACAGAGAAACAGTGGATCATATCCCGTTTACATCTGTCTTCCTCCTCTTGTCATAATCATGGTTCCTCATGGAAGGTCTACTTTTTTTAACTTATTGCCTTAATCATTGCCTTAATCACTATATGAAACAGCGGATGAAAATATTTGATAAATGATTGATTGAGTTGACAAATTTAACTCAATCAATTGAAAAATATATATATAGGACCGTTTTGTCTTGCTGTTTAAAAATGTAATATGCATGTCAATAATACCCACTATGTCACTCTTAAAATATAACCGTGATGTTCGTGATAGGAATTGTCACGGTGTAATATAAAGTGTTACAGGGTGTCATAAGTCTGTTATGCCTGTGAGTTTTTTTTTTAATTTTTATTATTTTAATTTTAATTACGCTACTATTAGTTTAATAAAAAAATTCAATTTAATTTACAGACATAAAATTAAAATGATAAAAATGAAAAAGAAGGATACTTATTTTGATTTCACATTGTTATGCCTATGACACGGATTTTTTATTATTTTAATTTTATTTTTTAATCAAAATTTTATGATAAAATTTGAAAGTTTAAACATGATTAATTAATTTATAAATTGATAAAAAAATATTAAATTAAATTAAAATTTTAATTAATTTTATTATTATCATACTAGTCGGCCTGCTATATTAATGTAATATTAAACATCTTGTATATTTATGATAATTTTTTTACAAAGAATGCATGTGAAATGCAAATAAATTATACAATATATTATATATGTGGAATAATTTATTTTAATTTCAACAACTTATTTTAATTTCTCAAAATTATTTTTTTAACAAAGATACATTACTTTGGAATTATTTATAAATGAAAATGTTTGTTTTTATTAGAATAAATTATTTTTACTAACATATGATTTCTTAAATATAATATTTAACTAATTTTCAACATTAACTTATATGATAAAATAGGATTTAAAATAAATATGGATAATAAAGCTTCATTTAATACGTTAATATAATATATAACATAATATAATAAAAGAATTTGTTATAGAATATAATTCTAAATCAAAAGATATTAATTTTTTAAAACTTATATCACTTGAATACTTTTTAATTTGATAAATTAAATTATATCTTAAAGATTGGAGACAATGTAAGAAATTAAAAGTTTAAAAATTGATTAATTTACTAAAATTTTAATGTAACTATTTAAAATGGATTCTAAATAGTTACATTATTAATTAAAAAGAAAGCACAAATAATGGGATACATTTACTCATTTCAATATAAAAATATTTATTTTAACCTCAGTTAATTTACTAAATTTAATAAGCAGTAGTAATTATATCTTCAAATTCTTATTAATTAGTTAATGATTTATCATAAAAATAAATAATTATGATAATACTTTGTAACGAATTTTAATTGTAGTATCATAATCAAGTATAACTAGTAATAATAATTTAATTGAATTCAAGGTTTATTTAAGAATTGATTAACACATTTCTTAAAGCCTAACTATTATTATTATAATATTTAGTAGTGTTTACTAATTATATATTCATTTTTTTATCAGTATGTATAATTTATTTTAAGCATTGTTAGTTATCACAAGACATTGTAATTAACCAATTCAATGGTACTCACAATCATAGAAGCTTTAGGAGGCGGTTGGTTAACATGAGAGAATGATAATAGAAATATGAATTAATATAGTGAGGAATGGAATGAATATTATCATTATAATTATGATGGTTGGTTAAAAGAAATGAATGATTACTATTACCGTTGATAGTAGTTGATTTGTAAAAATATTGTAATTAATCAATTATAATATTTTAATTAATTATTGAATCATATTTTAATTAAAATAATATTTTAATTAATTATATTTTAATCAATTAATTACAATATTTTAATTAATGAAGAAATTATATTTTAATTAATTATATTGTAATGAATTAATTAATAACAATATTTTAATTAATTATATTTTAATTTATTAATTACGATATTTTAATTAATTATATTTTAATTTATTAATCACAATATTTTAATTAATGAATAATTATATTTTAATTAGTTATATTTTATT
>JANZLX010000213.1:4157465-4202168 GCA_025531955.1 Erythroxylum orinocense | reverse complement strand
TATTATAGTTAATTAATTAGTATTTAAAATATTTTTTAAAAATAAGTCACTACTAAGAAATGAGTTTTATTCCTGTAATTACTAAATGAAGGGCACGGAGAATTCTCCAAAAGTGAGATATCAAACTATTACCTCTATAATGATAATCAACAATTAATCACTTATTTTTTATTTCTTACCTATTAATTAATTTTTAAATCCATCAACCTAATCACCCCTTAATTTATAGCTTGGATTATATAAAACATTTAGCCGTATGTCAACCATTAGAGAATACAAAGAGCATACAGAGGAAGGAAGACGTGAGAGTCTTAGCTTGACAAGGGTTGGGGAATTTCTTGTAACTTGGGATTAAATTAATATTTTGAAATTAAATCTTAATTTCGAACAACAACAACATCCACGGCATGTTCTTCTAATCTAAGAATAGATTCCATATGTCCGTACTCCATTAATGTAGAGTAGACCTTTATCCATAGCCATAGGGACTCTCTCACTACTGCTGTCCAATTCTAAAGTCGTGACATGTAACTATTAGCCATCAATTTCATTCTTTTCAATTCATATGATGCTATTATATTATATATAGTACACGTCCGCCTCATCATTCTCCCAAGTCTTCCGCGTCTTAATCCCCTCGGCTCACATGCGCGCTGCTTTACAGCTATTGCCCTTCTTTCATTTGTCCGTGTCAGCTCGTCCTGTCCTGTCTCTTCTGTTAAAAATTGCCAAGTAGTTAAGCTGCATGTTGCAACATGGGCAAATCAATAGGAAAACTGGTTCTTCCCTTGTCTCTTCGACTTGCACACGCAATGATTCTCTTCGACAAACATGATTAGTTAATAATAAAATATATCAATTCATTTGATTAGTTAATAATATAATTTTTTTATAAAAAATATTTGATAGAATTAACTAATTAATATTAATTATTTACATCTAAAATAACTTCAACTTAAAAAATATCTTATTTCATTATAGTCGGTAAAAAAGAGATATAAAATAGCTATAGTTAATATACATGCATAAAATATTATAACGAAGAAAATACTATTCCTTACCAGTTAATATATGTTATAAATCTTGTAAAATTAGTTTGTTATTTAAAAAATAAATCTAATTTAAATAAACTTATGTTTAACTTATCCTAAACTTAATTCATATTTATTTAAAAACATGCCTTTAAAGTTGATTCAAATTCATTATAAATTTATAATTTATCTTTTTAATTTTAGGATCTAAATTTAGCTAAATTGTAAATATCTTATCGTTATTTCATATTAGTATCCGCTTATTATTATGTATATAAATGAATAAATATTGTGTTATTTTAAATATATGAGTTTTATTTTTTTTACTAATAATTTTTCTGTTTGAAAAATTTTCTAAATCAGTTAGTTAATCAGTCAAATTATCCATCTATCTTCAATAACTTTTTAATATAGTCAACCAACTAATTTATGTAAATCAGCTAAAAAACAACTGATAAGTTATTTACCAAATAAGCCCACTGTGTAGCTTTCCACTTTTTCTTTTTCTATCTACACCTTGTCTCTAAGTTATAAAGTTTTTATAGCAAATATTTTTATTATCTTAAATTACATTGTGATATTAAAATATTTATATAAATTAAATTAAATTATTTTAACAATAATATATAATGTGATTGATTGTAAAATACATGATAACAAATTTTATATAATTTTATTAACTTAAATTAGTAATAAATTTTATTAACATAACTTGATAAATATCAAAAAGTTAATATACTCCATGCATAAGGCTCCTTATTTTGCGGCAATACGGGGAGAGTGATGTTATACACAACTTTCCTTTTTTTTTTTTTTACAAGGAGACAATTTCTGTAACTAGAACCTATGACATTATAGTCACAAAGGAACAATTTTACTAGTTGGTCCAAGACTTATCCTCAACTTGATAAATATCATAATATAAAAATATTTTTGTGTAGTCTAATTGTAAATTTTGATGTAGTGATTAAGTGAATACATTTGTTACAATTTTTATATTATTAAGATTTAGAAACAAAAAATAAAAGTAAAATGTAATTTAGAATAATAATTAAAAAATCTAACTAGTTCGACCGATTCAACTGTAAAAGTTTTGAATCGTCTAACTTTTAGACTATGTTTTTAACTTTCTTGTTTGATTTACTTTAAAAGTCGATCAATTTATTAGTTAATCGGTTAATTTTCGTAAATTAATAAGTGCTTATAAATTAAAATAAATCAATTCAATTGTATTTAATAATCTCCTTTTTAAATTAAACTTTAAATCTTTTTATAGATAAAGATAATCTTTTCTAATTATATTTTTATTTAATTTTTAGTCGGTTTTATAACGATCTAATACCGGTTGAATCTTTTATACCTTAAATTTTTTATTTCATAAATTTTATTTTTAGTCTAATTTTTAATTAGAAGAAGTTAGGATGGAAAGGAAAGATGAGCAACTCGATTACGCAAAAACAAAAGCCATCACTTGATTGCCACCACAAACTCGTGAGTGTACAGGTCTAAATTATTGTGATAACACCAAAAGCAACAGCTTGACTAGTCTCTGGATGTGTCATGTTTACCTAATTCTCAGCGGCTTATGATTCATCACTTTTTGTCGATTACTTAAGAATAATTCTATAATAAGACATATCAATTGAATGCGGATTTGAATATTCATATGCAAAAGCATTAATTGAGTAAATAGTCGACTATAACGTCTCAACAACTTCCATCTTGTATGACTTTGAAATGATTAACATTAAAATATTATTTAATATCTTAATTTTTATATTTTCAGACGAATGATTTGTTGGCTTGCCTCTGAAGGCCGAAGTACAGGAGTTTCAGGTGAATGATCCGTGGGGATAGGCTAGCCCATGGTCGATTCATTATTATTCATATGAAACGAGGCCAGTCTGTTGTTTCTTCAGTAATCCATCTGCTGCATATGATGGTCATGAAACTGTTCTATTTCATTGAGGGAATTAAGAACAACCATATCACCAAAAGATCATGGTCCATGACAGTAGAAATGATAATGGGAAATGGCTTCTTCTTAAGGTACAGGACAAAAAGTTGAGACCAGAACAGGGCGAAACATAAACTTTCAGAGAGATTTCTCAAAATGCATGGCTATATTTACTCATTTTCCTGTTTCTATATACATTCTCTCAACTATGGAAAAAAAAAGGAAGTTCAATTAAGAAAGAAACATTGACTAGTTCCTGTCAAATCAAACCAAAACGTCTGACATATGCAACCATTGTGAATACGTAGATACCATTCAAGAGTGTAGATGATTAGCTTACAGAGGTAAAGAGCCTTCTCTCTTTTGACTAATATTACTCTGAAATCTGCAAAAACAAAAATGAAAGAAAATTTCAAAGAGTTTGAGAATTCATCTGAGAAATCAAGCATTTAGCAAATCCAAGACAGAGGAGCCTACTCTGTCATGTTAATCGACTGACTTTTGTTAGAGCAAGAACTCCGGAAGGAACATCATGTTCTGGTTCAATAGATTCGTCCAATGCATGAGATAGCAAGCTCAGATTCCAGGCAACGATCAGCATATTTTTCATTTTATGCTCCATATCATGGTCGGGCAGACTAGCAGAGAGATTATGAAGTCCTTTTAGGTTGGTACGCTGGATATGCGATCCTTGTAGTATGTTGAACCAACACACAACATCTGGTAGAGCCTGCAGGCTAAAACCTCAACAACGTAACCTCATTTATTGAGTTGCAGACTAATATTTAGCTACACATGATCATATTGGCTACTGAGAAGTTAGTGACCAAATTCTTACCAAAGGTAAAATGAAATGCAAGTACTGAATAGTTACCCCTTAGCCTTTGAGGTTCATCATGCAAAAGTCAGCTAACAATTCTCCATGAATTCAGCTTCCAGGTATCTGCGAAATCCTCAAATATCCAAATATCATGAATGTCGTTTTGAGTTCAATCTCCTTCATTGTATTTGAATTTTGTTAGGTGATGAGGAAGAAGAATAGACTTCGCGCAAAGATGCAAGGGGCATTAGGTTTGAATCATATGTGCACTATGTACATAAGTCAAGTAAAATGAAAATAATATAAGGCTCTATATAGGCCCTGCAAGGCTAATAAAATCAATTAACATACTAGACAATAACTCATAGTCACAATGACAACACTCCTCCGCAAAGAGAGGAGAAAAATACAGAGGTTGCAAAGTTTAATGATGTGAATGTATGATATTTGACACAACAAGGTGCAGTTTGTGCAACAATGCTGTATGCAAGAAGCAGATACTATCGTGCACTTTCGGACACAGTTAGTACATGTAAATATAGACATTTGTGTTAAAGTATTCAGTCCCACAGACAATGCTCAGTCTAGCTCACTTCTATAGTAAAAGCATCAAATGAAGAGAAAGGAGATCTTACTCTTTAGAAGAGATCTCTGCTCTTTAGAGGGTGTTTATACCAACGCATGCACAAAGATAGAGGTCCAATTGGCAAACACTTGAATTGTATAGAATTAACTTGCAAATATTTAAACAATCTGAAACAGAAAATTGTAAGCTTTATTAACAAAGTCAATAAATTGAACAAACAAACTAGTGTCAGCTGTAGGCAACTGACGTATTGTTGAAACTTGAAAGCTAGGTTCTTATAAGTTTCATGCTTATACTCTACCAAGTCACACCCCCAATAATCAGTCCAAAAGGCCTATATACAATCTAACACCTTGATCCAAAACTTCCCATGACTTTCACCACTTATGTACTTAACAATTGTACGCTTTGGTCAAATATTAAAGTTAGACTGGATCCTATAACTGTATTCTTACAATGATTCAGAGTAAAGAGACTATCCCTCCAAAGTAAGCATTTCTGTTCCATTTCATTCTTCTGACACATGCAGACAAATCTTCTCAAGTTGTGTTGGCCATTCTTCACCAAGAATGGAGGGGTTAAGCTCCATTGCAACCCGAAAATCCAGCATAGATGCAGCACAAGAGCCACTGGATCTTTTTACATATCTGGAAGGCAACATCCCATTCAAACCAGGGGCACCAAAACTATGTTGCTGACCAATTTGTTTTGGTTCAGACCTTGAACTAGCCAGATCCAAACAAGGCTTCATCAATCTCTTCAGATAAACATCAAGGCTGTGATTCAATAAATTGACAAAATCTTCTGAGGCACTTAATCCTTGCTTCTCCAATTTCTGTTCCAATCTTTTCCTTAAAGTGACAGTATCAGGTAGCTGACCACTAATATGACATGTCTCCATGTGACAGCAAGATGCCAAATGATCACATAGTACCTTCCGTGCCCCTTTAGCGTTTAGCGAGATGCCAAGTGGAGCTCTAACAGGGCTCCTACTATGAATGCCAGGGCTTCCAGAAGCCTGATCAACCTCTTCTCCATCTTCGGAAGAGCCTGGATGTCTGCTACCCAAAGAAAGCAACTCTGTAGCACTCTGTTGCTCTTGATTCCTAGGAACTGAATCTTTAAATGCAATATTGTGGCTCTTTCCATGAGGACCAAGAGGACTGGGACGATCTTTAAACTTCCGGTCACAAACACTTGGTGTCCGACCCTTACGTGGAGATTGGGGAAAGTCTCTGAAAAAGGACTGCAGATTACTTCTGTGATACCCATTAGGTACTTTCACCTTTGATGCACCTTGTAATTTGCTCTCCCTTGTCGGGGGTATCTTAGAATTGCTTGCATTTTTAATAATTGACTTGAGAAGAAGATTATGGAGATGGACATTTTCTCTCCCAATCGTGCCAATGCAAAGTCTGTCGAATTCACATTTGTTAATCTTAAGACTGAAAAATTTTGTGAGGAGATCAAAATATTTCTCCGCTTTTAGGCGCCCAAGCTTCTTCTCCATACGTGATTTAAGCTCTAATATGTCTATGCGAGAAAAATGCCTAGTTGCCGACATTTTAGTCTCCAAGTCCCTCACTATCAACAGAATGAAATCATCCGGTCACACAAAACTATATTTTAGTACAAATCATAAGAGCACTAGCTGCCATTTAAAATCCCAAGTCAATTCTAGCACAGCAACTACATTGGGAACAAAATAAACAAAACCCAGATAGAAATTTATCCCAAACATACATTCTTTAGCTCAATTGAACTATTACTTCAGTTGAATAAGCTACGAAATGAATCAAAGATAAAACTTTAGGATAGAAATTCTCCAAGAATTCTCAGCGCCCAACTTCCATATCAACTAACAACTTTAATAAAAAGCAAAAACTTGCAAAGTTAAAGTGCGAATTCGAGCTCAAAGACAGACCCACTTCAAAAATTGACCAAACAGAAGGGAGAGTTTCCAAATGCAGCGATTCAGGCATGAAACACACTAAAAAAATGTCAAAAAGAAGTAAGGAGAACAAAATAAGCACCAACCTGCACTCGAACTACCAATTGAATTGCGCTTCAGTTCAACTGTACTATCCACTTCAACTCCTCGATCACGAGCTCAATAATTTCGACACGAAAACGAAAAGAGTGGAAAGAGAAAGGGAGAGAAAGATTAGGGCTTGTAAGCAAGCGAGAGGCTTTCGGCTTTTGTTTTTCTTCAGAAGCTTCTGTTTAAGTCCTTCGGGTCAATGGAGCACGTGCGTTTTAACCTTGCTAAATGCTAAGGTAAGGTAAGGACTAAGGACCTTCTTTTTGTGTTCGTGTGTTCAATCATGTTTTAACTAGTTTTTCAAGTCACTCACCTTACCTATGTTTATATGCTATGCCAAAGAAACTTCTAACACTACACTAGCCACCAAAATATTTTCTGTTCCTGGAAAGTGGGAGAAAATTAAGGTCACAACTCACAACACAACAGGGCAAGACTTCCATTGTTCTTGGGTCGGATTTGGACGTGGCTGATGCTCCATGTTCGTTTTCTTTACTGTTTTGGGGTATAACAGTTAACAGAAGCAAAGAAAAGCCTTTGCCCTTTCTATATTTTTTTCATTGTTTGGTATACAATATTAATAAATTATTTAAATAAAATAATAAATTTGATATATTTAAAATTTTAATTATCTCTTTACTTTCAGTTAATCATTTTTTTAAATTTAAGTAAATTATAACCATATTTAGTAAGAAATTAATCAGTTGTGGTAATATTATGTTTTGGATTACAATTTCATATTAAGAGAGTGTAATATCAAAGGACTTAGGACTAAACTAATCCACATATAATATTATATCATAGGACTTGGAACTAACCCACATATAATATTATATGTGGATTAGTTCCAAGTCCTATGATTACGATTTCATGTCCCTTTGGAATGGGTCTATATCAAAATTACAAGTAGTCCTTTTCCACTCTCATTCATTAGCTCTATGTTACATCATGGTCTCAATAATAAGTAATTTAATCAAGATTTCTAATTCTTGATCCTTGGCCCATATGACCTTATATCTCTATTAATAAAACAATTTAAACCGATGTTACCCTAAAAAGCACACATAGTAAAATGTTACTCTTTAATTATTTTGATCAATGTTTAAAAACTAGATCGGAAATTAAATGAGTAAAGCAAGATATTTAAAGTTTACAAGGTTCAACCGATATTAAACAGTTATAAAACTAGATAAAGATTAAATAAAATTAAAGAAATTAAATTATGATTGAAAGAGGTTGCCTTTACTTATCAAAGAATTTGAAGTTTAAATGAAAAATTTTGTTAAATGGTAATTAAATTGATTCATAAGAATTTATTAATTTATAAAAATTGACCAATTAATTAATAAATTGATCAATTTTTTAAAAAATTATTAAAAGAATTAAACTGAAAAGTTAAATAATTTAAAGTTTTTACTGTTGAACCGACGAAACCAGATAAAATGTTAATTATTGATTTTGATACGTATATTCTTATTTTTCCAATAAAAAGGGATTATTGGGTTAATTAGATGGGTTTATTGTATTTGATATATATATATAGATATATATATATACATTTGGTTTACAAGGAAAACTACTAAATTAAATCAAACTCTGGAGCACAACACTCCATTCGCGTCTCTGCGGAGTAACTCTTAGATGCCTACTGGCGACTCCTAAAGGATGTAGAGACTCGGACAACGAATGACTGCAAGGTTGGCCAAGCTGTCGGTACACTAGTTTCCTTCTCAGAAAACATGTTGGAGATGAACCTCCCAAGGTCGGTGTAATAGCTATTAGATACTTGGTACCAAAAAAGAATCCCCAGTTAGCACAAAGTTAGGGTTAAAGAGAATATTAATGATTGTTGAAATATAAAGAGTGGGAGTTGTCCCATATTGGAGAAAGAGAGGAAAGTAAACTAACATATAAGTATAGTGGGCTACTCCACCTATCACCAATTAGTTTTAGGATGGAACCTTACTTGGGCTTGTATGTGGTCTAGCTTTTCTTCTCGCGTGGGCCGTAGGGCCATTGTAAATTCTAACATGGTATCAGAGCGGGTTGCTCTTATGTTAATCGTTAACACCTCAAAATGACAAATTATGTCACGTATTAGACTCACACGTGAGGGGGGGTGTTGAAATATAAAGAATGGGAGTTGCCCTATATTGGAGAAAGAGAGGAAAGTAAACTAACATATAAGTCTAGTGGCCTACTTCACTTATCACCAATTGATTTTAGAATGGAATCTCACTTGGGCTTATATGTGGTCTAGCTTTTCTTCTCATGTGAGCCCGTAGACCCATTGTAAATTCTAACAATGATCTTGAGTGAGTCCACTTTGGCTATAACCCGTCGATACCCCCGCTCCCAAGCCAGCGTAAGACCGGAGTCCATAAATATTAATTTGATGACCTTTGTGACGATTATAATTAATATAGCAAATTAAAAAATAATTTATAGCTCACTCTTTTTTCGAGCATTCACATCAAAACGACTTATAACCATAAATTTAGTAAAAGCACATGTAAAACTATGCTTAAAATCTTCAGCAAAAATGGACATAGAAGCTTATTCAATTAGTTATCAGATTAAAGTAACATTTGCTCTGGTCCTCGATTGATATGAACAAGACGTAAGTTCCTCGATCTTTTAACTAAAGTTTTGTTGATTTTTCTTTTTCTCTGTAAGGTATGGCAAATAGCTCTAAGAAGTAAAAACTGCGCACTGTAACACTCAGTGAAAGTCTGGATAGTACATTCGTATCTACACAGATATATACATGGAGCCAATATATGTACTTTGTCACGTAGTAGTTGTTCTAATAATTATTCTCTCAGTTCTTTTCCCAATACTAAAGCTTGACATAAAAAATGGCAACCTTCAATTCTTTTTTTGTCTCTTCTGTTAATGTTTTTTGAGTTTCTCCTCTCTAGGAGAGCAAACTTATAGTTGGTGTTTTTTTGCATGCTTCCCTGTTGCTGCAGAATGGAGCATGGGCTACTATAGATCATAATAAAGAGCTAGCTGAATAAAAATGGCATTAGAGATCTTGTGTAGTTTAATATCCTCCTTGGATAGAAGAACATGGTCTAACTGAACTACAGATGCAGATGTCTCCATTAAAGCCTCTAACCAGTACTTGTATCGATCACTTTTAGCTCCAAGAATTGCAGAACCCGCCAACACAATTAATGCCACTGAGCTTGTTTATGAAGTTGTACGTAGAAAGTAGAAACCATCAGGGAAAGATACAAGACAAAGTTAAATGCCTAACCCTAAAACCAAATCTGATCAGGATTCAGAGAAACGCATCGGGTACTGAAAAGTTGGATACTGATTAAGCTCGAGGACAGGATTGTAATTATGCATTACAGATTTTAATGGATTATGAATGGGACTTATTTCTTTAAGATCTTTTCTTGTTCTCATCTTATATATAGAGGAATGACCGTGCCATTGGATTGAAGACCGTTTCCTTTTAGAGATTTATGAATTAGTAAAGCACATGTATATAATGAGCTGAAAATAGAAAAGATTGCGGTTATTCTTCTGCGGAATTGAACAAAAGTTAAAACTTGAAACTTTATCTTACCATGTTTTTTTTGATTTGTGGCATCAATTGATAAAGATAAGATCTGCCAAAGATGAGTTGTGAACTAGCCAGATCAAATAAAATGAAGTAGTAATTATATGAATTCGATGGGGAAAAAAGAGAGATTTTACGCAGGAATCCAAGCAGTAGCAAATACAACATTATGTCCTTTCCATGTAAGTACAAGATCGTCCTCTTCTTTCTTCAATCCCCACCCAGCTGCATGCTCATCAAGCATGGTCTTAACTTCAGAAAACGCATCTTCACTGAAAGAAATGCCTCGAAAATTGGCGTTCCTCATCCTCTGAACCCACTTGTTCTTGGGCTCAAGCCTCTCAACCCTTTGAAGACCTTCGTGTGCTATAACATTCTCAATTTTCCAACATATATCAGCTTCATACCACTGCCTCTGCTTACTTCCCTTTGGAAGAAATGTATCCACAGTGTCATAAGGTATCCATAGGTAATTAAAAGCCGACCTTAATCTACACACCAAATTGTTTGATGTTAAATCTGCATCTTCATCTACTAACAGAACTATTGTTGGGTCTAAACTCCTAAGTGATTTCAAAAGCATGGCCCGAACCGATGACATAGATAAGGAAGGGCAAGATGAAGAAGATGATTCGAAAGAGTAAATATTCGAGTTTGTACTAGGAATACCATGAATTGTCTCTTCAGGTGTGTAATGAAGCAACATGTGACAATTTATGACCAGTGCTTCACCACTTTCTGCGTACACCAAATGTTGCACTCGAAGCTGTTCGATTAGGGACGAGAATCCATCTGCGCAGCTCGAAGAAACTACTCTAAATTCCATCGTAACATGCCGTGACCTGGCAAAGTTGATCAACTTTGAGCCCAGTTCTTCATAGGGAAGATCAATGATAGGTGGGATATCTTCGGTCGCTCCAACAACAGTGAGCTTTATCAATGGCGGGACTTCAAATCTATTAGCAATAGCATCAATAAGAGTAGGGATTTGCATGCAACGTGTCAAGCTTAGATCGACAATATGAACCACTGAATACCCTTCTACAGCTTCTAATATGGCGGAATTTGCAGCAGTGAAACCGAACCTATGCCATGGAGTTAAGTCAACGAAAGTAGCAAGGTCGATGACCGAGAACTTGTGAGTATCAATAGTAAGGTGAGCGTTAGCCATTGCTGCGAGGAGCTTGCAAGTCCCACTTTTGGCTGCTCGTGCAATGAGGGCCCTGAGGAAGGCGCAAGTTAAGCGCTGATTAGAGTCACCGTCTGGAGGTGCAATGTTGTTTAGGACCCATAGGATCTGTTGAGCTAAAGTTGCATCGTTGTTCTCAATGGCGTTTGCACAGTGGACAAGAAGCTGCTCCATGCAATTCGCATCTCCAAAGCTACCTAAAGCCTTCGAAGTAGGGAAACCAGGCCACGGACGGGTTCTCTGAGTAGGGTTCTTGTTCATGGTGGGGTTTGAGAATTGAGTGATTTGGTGCAAAGGAGGAAGTGGGGTTTCAGTGAATTGCATCATGGAGAAGAAACAGGACAAACAAAAAGAAGCAGGCACAAAATTAAGAGAGAGAGAGATAGAGAGAGCAAAAAGGAAAGAGAAATGGAAATCAGAATTGAGCAGAGAGCAGGAAGATAGAAAGAGACCAGACTAGCAGTGGGTACCTTAGCATTGGGAAAGGATCCAATAGGTTGGTGGTGGTGGTGGAGAGAGTATGAGGAGACCCTATTTTCACTCTGGAAGAATTCTGCAACTGAATAAAATAAGAATTGACAGTTCAGCTTTATCTGAGGATTTTATTGAAAGGGAAAAAGGGACTGATCAGGAGGAGTAAGACTCACATCCCCAGAAGAAAATAAACTTAGTTGCAAGTCAAATTAGGCAAAAAAGACTCTTCCTTGCAGTAAAGATCAGGCCTTTTCAGCTTGTCAAGAAATAGGGAAGCAAAACAAACTTTTCTCATGGCTACAAAATGGTCTAATCCACTGTATAAACCCTATCTCTCCCTCTGTTCAGCCTTTTTCTTCAGGTATCGAGAGAGATGGAGAGTGACGAGAGAAATGTCATATAAAGCAAGAAGAAGAGAGAGTGGGCTAATGAGTTAGGTTGGATTTTGGTGGCATGTGAAGTAGCCGGCCAGAGACTTTGTCTCTATGTGAGGTGGTGATTTTGTCACCTTTCCAGAGAGGTGGGGTTTGAAGGCAGTTAAGCTTTGGATCTCTTGCTCACGGGCCACCAAAAATACATTACATACATATATCTATATTCAGCAACCATCATGGACAAATCATTTCCTTTTTGCAGTTTTTCTCACCATGCATCTTCTCCAACTATATGTGTTTGATTGCTTAGATGTCCATGTATTTGTAGTAAGTCATCTTTTAGCAATACTAGGGTTTATTGCATCCCTTCAATTGTGCATCTATGACCTTATCTAACTTGTCATGAAAAGAACTTAAGTTAATTATTTATAAACATTACTTAGATTAATCATGCATACCAATAATCTAAGTAATATTACTTAGAATTACGATAATATTATCAAAATAATGATCATAAAATAAAAAAATAAATCAAATGTCTATCCAAGAAGTATGTAGGTGATTGCTTAATGTTCCATATGTTTGTAGTGTGTTATGATTTTTATAATCTTAGTATGACGTCTTATTACAAGTTCATATCACCATCTAGGTGGGGTTGTACTAAAGGGACATAATCGTTGATTGATTGAGTTGGAATAAAATCGGGGCCTTTCATATGGCTCAGATAAGCTGAATCTGCTCTTATGCGTGGATTGATAAGACAAAAGATAGTCATTTTCTAAGCCAACCAAGAATTGCTTGATTGATCCCCACCCCTCTCCTGTCTCTCTCCAATACAGACCAAGAAGATTATCATTCCCTCGAGTGTAGTAGGGTTAACATATCTTTCAAATCCAAGTCATAATGAGTATTTAATACATGATTAGTGGAGGGTTATTCCAAATGCCAAATCATATAATAACATGGTTTAATACTCTCACAACAACTAGATACTGTCATGAATTTGCTCAAGAAACTAACTACATAAATGTAGGGCACATAAATTTTTTCCTTTACTTAATCATTATCTTGTCCTATTGTCCATTTCTCTTGGTTTTCCCTACACCAGAACTTAAAAGGATACATTACACCAATCTGCTGAACTGGCTATCCAATTCTCAGGCTCTCATCCAGTATTAGGAAAGATATCTTGTCCTGGACCAGTTGATGACATACCCATTTGAAAGAGAACTGTAATGGGTTAACATAAATAACATGTGAAAGTCGACCCCTTCAAAACATGTCCGTATATAGTGAATATACATATATAGGGTTACATGTGTGTGTGTGTGTGTGCGTTTCATTCCTTAGTTAGGCAAAGGTTTTACTGCACCTTCGCACGTGATATATCTACGTTGTTTTCTTGGCTTCTCTTTCAACTCGCTAGCTAGCCCCACCGTAAATAGACTAGTCAATTTGTCACCCTGTAAAGGGCACACCTCGATCGGTAACTCCATGTCAGCCTCTCTCTCTCTCTCGGTTCAGTTCTGAAGTTTAATGTGTGCGTTCATAATTTGTAGAAGACAAATGGAAACTCTCTTGCTTTCTTTCACTTACAAGGGACCTTGTAGGGCCAAATATTCCTAATACACAAATGCATATCCCAAGCTAATTAAGACCAACTCGAACTCAAAGCCAAAGCTTCCACCTCTTGGCCAAGAGGAGATTGGTAGTGGAAGGAAACATCAGTATTACACTATACATTTCGGCTTGTATAGTATTTTTCTACTGAACTTTTAAGTATTTTTGGCTTTGTTAAATCTAAAAACAGCTTGCTAGGCAACGATCTACTGCCGCATCTTGTTCGTCATGCAACTCATCAATCTTTATACGTTAGCTGAACCGACGAATTGCTTCATGTGATCTCAACAGCTGTCGTAGGGCCACATGCATGTTTTTACATTCCTAGGCAATAGTACTATACTACATCTGCAGAAGAAAAAACATCCTGGAAAGAATAATTACATTAGTTTAAGTACCAAAAAAGTCCTCGAAAAGTTTTGTTGTTCATCTTTAAAAAGCGGGTCAATTATCTCATGTCCTTCTCTATCACAGAGTCTCCAAGCTACATAACAGATTTTCACTGTTCCATAAAAAAAAAGCAAAGGTACGGGTACTGGCAGGGAGGCAGAGAAAGCTGATCCCACCTTTTACTTTTTGTTCACAATCAGAGAGCAGCAGAATTTTCAATTTCAAATTGGCATTACCATTTTCAGGATTTCGAAGTGCATGCAGCTAAAGAAGGGTATAAAGAAGAATCCGAGGAAAGCATATGAGGAGAAGCATATAAGTCAAGGGTTTGAAGTTTTTATATCACACTTTGAGAATTTTGAGGAGGATTCCTATAGTTTGAGATACAAGGACTAAGTGACACATATATGGTAGACCAAAATTAGTTTCCAAGCATGTTTTTGGAGTTTTTCTAAAAGGGAATTCTCTGGCATCTATGCAATCTTTGTCTTTCCCTTCATTAAGACAACATTAGAAACAAAAGTTCGTAAGCATGTAAGTAAGGAATGTAAGCATGTGTTTAAGATACCCATGTAGCTAACTCACTTTTTGACTTATTATCAAGGTTGTTCTCTTCTAAATCAATGGATGTAATTATTAGGGTTAATTATAAAAAAATCTTTAATTTTACTTTAAAAAATAGCACTTAAATACTATAACTTCTAATTTTTTAACAAAAATAATCCATTGTTAAGTTTTTTACTAATATGAATAATACGGCAAGCTATATCATATTAATATTTTAGCTACTTGATTACCACATATTGTATTTATGTCATATATAAACATAGTATTTAATCAATTAAAAATATCAAAAACTCTAAGATAATTATACACTCTTTCATATATTTGTTACTTTTAATTTATTAGTTAATAAAATTTATATAGAGTAATCACGTGAAAAAATACTAATCTAATGTTGCTCGCCACATCATCCACAGTAACGAAAAACTTAACATTGAGCCGTTCTCATTAAAAATTAAAAGTTGAAGTATTATAGCATTACTTTTTAAAATTCGGTCTATCATTGCAAATTTGAGTATAGTTATAGATTTTTTATAATTAATCCTTAAATATATTGGAAACTCGGGATTAGTATAGATGTAATTCTTTATAGTTTGGGTTAAATATATAAGAAATTCATGTGAATTTACCACTTTTTCATAGTGTTATTTAATTATTATCCCATTTCTTCTATTATCTTTCATTAGTTTTTCATCTAATTTTTATTAAAAAATAATGTAGTATTAGAATCCATAAGTTTGAATATATCAAACAATTTTAAATGATTTCATATCTATGGGAAACTAAACAATGGAAATCCGCTCAATCATTACTAGTAATGATCTTAAAAATGATTAATTACTAGTTCCCATCTAACTTTTATGGTTGGTACCACTTAACTAATATGTTTGTTTAAGGTTAATTGTGTGCTAAGAATTAATTAAATTGGCCCTCAATATTAAAATTAATTTGGTAGATAACACACATTTGAATGCGTGCATATTGTAGATCAAGCAGAATATATATATACATTGAGGCATCCTCTGACAAGGTATATATCGTGCTTACCAAACTTGGACTTACATTCTTGGTGGATAGTGAATTCCCTAACTTAGAGGCTCTAATTTTTCGTGGCCTAGAAGGCATCAAAGTTACTGAAAAGTATGATAAGCAGCGACGTTGAATTTTGAAAACTGGCATTTTCTTATCGAAGGATCAAATGAGGTAGATTAATTTAATAATCTTAAGAAATTATTAGCTCCAGATATCAAGTTTGTTTCCTATGCAACAATCTATCGACACTACAAAATTTAATCTTTTAAAAACTTAACCGATTCGACTGATTTAGTCATAAAAATTTTATGCTTTTTAATTTTTCGGTTAGATTTATTTTAATAACTCTTATTGTTAAAAATTGATTAATTTGTTAATTAATTGTTCAATTTTTATAAATAAATACGTTCAATACATAGAAAGGTAGAATTAGCGATGAAAAATATATCATTGCAAATTATCGACGGAAAATCTATTTTCATTGGTAAAATTGACAGGAAAATTTTCGTTTAGCGAAGGCACTAATATCCGTTGCTAAATATGGAGGGACGTAAGAATTACGACAAAAAATTAGCGATGAAAAATATACTGCTGCAAATTACAGACGAAAAATCCATTTCAGTTGGTAAAATTGACGGCAAATTTTCTTAATTAGCGACGATAATAATATTCGTCGCTAAATATGGAGGGAAGCAAGAATTAGCAACGAAAAATTAGCGACGGATAATATACTGTCCGGGGCGGAGGTAGATGGGGCCCAGTGGTGCACTGGGCCACCCACCCCCAAGATTATTAAATGATTTATTTTTAATATATATATATATATATATATACACACTAAAATGGAGTTATTTAGAGGTTAGTGGTGCATTGAGCCCCCTAAAATTTAAAAAAAATTAAATATTTGGACTTTCCTGTCTTAAATTCCTAGCTCTGTCACTGCATATTGTTGCAAATTACAGACAGAAAATCCATTTTTGTTGATGAAATTGACGAAAAAATATATTAATTAGTGGCGGTACTAATATCCGTCGCTAAATATGGAGAGAAATCATCCCGGCAAGTTTTGCAATGAACTTTGGCGACGGAATAAGATTACCGTCGGTTAAATATATTGAAATTTCCTTTTTCTTGGGACTTAGAGGATGATAGATGAACACGTATTTTTCGTAAACATTTAAAAGAACCAATATCATCATGTGACGATTTAGACATAGTCTCATTATATAATTACTTGCCCCTTTTTAAAATAGTATAGGCATTCTTTAATGCAATTCCTCAACTGAAACTAATTCCTTACTATCATTAAAGTTGTTTTCAGCTTAAAAATAAACACTTGATATGCATGAAACTAATTCCATATCTCACAAGAGGTCTAAAAAATAAACAATTAATGTATATGAAAATTGCACATTATTTTTCTTGATTTCATGATAAATTGCCATATCTTAGTTTATTTATTATTTTCAGGGATTTGTGATAAAATGAGCTTAGGACAAAATTGTTCAAAAAATAGAGATCATTTCAAGTGAAAACCATAAGAAAATCATAATTCTTAGCGGAATGTAGTCTAGCCCATGCTTGTGTGCCGGTCCATGTCCTATAGGGATCAAATGTAGTAAGACACATAAATTAAAACATAGCCTAAAAAGAGACCATGTAGCATAAAAGAAGATATATAGAGAAACATGGGCTTATATCATCTCAGTAGGTCAAGTTATTGGTGAAATCATGATGTACACATATATTTTCTTATATCATATTTTCTTATTTTTTTTATTGATTTTGTTGTTTAAACTATAATTAATAACTTAACAATTGTTTTGGATTTAGATAGGGAATAGGTGAAAGCTATGCAAATATGTGTCAATGTTAATAAAGTTGTCCCTATTCTAAATCTATCACTCACTAACTAGGCAAATACATCTATTGTTAGAAAGTGATATGATAAGATCCTTGTTGTATAGATCTTAAAGGCAAGTGTACCTATCAAAATATAGTATAGTGATAAAAAATATCTTAGCGTCGACCTCACAAGGACTACAAATAGTAGTAATGACCTCTTTTATGTTATATAACTGAAAAATTAAAGTGAATATTCAAATTAAATAATAAAATTAAACTAAAATTTAATACAATTAATGACTAAGAATGCAAATTACTTAAAGATTAACCAAGTCAAATAGCATTACCTAACACTACAATAAAAGGTAAATTTTTTAAAATAGTTTTCAACAAATTTATCGACGGAAAAAAAAATCCATTGGTAAAATATATTGGATTTACCGACGGAAAAAAAATCGTAGGTAATTACCGATAGGATAACCAATTTCGTTGGTAATTTTTTGACAAAAAATATTTTCATTCGATAAATTTACCGATTGAACAAAATAACTATCGGTATCATCGGTAATTCTGTCAGTAAATTTATCAACGATATACAAAATTTTCATCGGTAAATTTATCGATGACCATGTCTCCGACGACTTTTTCCATTAGTAAATTCCGTCGCCAAATAAGCTTACTGACGAAATGTGTACAAATTCCGTCGGTAATTTCGTCATTAAACTCCGTTTTTCTTGCTGTGATTCTTATAAACTAAAATAAATCAATTAATCTTATGTAACAAGTTTTCAATTAAACTTCAAAATTTTCAATGTATAAGTACAATCTCTGTTAATCATATTTTAAATTTTTTTAATTTTATTCAATTTTTCACCAATTTTGTGACAATCTAATACTTGATGAACCTTTTAAATATTAAACTACTTGTTTTATTGGTTTAACTTCTGATCTGATTTTAAAACATTGAAAAAAATGCTTTATGGGTTTTTGTATCCTTTTAAATTCTCACTCTTTTTTTAATTTTAACTTAAGACTTCAGTTTATCAGTTGCTAATATTCTCAAATTGTGAAAGAAATTACTTTTATGAATGGACTACTTTATTATTATTTACATAACAAATTGGATTTAGTGATGCACTGAAGAGTACCTAAAATAGGTTCATCCTTCACTTAAATTCAAATATGAGTTTATTTAATATTAGTTGTTTATGTGTAAAATAACTTATGAGGACACGGTTTAAAAAATTAATTTTTAAGGATATGGATATTATATCTTAGTATTTATTTAAATATTCTTTTTATATTTTAGATATTTAATTTCACAAAAATTACATTTATAAGTTTAATACAAAACATAGAACATATAATAATGCTGATGATGATGAAATTAAAAATAAAAATAAATAAATATTATTATTATTACTACTACTTCTTTCTTTCTCTTTATTAATTACGTTGAAGTTTAAGATACTAGAGTTTTGGTAAAAGAAAAGCAATAATAAAAGATGATAGTTTAAGTAATTTGTAATAACTTTTGGGTAAATCGTCTTTTCGTGTCTTAAAATGTTCCTCATATGAGCATTTTTAAAAACAGTTGATTGAATTTAGTCTGTCAATTCAATCAACTTATTATTAAACATAATTATCTAAGCTTTAACATGATCAAATATTCAAATACTTCCCCATTAGCTGAAAAAATAACTAATCAGTCATTTTTCAGAGAAGATTGTAGTCAAAATTTTATACATTTAAATATTGTTTTTTTTTTCAAGAAAAGATTATGAGTTGCATTAATGGAATATTGATCTCTTACGCAGTCACGTGATAAAACAACACTGATCCTTCCTCGTTACTTTAAAATTAAAAAAAATTCAGACCTTAAAGAAAAAGGGGGGAAAAAATCAAACAATACAACTCCAAAGGTAAAGCTAAAGATGATGCTACATGACAATGGTGTATGGTTGTATGCCTAAGAAAAGGTTAAAAAACAGCATTCAGTTAATGATTACATATAATGTAAAGTAGAACAATTTATCTATCCTTATTTTCGTGTGCTATCATGTGTCCTCTATCAATCCATTCACTTATTATTGAATAGATGGATAGAGAGTGACACGAAGTGATACACGGAAACAAAAATTACTCTGTATCTAAAAAAATGGTTCAAATCTTATAAATTACTTTATCTGTTTTAACCATATTTTTCCCTCGTAATAACATTATTTTATGTGTAAATAAACCTAAAATGATGTTATTTTTTTAACAAAAATAAGTTTAGAATAAGTTAAGTGGCACAGAAGATTTAGAAAATAAGAGTGTTAAAATTATATATTTTAGAAAACATCAAAGAGGTTTCCTTACGTAGTGCATTCCAACATGTGGATCATAACTTGAAGGGACTAATGGTAGCCCAACAAAAACCGACTTCTTATAAATTTGGGCCCATACCCATGGATTAATTACACCAGAAGCGGTAGATCTCACGTGGTTGGTTCCCCAGCTGATCACCGCCCCTTCTGACATTCTCAAGCGTCAAAATCATGTCCATGGGGTGAGGAGTGCTTTGAGAGTCGTGCGGCGGGTAGATTTCGTTTCACCAATACTGCGCCGTTTTGTACACGTGAATGCCCATGTCCCTCTTGTTTTCTTCGGAAATTGATTTTATCATTCACTAAACTCTATTTCCTTCTTTGTTTTCTTTTTGGTTAATCAAAAACTACGTTGCTGTTATTTGATATTTTTCATTTTTATATTTAATATATTTTTTTTGTGCACCTAAAGTATCCACCGATGGAATCAGTGACTAATCCCTTCGCTGCGGGAATATCTCCAACATGGGAGGGCTACAGTTGGCCCAGGAGCTTGCTGCATTCTCAAGGGTAGGATTCGAACCCCAATCACTTGGTTAAGCGACGAAAGCATGTACCACTTACGCCAACCCACTAAATTTTTTAATATTATTTTTTAATTATCATTCAAATTTGGCATAATATTATATTAATTTTCCGTCTATTCATAATTTTAAAATAATATTGTATTAAAACATAAGAATTTTAATATAAATTAATTTGAATAAATAAGATAAAAATAAATATAATATGACAAAATGGGATATATAATAATTAAATATTATCATAAGATTAAGTAATCATTTTTTAAAATTTAAATTATAATAAAAATAATTAAATTACAACAAAAAATTCAATATATTTAACCTCTTTTATATAGCTCTATGGTCACTTACAATTCCAATGTATATATCAAATGGAATATATGTAAAGCATTGTAGGCTTTATTCTTCTTACATGATGATATTGGAAAATGGTGCAAGTTATGAAATTTACTAGGTCCGGATCCATAGGTATGTTATTTTGGCCGTGTCAAAAGGTGTCATCCGATCAGGCCACCTCTCCCGATCGGGTTCAGTCTGACCTGTTGACATCTTTATAAATTTGACTAAAACATAATTGAACTTGTTGGTATAAATCAAATTGTATTCTTGAAGGCTAACAAAGTTTGGCATATGTAGTTTAAAAAGTAATTTAGTTTGGTTAGTTTAATTGTAAAAATTTTGAAGTAATCAATTTTTAAGTTCAGTTTTCAAATTTTGGTTTGATTTAGTTTAATAATTTTATTTGTTAAAAATCAATATGATTGTTAATTAATCAACTAAAATTTATAAATTAATCAGTTCTTATAAATTAAATTAATAAATTTTTATTTAGCAGTCTTTTTTTTAATTAAAATTTAAATTTTTCTATAAATAAAGAAAATTTTTCAATCATTTACATTTTTTCTTTTTATTCAATATTTGACAAATTTAATGACAACCTAAAATCGATTGAATTTTTTAAACATTAAACTTCGTATCTTACACTTGTAAGTAAAACATAAAGTGAAATGATTTATAAGTAACACGTAATTTATAAAATATTATATGGATTTAATAATTTATTACTGAACTTAGCAAAGCAAACAGGCCATTTGTTTTTGTATTGCATGATAAGGACAAGATGATAATCATGATGATTCAATGGTACGTTAGGTCGTGACTTAAAAATTTGTCCAAGAGCCAGACGTCTCTTCCAGGTGATAAGAACATATATAACACTTTGAATGAAGGTTACAATTGGCAGATACCCATTGAAGGGTTGTGTTTGAGAAAGCAGTGCCCAACATTCAGAATCTCAAAAGGCCGACAACATAGGGGTATCCACCATTTTTATAATGAGATGGCTACACGTCACCCTAATCCACTTATCCTCAGGCAGACCCCTCGGTGCCAACTTGCTTCATCAACTTGCAATATATGCATAAAAAATAAGAAAAAAAACACCCATATCATTTCACCACTTGCATAGAAAAAAAAAAAAAAACTTTCTTGTTAAAAAAAGTGAATTGTTCACCTTAGGCACCTCACACCGTGAATCGACAGAGTAATAAGAAGTAAATAACGGTTTGATTTCAGCCAATTTTTTAAAAAGGCGACTCAATGTTTAGTACGTACAAAGAATCACCACATTAGATGAGCTTCTACACTGTTACTGTCGAGACTCAAACTCGAAACCTTGTACTTACTTTTCTTTTTTTGCTTAAGAATAAAGAATCCGTATGTTTTTTTAAAAGTCAATTTAGGTTTTTTTATTTGAGTTGTTTTTTTATTAGTTAAAAATAAAACTACATATTATTAGACATTTTTAAACAAAATTTTATTAAATTATTATTGTTGAACTCAATTTTAGTATAACTCAGTTGATAAAAGTTGCTTCTTTGCGACTATAAAATTACGGTTAAAAAAATAAAAATAATCTCTTTATAAAAATTACAAATGAAATATTACGTATATTAACGACCCTCTTTTAATTCTTGTAAATTAGGTAGTTTTATTTATTGGATACGTTGATTTTAAATTTTTTAGGTATATTAAGAGAAAAGTTAAATAATTAATTTCAATGAAAATAATTATGAAAAAATATTACAAGTTGTTTGCTTTAAATATTAATTTTATATGGTTTTGAGATATTAATTTATTAAGTGATATTTTTACAATAAAAAAAGATGCATAAATAATATTTATAAGATCGTGGGCCCCACGATCTAAATGCGGCGAGACGCAGCATTGCGGTCATCCCTTCGCTTCGCTTTGTTTGACCTTTAATAATATTTCCATGTATTAGTATTTTTATATAAATAATATTTATAAGTATATTGTATATATAAATCATTTTAAATTAATGTAAATAAAATTATTTGTTGTTCATTTTTTGTTGAATTAAATTTTTGGAAAAAAGCTAACAATTGTGTTAATTTAAAAAATGTCGTAGAGACATTCGTAAAGAAGCTCAAGTCTAAAGATATAATACATTTAAGTTACGGATATGTATTATTAGATGAATATTTACGTATTATTTACTGTTGTAATAGTAAAAATAATTTTTTAATTCAATTTACATAAATTTTAAAAATACTTAATAAATTAAAAATTTGAAACGTTTCAAAGAATATGTGTCAAACTCTTTTCACTTTTGTTATTTTTACTGGCATAAAAAGAATTAACAAAAGTAAATAATAAAATCCCTCAAAAAAAAAGTAAATAATAAAAAAGAAGAATAGCGAAGTGTGAAATGATGCGATGACGTGGATCGTGACACACACACACCATCCCCGAAAGTAGGAGAAGAAAATGACCCTGAAGTGGAGTGAGAAAGAAAGAGCCAAAGTACAAGTAAGCATCCAGGCTGACCGATTTACATTTGCTTAAAAAAATAAAAAATAAAAAAGGTAAATTAAAATTTACTTTATTTTATTAAGTTTAGAATAAATTTTATTCACATAATTGTATAAAATTTATAAAAATATGAGATAAAATTAAATAACAGATATTCCAACTCAGAAAGAAAGAGACGTAGAAGCCGCAAATACTTGTGTTGAGGCCCACTCTTTCTTTGATTCCTTCCCCTCCACCACACGCCTCTTTGCGTTCTCCGAAAGCCGCCTCTCCCCCTCTCTCTCCTCTTTTCTTAAAACCTGCTTCTTAGTAATAAGCCTATGGATTCGGTAAGGAATCATATACGAGACTTCTCGTTTGTCAAAGCACGAGGAGTTAAACGATGCTTCCATCCGATGAGATTTTGTAACTGATGCGTCACCGCCAGGTCAGAGTTATCCAATATTATGTTTTTTAAAAATATAATTTTAAATAAAATGACCAAAATAAAGGATTCCATGTAAACGACAACGCATAACTCAGTAGAGATCTTAGTTTTATTCATTAGTTATAACTAAACACAAAAAACAAGAGGGAAGGAATGCAAAAAGTCGCCGGCAAAGTCATTTTAGCTCTCTTCACCGCCACTCTACAGTTGGACTTGAAAGAGAAATCCTTTACCGATAACTTATCCCCCCCGAATTCAGGCAAAAATTACAAAACAAGACTTGCCCGTATTTCGATTCTTAGATAAAAAACAACTAGACGCAAAATTGGACCATAATTTTACACCCAACTAACGGTGAACGTCGGATTCACCCGAAAACTAATCGGACGGTCAAAACCCTCCCTATATTTAAATGAACAGCCTCAACAACTTCCTTTCTCCTCCGTACTCGTCCCCCGTTTGCCCACTCTCGAAGCACGTCGCCGTTGTCGTCACCGACTCCTCTGAGTTCATAGAGGAGGTTCCAGCCAGTCGGAGTTCCTGCTTATTCTGTGACGACTTCGGTGTGAAAGTCGTCGTCAAGCCAAGATCGAGATCGTTTGCTTGAAGCTTTGTCGTCGAGGTTGTTTCATCGAGTCGTTTACGTTTAGGAGAAGCTTTGGATCTGGAGCTCGAGAATCGCAAATGGTGAGTCGCAGGATATGAGTCCTGAAGCTTCCACATGTCGGTGCAAGCAACCTCTCCCTCGGACGCATCGTCCGACTGAGATCCTCCGGTCAGTAGCTCGGGGATGGCGCGCAACGTGCCGCCGCGAAGCACAGTTTCAACTGCCGCTTGGCAAACTTTCCAGTTTCCAGTCCACAACAGTCCCACGGCACCGTTTACAGGATTCACCGTTCTACCACAGGCTTCGAATAGCAGAGACTGAAACAACGCTGAAACAGAAAACAGACAAACAACAATCAAAACAAAGATCTGAAAGTACAAAAGAGAAAGAAAGCAGCAAGTCAGTCCAGTCGGGTCAAGTACTTACCAGGACGCTGGTTATGAGGTACAGATGATATAAAGGACATGAGGCCGGCGCGACCGAAGAACTTGGCGACGAAAACGGTGGCATGGCCTTGAGCTTCTGGGCTCTCGATCCACTGCAGGCATGGACGCAAAATACACGTCTCACTGCACCCTTTTCGCAGCACTCTGCAACCGTTGCAACTCATTATTCTCCAAAAATCGCATCAAAGAAACCGAAACGGCCTAATTAGATCAAAAATGATACCCAGTTAGACGCAGACGATGACAAAGAACAGAAAGTAAAGAGAAGGAGAATGGGGAAATGGAGGAAGGTCGCAATGGAGAGGAGCCGATGGAATATATATAGAGAGAGTAATGGAGAGTATGGGTCTAACTGGGGTTGAGTTAGATTCGGGAATGTGAGTTAGTGAGCGTTGGTGTAGTGTATATAATAAACTCATATAATGTATGTGTGATTGTGAGTGTATGTACAGTACGGTGAGAGTTTAGATTCCAAAGACATGGGCGCGAGCGGCTCCGTGTCTCCGCGGACGGTTGTCCCTCCGCCGTCCGATTGTCTTCTTTTTTGGTGTTCGTGTTTTGAGTGGTTATACTGGGTTTTCACTTTCATCATTTCTCTATTTTCTATGCATTTAATAAATTATTAATTATTAATTTATATCTTAGTGTTCGACTCAATTGTCCCTTAACATGTAAGGCACCCCCCAAGAGTTAAGGATATTTTAGTATCATCTAGCAGTGAAGGGTAGTTTGCTCTTTAGGAGTGAACTGATTGGTTGCCGGACTTGATTCTACCGTCTCACCTATAGTAGATCACGGCTTGACTCGTTGGACGTGATAAGAAGAGATACCACGCCATGTTGAAAAACATACGAGAAGGTTATATTTATAGATTATAAAAAAATGAGCTCGAGAAAAATTGAGGAGAGGTAATAAAAAACGATATGATTCTGCTAAAATTTATCGAAAATATAATTTACAATAAAAAATTTGGCGTGATCTTATATAAAGAAAATTTTGTCGTTTTTATAAGTTTTTTAATATTTTTCTCTCATCTTTAACCTAAATATTTAATTATATAGTATTTATCTCTAAGTGATATACATTTCCTTAATTATTTATTATTATTTTATTATATTTTTATTTTTGCATGTAGTTTATTCAAAAGTGACCTTTTAACTAGTTAAAAATAAGATTGTATATTATTAAACCTTTTTAAATCTTGTATAGTAGTGAAATTTTAATCTCGGAGTGGTTGAGTTGGTAGAATAAAAAGACATGAGGTTAAAAGATTCTGTGTTCGATTTTCTTTACTTATGTTCTCTCGATTAAGTCTGTCGAGATTTGTAAAAGGATTTACTTAATACAGAGTACTCAGTTGTTATAATTTGTAAGTTATTGTATCAATCTAAAAATTTACCCGGTGTGCGTAAAAAAGATAACGACTAAAGTTATCCGTTTGTTTATTTATTTTTGTTGTAGAATTTTTTATTAATTGCAAAATAATATCTCGCTAAAATGAGTGTGGTGAGCGAGCGTGTGTTGGTGGGGAGGTGCACATTTAATTTGTATAAATGTATAGCTAAGCATGAGGTTGGGATGGCATGCACATGTATGGACAACGGAGAGGTTGGAGTTGAGACTTTGGAGTAGGTGGGGTCTAGATAAAATGGGGTTGAGAAGAGTAGATAAAGGTTGGTCTTAATCGGAACAGTTCTTTTGTCCTCTTTTCTATATACCTATTTTGTGTCATTACACCTTATCATTAGTATAAGATTAGGAAAAATAACCATTGTTAGCTATGCGGTTTTAGATAGTATTTATTTTTACTTAGTAAATTATCATTTACTTTCAAGATTTTTGTTTAGTTGGAATAACAATAACACGGTAAAAATTTTATTAAAACACGAAATTTGAAAATATTCAGTAATACGTAATCTTACCTTTAATTATCTGAGAAATTGTTAAAATGAAAAATCCGAGTAATCAAATTAAAACAGTAAAATTGGAAGATTTTTTAAAAAATATATAACATGCAAAAATAGGAAAACTATAGAGTTTGCTTACATCATTTCATCGATCAGCCATATGAAAGGGATAGCTTTCAACTTATAAAAAAAATGGAAAAGCTTACAACTTTTTCTGCATTTAATAAGATCAAATAATGGGTTCACCAGTCAAGTTCCACCCTTCTTCTCAATTACCCACCAAACCCTGAAGTAAAACACAAACTACTATTATTGAACCTTTTTAAATTTTACGTATCAATTAAATTTTTACTGAATTGTTGTAGTTACGATTAAAGCTTAGAAATCCTTGAATTAAGTTATTACTTTATGTGTTAAAAAAGCATGTTTATGGTGGCTGATGCAACTCTGAGTTGTCGTTTCTCCTTTAACAGCAAATTAACTATCTAATACGAAATATGGGGATTAAAATGCCATGACTTTTCGCAGGGTACATGCATGTATAAGCATATTGAGTGTCTGGGTGTATGAATGGGCGTGCATGGGTTAAGATATGAGAAAGATTCGGATTCTTTAATTTTTGATCATCTAATATAATCCAAGAGTTTAATTCTAATAATAAAGTTTACTTTAATTGCGTGTGTATGTTTTGACTCCTGAGCGATGGACTCTTGTCGGAGATGTCACGGTCGTGGAGAACGTGGCATCCTTATCCTGACATACCTATCGTCGCCATCTTCGTCTTGATATGTATTATATGAACTAAATTAAAACCAATAACGGAAGAAAAAAATGACATTAAGACGTGACATTTGTTTTGGTCGAATATGGAATAGCACGAATTGAATATTATAAGTGTTTATCATTAAGTTTCAATAGAATTTAATTAAATTTGTCCATAGTAAAATAGATAGGAATTGAAGGAATATGATAAAATTGACATGCCAAATGGGGAGTCAGCAGTACTGCATCATGATATATGTTATTGGACTATATGGCTTTGAGAGCTCAGTTCTGACGTAAGATATTTGATTTGTGTTATGAACTGTATGACTCAGAGAGTTTAGTCTCAATATGTAAATAAAAAAAGAAAAGATTGTATGGTTTCGAGAACTCAGTCACATATTTTAAAATCTCACTTATCCGGCTTGACAATACAATTCATTTGGATTTTACTTTGGGGCAATTACATATATACACATGCATGACTAATGATTAAGGATCTTCAACTGAAAATAGTAATTGATTGTAAATTAAATTGTATAACTTATTCATCACTGTGTAATTAGATATAAATTATTAAAATAGATAGATGCTTGTATTTTATAACTTGAATTTAAATGCCTATTTATGTTTAGAAATATACGAAGATATTGTGAGAATAGGCTCTGATTCTCCATCAATCTATAAGCAAAAGCACAAGAAGAATGAAGAACCAAAGAAGATGATGTGCTAAATGTCGAAGGAGGAGGCTAGGAGAAGCTCTTGGTTTAGTCTCACTGTAAAAAAAAAATGAAGATATTTATGTTTAGAAATATATGAAGATATTTATATTTGAAAAATATTATATATTATTTATGTTATGGTCGAATGAATTGAATTGAATGAGCAATGAAATTGCTTGAACACCACTAATCCTATAGCTTAACTTATGGAGAATGAATTGAATTGAATGAGAAATGAAATTACTTGAACACCACTAATCTTATAGCTAAGCTTGTGGATTTTCTTTCTGCTTTTAGGTCTTGAAGAGAATTAGAAGAAAGTTGTGGTGGATCTATTACAAAACAAGAGTCATATAAAGGATCTTGAAAGATTTGGAGGTGAATGTACTACCAAAATTTTATTTTATTTTGGTTATGACATGTATACATAAAGAAGTGAAGGATCTTACAGGATCTTATTGTAAATTATATATGAATACATGAAAGTATGTGTAAATTTTGGTTTAGATGTGTTGAAATGCATTGAAGGATGGGTAAATTATTTTGTCAAGGAGTTTGACATAGAAATAGGTAGTTGATTAACGTGCATGAGAAATGTATTGAAATTTTTTACATGAAGTTTTAAGTAAATATAGAGAAAACTTTGTCAAAATTTTTATAAAATGAATAGTAATTACTAGAATAATGAGGTGTTGAATAGAGAATGTTATAGTTCAAAATATTAGGTATGTAAGAATATGGTAACACTCAATATGTTAATTCCATTATAGAGTAACACCAATAAAACATAAACTCTAAACAATTATACACATAAGATGTAATTAAGTTTAACTAAGCTACATCATTTTGGGATTGAATTTTTTAAATCAAACTCATTGTCTAAATCGTTAGAATTGAAAACCCTAAATCAATTTGTTCACACATAGAAAGAAAGATGGTCTAGGTTGACAAATTGAGATTTCTTTTTTCATATTGTTAGAAACTATGTCATTGTCGTCTCGCACTAGCATGATAAGGTGTCGTGCTGGTGCTCTCACACTAGCATGACAAGAGATGTTAACAAAAATACTAACATTGGGTCAGAAGTGAAAAAAATTGAAAAATTGAATATTTAATTGTTACTTTTAAGTTCGGGTTATAATTGTAAAATTGAGTAAAGTTTGAATTTTTTTTAATTAACCCTTAAATAAATAATGTCAATATTTTATACCTAATATTAACTTTGAAAACTTATATATAATTATTTTAAAATTTAAAGACAATTGTATTTTAAAAGTTAGAGACTCTTTTATAATTTAATAATTTAACAAAAATCTAAACTTTAAAATTATATAAATAGTTTTTTTATTATAATATAAATTTAAGTTGTATCTAGAGGGTTCGTATTTCATCGAGAGGGTGTTGTGCTAAACACAATTTATTTTTATTACTTATAATGTATTTATAATAAAAATATACACTTACTTTTCAACATTTTGCTCTTCTTTCAATGTATAAAAAGTAAGGTGCAGTCAGATATTGACTCCTAACCTTTACGTACTTATCATCAGAAAAAGGTTCTGAGTACAAACAAAAGCCGCCTGCAATGGGCTGGTCGACACTCGACACGAACCACTAAATTTCATATCATTGCGTGTATGGGTTTCAGGGACCAAACGTGAAGCCGTCGCTATACATCCCGTCACGTTCTTGCACCATAAACCCTATGAACAGTAAATTGGAACCATTCATTCAAGAAGGTCAAAGAGAGGAAATATTTTCTGTATGAGACCAACAAATGCTCAAATCATATCGGAACCTTACAGGGCCAATATCTCTAAGATTCCGATATGTGGGGTCGCCATTGAAAGGCCGTTTGGATGAGCCTGAAGCTACTTTCACCTCCCAAAATGATTGGTGCCTCGTGTCCGGTATTGCAGTACAGTTGTTGCGATGCCTCGAACCAATCAGATGGAATTCATAGTACATAAACGGCGATTTATCTAGGACGATTACGTCAACATAGTACCATGTTTAATCCAATCAAATACGAGTTACCGCTCAAGTTTAAGCTTTTCACGGTAAAGGAAAAAAGCTTTCCACTCTCCATTTTCTTACTGTTATACTATTGGACATTGTGATAGTGTGATCTCCAAGAATCTGTGTCAAAGGTTTTGTTAATTTTGGCTGGTGGTCCGTCCATTGAAGAACAGGAAAAGAAAATCACAGTCTGTGTCACTCTGTGGGCCAGTCATGCCTGTCAAGCTTCGAGCTGAGATTGAAAGCAATAATATAGGCTTTTGAGCCAACCATTGTCTGTTCTGGCTTTTTCAACCAAAAACATTGAAAATTTGGCATAGCCATGGCTAAAAAATGTGGTGCACGAATGGTCTTTCCCATAGACGTTAAGAGGAAGCCATGGGAGCAGAAACTTCCGCTTCACAACCGGTGGCACCCGGAGATACCTCCGGTCGCTGAGGTCAAAGTTGGTGAGCTTTTCAGGGTTGAGATGGTGGACTTCAGTGGCGGTCTTATCACTCAAGAGTTCACTGCAAATGATATCAAACACGCTGATCCATCTATTGTGAGTAGTAGCTTTATTGTGAGTAGTAGCTTTGCTTCCCTTTCTATTTTCTACCTTCAGTATTCGTTATTTAAAGGCCTAACCTTCGTGTAGGAATCTGTAAAGAGGGAAAAATCCGAATATCTGCAGTAGTGACAGATTCGAGCTCGCAAAAGCTGTTGAATAATCCTACTCCTTGCACTTGGGTTTATTTGTTCTCTTTCTTTCACCTTTAGACGTTGAAGAACAATTAAAGTTCTTATCGTCTTTCCCCTTTTCCTGTGTCAAAAGTTTGCTCTGACTGGTTCCTGAATTCAGATGCCTGCAGCCTGTTAGTCTTCTATAAAGTAGGAAAGTGAATGGACAACTGGTTTGTCTTCTACTGAAGCAATGGTTATAGACCATTGGAGAAATTGTCACTCTTACCATTTGTCTTCATCTATCTAGTGCACATCAACGCTTTTGTTGCCATTTGATCAGATTAATATGCTTACTAGTTAATGCCCATAAAAAATTGCCCTACTCTCCTTGCTTTTCTACTGCTCAATTCATCCAATGGCTCCTTCAACTCCTAGACTTGTAGTACCAATAGATTTGAAGAAAAAGCCATGGGAGCAAGAATGTCCTCTTCATAATAGATGGCATCCTGATATACCACCAGTCTGTGAGGTTAGGGATGGTGAGTTCTTTAGGGTGGAGATGGTAGATTGGACTGGAGGTAGTATTAAAGATGATGGTTCTGCAATTGATGTAAAAAGCATCGACCTATCTGCTGTAAGTTCTACTTTATATTACTCTAGTTCATAACTCTAGATTAGAGTGCATGTTCTGGTCTGCCCCAATTTGCAATCAAGAATCATGCACTTTGAAAAGCTCTCAGAGATAAAAGTTGCAGAGATCATGAACTATGTCTACCCATATATGAAAAAAGACACATCCTTATCCATAAGAATCCATGTTTACTTCCTGTCATCCTGTGTTCATGCTTTTTCTTTCTCGCTTACATGGTAGAGCGTTTTAACAAGCCTAATTTCTTATAGAATACTATTCCCAAAAGATGACAAGGAATTGGCTGAAGTTCCAATGTAGTCCAGTTCACGAATTGTCATAGACGATATCGCTTCGCTTCTGTCATCTACTATCCAAACAAGACAATTTCTCTTTTTGACGAACAATTGCATTTGGTTAGCCTGATAAATGTAGAGTCATTGCAAAACGCAGTTGCTAAATGCTCTGTATCTTTGTTCCTTCAACTATGGCTCCTTCAACTCCTAGAGTAGTTGTCCCGATAGACTTGAAGAGGAAGCCATATGAGCAATCAATTCCTCTTCATAACCGATGGCATCCTGAGATAACCCCAGTTGGTGAAGTTAAAGTTGGAGAATTTTTTAGAGTAGAAATGGTAAATTGTTGTGGAGGGAGTATTAAAGATGATAGTTCTGCAATTGATGTGAAATTCGTAGACCCTTCAACTGTAAGGTTTCATGTTACTGGTAGTTCAGAAGCTATGTTCTGTAGATTGCATTTACATGATAGTTCTGAAGTAACACACGTTTAGGGATTGGTAATCAGTTCAGGCTCCATTTGGATGTTGAATTAGAATTAGCACTTCAATTTTTATTTCAGAAATGAGAATTTCGTCCATCTATGCTCAAATCTGATAATAGTTGAAGCTTTCTGAAGTATCAGAAAAACCAGTGTATGGGATAATGTTCTTGGAAAATGGTGCAGGTGCATTACTTAAGTGGACCAATTAGAGTGGTTGACCAGGATGGGATAGCAGCCAAGCCAGGTGATCTTCTCGTGGTTGAGATATGCAACTTGGGTCCTCTTCCTGGAGATGAATGGGGATTTACAGCTATATTTGACAGGGAAAATGGAGGTGGTTTTTTGACTGACCATTTCCCCTGTGCATCCAAAGCTATTTGGTATTTTGAAGGAATATATGCCTACTCTCCTCATATACCAGGTAATCTGGCTGCATTCTCTTAAGTGTTAATATGTTGTTTCTTTGGGCTGTGACTTGAGATGAACGGACCTTGAATCGTTAATTCTGTATGCATCAGGGGTAAGATTTCCAGGTTTAACTCATCCTGGAATAATTGGGACTGCACCTTCAATGGAACTCCTCAACATATGGAACGAGAGAGAGAGAGACGTTGAAGAAAATGGCCTCAAATCTCTGAAACTCTGCGAGGTTCTGCACTCAAGGCCATTGGCAAATTTGCCATCACCTAAAGGCTGTCACCTAGGAAAGGTACTCAAACAGTCTAGGAGATAAACTGTTTTGAGAACAGTGGTCAGATAGATTCGACTAGTTATGGAGATTAAGAATTCTAATACCTGTTTGTTACTGATAATCTTTAGATCCAAAAGGATAATCCTGAATGGGAAAGGATAGCCGGGGAAGCGGCAAGAACAATTCCAGGAAGAGAAAATGGAGGAAACTGTGACATCAAAAATCTTAGCAGAGGCTCAAAAATATACTTACCAGTATTTGTAGATGGAGCCAATTTTAGTACCGGTGATATGCACTTTTCTCAGGGCGATGGTGAAATCTCATTCTGTGGAGCAATTGAGATGAGTGGATTCCTAGAGCTCAAGTAAGAATATACCTGTTTTACTACTTCCTTGTACCTTAATATGCTTTATCTGCATTAAACCTTGCTCGGACCCAACATTAAGCACTTCTATCCTTAAAAAGTCATTATACTGTTCTTTCTACCAACAACAATGGGATCGTTGAGGCTTTCTACGTTCTTTTCATGTAATTTTTTCATAGTTACATTGAGCCCCGATTGATGATACTTGTCGTTTACCTGATCATCAGGTGTGAAATCATAAGGGGAGGAATGAAGGAATATCTTACGCCAATGGGACCAACTCCTCTGCATGTGAATCCCATCTTTGAAATAGGGCCTGTGGAGCCAAGGTTTTCAGAGTGGTTGGTGTTTGAAGGCATCAGCGTCGACGAAGGTGGGAGGCAGCATTTCCTGGATGCTAGTGTTGCTTACAAACGAGCAGCTCTCAATGCCATTGACTATCTTTCCAAATTTGGCTACTCTAAGGAACAGGTACATGGCTTCTCTTAACCATCAATTTTTTATAGTTATATGTGAAATGTGCAGCTTCACTAGTAGTCGATTGGCTGACAAGATAATTACTAACAAAAAAGAAAAACAGAAGCTTTAGAGCTCTAAGTTGTCCTGAAAATTTGTTGTTTTGCTTGTTTACTATGTTCAGATGTATCTTCTGCTATCCTGCTGCCCATGCGAGGGAAGGATTTCAGGAATAGTTGATTCTCCTAATGCTATGGCAACTCTAGCAATTCCAACAGCTATCTTTGATCAGGTTTGTTGGTTGTATCTTCTCTTCAGGTTTCTGTATTCACTAGCCAACTTTCGTTTTTGCATAATAAGAACGCTGACATGCAGGATATTTGTCCGAAGACCAACAAGGTACCTCTCGGCCCCCGGGTATTAAGGACACCGGATGTCTTGAAATGCACTTACGATGGAAATTTACCCGTTACAAAGAATCTAGCCACCATGACATGAAGCTAAAACTGATAAGCTTTCAGATCGGTATCAGATGATTGGTGCTTCCGTCCAGCAAGTAGTATGCTGGAATCTGTTGCAATATTGTTATGCAACTACAAGAATGTTGTTACATTTTCAGGTATCCTAGTAATAAAGTATGCCAAGAATGAACACTAAACTAAGTTACACTTCGATGGTTAGAAGATAAAATTTCACCTATAGAGTTCAAAAAGCTAATGTCTGGAAAGTATTAAGCGAAGTCTGTTCCATTACTCTTAAATCTCTTTTTTGAGAAATACTCTTAAATCTCTTGGTACAGATTTCTCTAAAAAACTAGATTTTCCCGTCCCAAATGAGGAGAAAACAAGAGGATGCCACCAATTAGCTGCCATATTTTCCCCTCAAGAAAGCTAACTCAAGTTTAAGGACAAAACTTTACGGTTCTTCAAACCTAAAACAAAAATGTTAAGACTAGCCAGGACGGATTTCATCCTTTTAATAGTAGATTGACAAAGTTCGATGATGCTGGAGAGATGGAGATTGCACGCCAATTGCCCAGAGCCAAAGGTCCAACTCCACACTCAACACCTGAAAGAAGTATCAACCACTTAAAACCATGAATTCCAAAATATAAGAAAGTTCAAAGAGCATCCGTTTAAGGATGGCAGATATTCTCTGCAACCGTCAACATTGGAAAAAACTTAAAGAAGTTGCTAGCGTAGTGAAAAAAATATAGGAAAAAGGAAGAAATAAGACACTTAAATGATACCTGCTTTCCTGTTTTCACACGAATCAAGTCCCTCATTTTCTCCACAGCATATATGGAGCAGGCCCGCAACTCAACCTCTTCCTCACTGCCTGAAGCTATTACTCCATTGTAACCAATTATACTGGCAAGTTTTGAACTATATTTCAGAACACCAAGTTGACGTAGCATTGCAGGCACTATGTAATCTGCAAATATTGTGACTGAACTAATGTCGTGAAACTCTCCATACGCTTGGCCCTTGAATGCACCATATAAATCCGCTGCAAATATTTGAGCTCTTTTATAGAAGAATACCTGGCGGCCTTTGTAGATTGAATGGTCTCGAAAACCTGACAAAAACCACCAATGTCATTTGTTAAAACCAGGTAAAGAAATAGCTATATTTAATGGAAGCTAAACGAATACGTACCAGGAAAGTGACTGGTAATAGTAGCAACAAGCTTTGCAGCTGATTTCCCACATGAATTAACAAGATTGCATGTTTTACCTCCAAAACTTCTTTCTAGTTCAAAACCAACCTGGTAATGAAATGTACCAATGTCAAACAACCAATCTGTTTAGTGACTAAGGTCACAAGTGTTCAATAGAGAAAGAGAACTCAAGAACGACAAATATTGGTCCTCACATTAATATATGACAATTTAAAGCTTTTAACTGTAAAAGAAAACCTCATGTAGTAGCCGGATTCTTTCCCCCTCCAAAGGAAGTGGTCTGGGCCATTTCAATAGCTCACGTAATTCAGGACCTGAAAAGCCACAGACAAGCATGAACTTGGTTTGGAAAGTGAATCAAACAATAGCTTGTTGGGCTTCTTCTATTAAAGGCTCCACTTTTAAGCAAAAGAAAGTCAATTCATCATCTGATCGATCTTACAACATAAGTATGTATCACAATTCTCAAAATGTTATGCAAACTGCAAGCTATTTTATGGGATTCTTTTTGATGTATGGATATCTCGTACGTATTTTATGCTTCGAGTTGACATATAGGGATGAAAACTATCTAGATGAGAAAGTACCTGTGAACTTCTGCAGACGATCAGCATCAAACACAGACTTATCATTCTTTAAAGCTGCCTTTAAACCCGAAGCTAGATGATCATAGCTCAAATCCTCATCTGTTTAGAAAGGGAGAAGAAACAAAAATTACTTTCAAAGGATCTACGTACAGGTTGCATCGTAAAGTTCAAAAATAGCAAAAAGTTTTTGGGGATTTTTGAAACTGAATAAGGGATTCGTATAACCACTTAGCTCATTGTAACTTACATGGAAAATTTGGGTGCCTCGAGCATTTCATGAGGTATACTTATCAACTCAGTTTGTCATGGTTCAAAACACTGAAGTATTTGGAATCCCATGGACAACATTTTTACTACTCTAAAGCACAAGAAGTACATGTTTAAAACCATGTGTGAGCCTTTAACAAAATTAGAGGTCAAAGGATGGATCAAATTACTATGAAAAGGCACATTGACAGAGCATGTACATTCCAATGATTAGACAATTCTGTGTTTCATCTTCCCGGTACTTTTCTTATGAAAAACAATCCAAGAAAAGTAACAGCAGAAACGCTGGTAATCTATCTAAAATCTAAATGTCTAACCATATAAGCACCTCCTCTGGCACCAAAATGCTTAAAAGCACTCTTACCTCATTTATTCCAAAAAGTACTAAGCCAACTAAAAGAAAATTCTCAAGAGTTACGTACCAGGCCAGAAACAAAAATTCAAAGCATCAAGAACAAGCAAGTACTGAACGGTGAGAGGACCGCCGTCGAAGTAGTGAATGCCTTCGAAATCCCACTCTATTTGCGGAATCTTATCTCCGATAGTCTCCGCTACCTTCTCGATTCCTGCAACTCCCCGTTCTACTCCTCAAAAACCCAACGCAAAAAACAAAAACTAACAAAAAACATTAAAAACTCGACAATGCTAGTGAGCGACGTATACGAGACCTGCAGAGTCCACGATGACGTGAGATGACTGTCCGGCGACCCAGGCGGCGGTGGCTCTGACCTCTTCCATGGCCGACGTCGGCTTCGGAGCGTACTGTTGTGCCTCGCTTTCCAACCCTAGTCTCGCGTCCAAACCAAAAGAATCCATTTTTATTTTTAAAAATTATGGGAATAAAATGAAAAACATCATAGTCGTGTCCGTAATTGCTTGGTAGTTTCACGCTTTCTGTTGTCAGTTCATGTAGTCTCTCCTCTACTCTTGGACCGTGTTTTGTCCGCGGAATTTTCCGTATTACGAAAATTGATTCACGTGCGAAAGTCCGTGCGTGGGTTCCACTCGGTTGTGGTCCGTCACGCTGTCGGTTTACTTTTTTGACATGTGGTGTACATCAGTCGCCGTGATCGCGGGTGAGGATAAGCTCGTAAGTTCGGCCTATGTCGACTTGGAATCTCGGTTTGGATTTTGGTTTGATAATGTGGGCCCACAAATCGTAGAACCGTGGAGTTTTGTCTCTGTCCGCCCAAATATGACTGTCCAAAGAGGGAAAATAGCTCATCATTTATAAAAAAATATAAATATGAATAAATGATAAATGGGTTAAAATTAAAATTAAAATTAGTATTTGATAGTATGATAAGAATAATAAATAAAATAAAAAATATATTTATACCTTTAATTTTTAAATTTAAAGTAGATAAGTTTTGGATTCTTAAACAACCAAAGCATCCTAGGATGACTTTGTTTGTGAGATGTGTCCCACATACCAAAACGTTGCGTTGACATGTTATCGTGACGCATATTTTTGAGTTAAACGACAGTAACAGCATAGGAATGCGAGTCCTTTTCCTTTCTCTTGGTCGGCAAATACAATTATTAAACCAATCTGTCTTACGCAACAACAAGACAGTAAGGATAGTCCCTCCACGTCAGAAATACATGGAAAAAACTGTTTTTTTTTTTGTCGAGCCACCCGATATCCGGTATTACATAGACAATCGACTAATTCGGATTCGAGTCGATAGAACCTTCATAGGGTGGCAAAATTCTCCTTCACAAGCTTTAAAGCAGCTCCAAAATTAATAAAAAGAAAAAGGGGACATAAGAGAATCAGGGCCACTTTCCACTTAAAAGTATCCTCATCCCCTGAAAAGCAAAATATTCCAGTTGCTCCTTTTAACATTTCTTAGATAGGAAGATCAGCTAATACGAATCGAACGGTGTCGTTTCGTTACGTAATGACTGATTAACTTCCTGTTGTGGTGAGTAGTACGCACAAGCAAAGGGCCAATTAAATGGTTATTTTGTTCTTGCAATTTTCAAATTGACCAATCCCTCCTGGCGACGCCAGTTTCGCAGTCCTCCTCCACCGCCCCAACAACCTCCGCTTCTTCTTCTTCTTCTCTCTCCTCATTTCCCCTCCCAACTACTCTATCCTCTCTCTCTGTGTCGCCGATCGTCTTCCTCCGTCAACTGCCCTTTCAGCTTCCCCGCTATCGCCGTCGAGTTTTCTAACCGAGACCAGCCGCGGCAACGTCATCGACTGGTCTTTTAGCTCCGATTGAGGCCTTCACCGGACACCATGGCACAGAAGATCGGGAAATCGGTTCGCCGCCCTGGCGCTCCTTCCAAGGCTAGGGCTTACCCCGACATCAATGTTGTACGGCCTAAGGAGTATTGGGACTATGAGTCGCTCACCGTCCAGTGGGGGTAAATTTTTTTCATTGCTTCCTCGGTTTTGTTATTCACCTTTTCTTATTCTGTTTCGGATAAATTTAAGAATCATAACATGAAGGAATTAATGTTTTCAATCATCGTTGGCCAGTTGTTAGCTGTTGGTAAATTAGAGGTGATATGGAAGGTAGATTAGATAATACTATGATTATTACGCCGTTTATATTTCTCTAGTTGCTTGTAGTTCCTCATATGATTATGGCACCCTTGTCTAGACTCTGTCTAGTGAATGGATTTGTCACAATTGTGGGTGGTCCAGCTGGAAATTTGGTCACTGGCTTTTGGGTTTTCCTCTGATATTCAAGCTAACTTAGATCAGCTGTGCATTTTCAGAGTTTGGTTGTGTGTGAATTTTGGTTAGCTTGATATGCATGTGGGATGTGCTTCAGGTGACATTTTGTTAGTTGGATGTGAAGGTAGAATTCATAACGTGAAGTTCATGATTCTGTTCATCCTTTTGAATCACTAAACGAAATGATCAGCCTGATTGCATGGAGTTTTCATTGTTTCCCTGCTGTAGCTCCTTGATTACTTGCCTCTTTGCTTTCATTTTTCATTTTCTGTGGTTCATAATTCAATGCAGTGGTTTGGACCTTGGATGTATTACGAGTTGTTTGACTATGTTTCCAGAGAGCAGGATGATTATGAGGTAGTGAGGAAGGTTGGGAGAGGAAAATACAGTGAGGTTTTTGAAGGTGTTCATTGCACAAACAATGAGAAATGCATCATTAAGATCCTTAAACCTGTGAAGAAGAAGAAGGTGAGTCTTCTCCTTCTGATCATTTTTCCTTGTTGCCTGGTCCTTGTCTTTTGCTATATTCTTGCTTTCAAATGGTTCCATATATTATTATAATGTTTTTATTTGATTGGAAATTATATATTTTGTATTTTTCAATAAAATACTTTTGCATGTATGTGAGAATTTGTCATTGTTAACCAAGTGCAATCTTCTTCTTTGTAACTTTCTTTATAGTTCATTGCGATAGTATTAAGAGACTTTGCACTTAGTGCTCTGCTCCGCTTGTGAAAGTTATAATGGAGTCAGCCTGTATGATTGGATAGCTTGCTGCTAATAGTAGTTTAGATTCACCAGAAGTTGCAAGGTTTTGGACAGTGACATTTGAAATGAAACAACTCATTTCTTAAGATACCTTCAGATGCATGAACAAGTGTATGTGTGTTCATGTCTGTTGATGGCTTTGCATTACAGCACACGCTGTGTGAAAATGGATTCGGATACAGTAGGATATCAAATGTACTGGCATTTTAATTATAAGTAATTTGACTTATTCACATCAAAATTTCATTTTTTTTGCTGTGTCAATACAATAACATTTGAATAGTAAGGAGGTCTTATTCAGGAGCTATTCTTGAAATTTGGGCAATTTTACTTCAATGCTGCACTATGGTTATTTTCCAAGATTAATGTCTAATAATGATGGCCATAAATCCTTTTGCTCTTAGTTGTGAATGAGATGGATATTTTCTTTTGTTAGCGGTAGCTCTTTAAGTCCTTCACATTGAAACAAGTAGATATTCTTTATGTAATCGGTAGATAACTCATCGGTTACCTTGTTTTCTTATCTGCTATTTACCTTCGTTGGCAGAGCTTATAGGAATAGTGGAGGCTTACTTTGATTTTCAATTTCTGCAGATTAAAAGGGAGATTAAAATATTGCAGAATCTCTGCGGAGGGCCGAATATTGTGAAGCTTCTTGATATTGTTAGAGATCAGCAATCGAAGACGCCAAGTCTGATATTTGAATATGTGAATAACACTGATTTTAAAGTGCTTTATCCAACTCTCTCTGACTACGATATTCGATACTACATCTATGAACTTCTGAAGGCACGCTTCCCTTTGTTAAATCTTCTGAAGAAAAACAAGATAACTATTAGAAATGTGAAGATCATGACACAACATTATGGATTCTTTTTGCAGGCATTGGATTATTGTCACTCTCAAGGTATCATGCACCGAGACGTGAAACCTCATAATGTCATGATTGATCATGAGCAGAGGAAACTTCGTCTAATAGATTGGGGCCTTGCAGAGTTTTATCACCCTGGGAAGGAGTATAATGTTCGTGTTGCTTCAAGGTTTGTCTTTTCTTTTTCCTTTTTGTAAACTTCCTTTATGCGTTTATAATCATCCTACATGTGCTTTCATGCTAGTGTATTACACTTTGTGTTACACCAGTCCAGTTTTGAAATCTTATGTACATTTAGAAAGCTGCTTTTGTTTTTATACTTTGTTTTGTTTCTATACTAAGTGCTAACATTTTGCATTGCTTCCATTCATTGAATATCTGCCCCCAGATACTTTAAAGGACCGGAACTTCTAGTTGACTTGCAAGACTATGACTATTCTTTGGACTTGTGGAGCCTTGGTTGCATGTTTGCTGGAATGGTAAGCATTTTTCTCCATGATTAACTATATTGTTTGTCAGCTAGACTTGCTCATCTAGAGACTTCTACTGGTCACTGATAGATCTGTTGGCCAAGCTTTTCCTTTCAATTTTCTTTGTCCTTATTTCTTAATGCCATATGATGTGGACCATTTGATATAATGTTAGGTTATTTTGAATGTGCTGTTGAATGTTACAATCTTGATGATTGATGGTGATGTGCAGATATTCCGTAAAGAGCCATTTTTCTATGGGCATGATAATTATGACCAGCTGGTTAAAATTGCCAAGGTATGTGGGTAGATAAAAGTTTAATGAGCATATAATAGAAGCTCTTTTAGAAGATTATTTCACTTTTTGAATATTGGTAATGTTAGATGGCTGCATGGTTATAAATGTCTTTCCCCTGTGGAAAGATTAGATTTGTATTGTTTTTGAAGAAGACAAATCATGGTAAACTGTTTGATGTGCCCTGGCCCACAAATTATGCCGATCCACTTAGTTGTTGTTATCTATTATGCCAAAAGATATAATTATTTATGGCTTTGGAAATGATAGGGGTTATGTGAGTGATAAAGGATGGTTGTGTAATTCCTGCTTTCCTTAAATTTCAGGTGCTTGGAACAGACGAGTTAAATGCGTACTTGAACAAGTATCGCATAGAGTTGGATCCACATCTTGCAGCCCTTGTTGGCAGGTTTGTTAGATCTTCTAAATCCTCTTTAAATTCTCTGTCTCTAAATCTCAAACTCTCTGATTTGAGCAAATATTTTCTGGATACAGACACAGTCGGAAACCATGGACGAAGTTCATTAATGTGGATAATCAACATTTGGCAGTTCCTGAGGTAGAGAATCAATCACAAATAGACTTTATCTTTTTATTGTGGCATTGAATTTAATCTAAACGCATTATTTGTACTTGAAGGCTGTTGATTTCCTAGACAAGTTGCTGCGTTATGATCACCAAGAAAGGCCCACCGCAAAACAAGCAATGGTAAATACCCTTTCCTTGGCCAACTATTAATGGAAACCTTTTTTGAGTGCAAGCATTCTAATTTTAATATATGTCACCTACTTAGTTTTCTACTCTTTTATGTTTCCTAATCTTCTTGAGCCACTAATCATTAATGCGGCAGAGATTTGATTACGCCCGTACATTTATCCAGATCAAATACATGGAGTCTGTTGCGAATAATTCATTTTCGTGTCTTGCAGGCTGATCCTTACTTCTATCCAGTCAGAAATGCTGAAAGCAGCATAACTCGTACCTAATATTAAGTTTGGGTTGCTGCTAAATCAATGTTGCAATCTTTTCTGCACATGTTCCGGTCCTTCCTTTGTAATCTGACCGAACTTTATAATTGTGGCAGCGAGCTTGCATTCAGGATCCATGTATCCGTTGTTTCGAAGCTGTAATTTGTCCATGTGCAATTCATTTACCCAACTTTTTGGCATTTTTGTTATTGTATGATCAATATCTTTGTGCTCTTCTCTTGACTTTGGAATCGAATCGTTTATCTGATTGATTTTTCTTAAGCTGTTTATACATTGTTGTTGCTCTGCCTTTCCTTCCATGATATCAAGACTGTATTCTCTCGTTGTGCTTCTCGTATTGGTTTCTGCTATCCAACTCCTACGGAAACAATTTCAGGAATCCAATTTTGAGGGTCTGAAAACTCTGGTTTTGTTGTAAAGCACGTGGTTTTGGGTCATTGGGCCGGACGAGAATAGCCATATTGATTTTGTTATGTGGAAACTGTCTTACAGGATCAATTTATTCAGTTGATAGATTCTAATTTTAACCAAATCTATCTCAACCCAACTAACCATAGAAGAATTTCAATCTTCGTTTCATCTTTATATAGATATGAATCAATGGAACGGATACTGCAACTAAATAGAAGCCGAACTAACTGTAAAAATGCTGAGTATTACAGTTTACCCACTTAACAAATGAACATTTTCTACCAACTTTTGAGGAGGTTGACTGGAAAAAACAAATATTTATGATTCTTCTTATCCACCATGTCATATAAAGTGAAATGACATCCAGGTTTATTGTGGCTTTTTGATAGGGATTTTGTCTGTGTTTGACACTGAAAAATAACCCAACTGGCAGGGACAAGCACAAACCCACTACCTCAATTCGTGTCCTAAGCCTGTTAATTACAACCTTTAAGTGTGTGTCCAACAGCTCATTCCAGAAAAATAAGCCAATTTGTGGTCTAACTTGGTCTAAATTTCATTTTTGTTGATTGTGTATATGACCCGTGTTTTATTTTTAAAATTTTTTAAAACTGCACTAAATAAACTCTTAACTACATATAATTGCTCTTAAATTTAAAAAACTCAAATACTTGATTCTTTTTATGAAGTCTATGCAACTCAAGTCTAAGACTTAGTGCTGTTCATTTTGCTTAAAAGAAATGGAGCTCAGGTTGGCTTTGTTGGAATCCGACCGTGAACAAATTACGGGAGTAACAGAAAATAATTTTTTTGGCTTTGTTGGAATCCGACCATGAACAAATTACGGGAGTAACAGAAATTTTTTTTTTTTACAGATTTCAAGCAGATTTCGATAATTGAATAAACATGAATAAAGTATAAAACGATTTACAAATCGTACCTTGTTCGCTTTCTGTTGAAAAATCTTTGAAGCTTTTTCCAATTGGTCAACCACGAGCTGTTCAAGTATCCAGTCTCTAATGGTATTCACAGAGTAATTCTTAAGCTGATTTGAGAGGAAGAAGAAAAAAAAATGTTAGCTTCTAAATAGCTCTTCCTTGTAAAAAGAAAAAATCATAACAGTCTTTTATTAAAATTAAATCTCTTTTATTATAATCAAAATAAATTATAATTATAATTAATTTAATTTTAATAAAATCAAATATCTCATATTTGACCTCCAAATTTTTTCAAACTTTATAATTAAGTCCAATTTAATTAACTTAAATTTTCTTTCACAAATTAGTCTTTGATGTGTGACTCATAGGGTCTTTTTGGTTGGATGTTAACTAATAGAATGAAATGTAATGTGATGGAATAGAACGGAATAGTTTATAATGTAATGTGATGAAACAGAACGGAATGGTTTATAATATAATAAAATATAATGTGATGGAACAGAACAGAATGGTTTATAATATAATAAAATGTAATAGTGAAAAGTTGTTTGGAAGGAGTGGAGGAGTTTATAATGTAATATAGAGAAATATTGTTTGAAAGATAGATGAAATTGAATGTTATATAACAAATAGCTATTATATCCCCTATATTAAAATGGTTATTGCAGGAGGTTTATTATTTTATTATTAATTATATACAATTTATTATTCATTATACAAAAATATTATTATTAATTATTTAATATATTTTATTTTATGTGATTTATATTTAAAAATAATTTCTTTATATTTTATTTATATAAAAATATATACAAACAATTAATGAATAATTTTTTAAAATATTTTTTATTTTCATTAATAAAAATTGTATTAATTTCTTAATTATTAATCATATACAATTTATTATTAATTATATAAAATATTATTATTAATTATTTAATATATTTTATTCTATATAATTTATATAAAAATAATTTATTTTTATTTATATAGAAATATATAAAAACAATTAAAGAATAATTTTGTATATATTTTCTA
>JANZLX010000213.1:4133691-4149295 GCA_025531955.1 Erythroxylum orinocense | reverse complement strand
GGGGCGGATGCACATTGGAGGTAAGTGGGGGCACTTTCCCCCATTGTCCCCAATTTTTTCAGGAACATATATATATATATATTATTATTTTAAATTTTTTTATTCAATAAAATAAAATTTGCCCCCACTCAAAAATTTTTTTATCTCTATTAAAATTTTGCCCCCATTAAAAATAAAATTTTGCCCCCATTCAAAAATTTTTTTGAATCCGCCCCTTCACGCAAAGTTAGCGAAAGAAAGGCAACAATCACTTGATGGTCAGCCTATAGTAGGAAATTTCATAAGACAAGTTTCTCAAAATCATAGTGCCCTAATTGATTTATTTTAGATTATAAGAACTTATTAATTTATAAAAATTGACTGAGTGATTAATAAACTGATCAAATCAAATCGAAAAGTTAAATATTAAAACGAAAAATTAGATAATTCAAGATTTTTATGATTAATCCGGCCCAAATAATTAGGTTTTTTAATTAGTGATAAAAACACAAAATCATTCTGTCAAGCATAATTTGATGGGATTAAATGTCTAATACTAAATAATAATAAATTAATTAAAGTTTTTTGTTTTCTAGTAGTCATTTTCGTGGCCATCATTGTTCTCGACATTACTATCATCATCAATCATCAAATATTTTCTTTTTTCATCGGAATACCTGTGAGTTGTGACATCATCTGCATATGTCCATTCACTTAAAACAACTTCGATACATACGACTTTTTGGCTTGCTATTGTCCAACGTACAAGACAACATGGAAATTTCCTTAAATGTTTATCTTTCTTGTCTAGTTAATTTGCGGGTGAGACTCGACGGTGCAACATCAACTTAGATTATGAAACGAGAAAAATAACTATACATGCTTGGATGATCTCCCCAATCTCCATCAGGTTTTGTTATTTTTAAAGAGGTTTCGGTATGAACGACCATTTAAAAACAGCCTTTTTATTAGTTAAAAATAAAATTATGTACGTATTATTTAATTTCTCCAAATTTTGTGTACCGACGTGATTTATATTGAATATTATTGTTATTATTAAAAATTATAATTAGATGTTAGAAAGTAATTTATCATGTCTACCTGAATGTTAATCCATGTGAATAAAGGCAATTACATTCATGTTTATGGAGTGTTGTATATGTTATTAGTTTATATTTTATTAGAAGATAAATAATAATGTACTGGGTAGGGAAAATGATTTAAAAACTAAATTCGATTCAGCTTGTTTAATTATAAAAATTTTAAATTGACTAACTATTTATTTTAAATTACCTTAATAACCATTATTATTAAGAGTTTACTAATTTAAAAACTAGAATAAATCAACTAAATTTTATTTAATAGTCTTCTTTTTTAATTAACTTTAAATCTCTTGTCTTAACTATTTAATTTTAATATAATTTTTAAAACATTGTATAGGACATTAAATATTAAATTAAAGTAATAAAAACTATTCCTAATTAAGAAATATCTAATCAATTATTTAAAAAATCAACTAGTTCTACCGGTTCAATAGTAAAAATCTTGAGCCTTTCAATTTAAAATTTTGGTTCGATTTTTAACTTTTCAGTTTGATTTAGTTTAATAATTCTTATTGTTAAAAACTTATTAGTTTATTAATTAATTTTTCAATTTTTTGTAAATTGATAAGTTCTTATAAACTAAAATAAATCAATTAATTCTATTTAACAATCTTTTCTTAATTAAACATCAAATTTTAGCTAGATAACATAATTTCTTTCGATCATATTTTAAATTCTTTAATTTTAATCAACATAAATTTTTTAAACCTTAAACTTCTTATCTTACCGATTGGAAAATCCAACGACATAAAAGTGTTTTTACTTTTTCCTCCCTTTTCTATGTTAACGATAGATCACTTGGCAAAGAAACTATGAAAGTATCCCATTAAGAGGTAGTCGAGTTAGTAGAGTAGAGAAGCATAGGGTCAAAAAATCGTATGTTTGATTTCTCCTATCTATGCTCTTTCGATCGAGTCTGTCGCACATGGCTTACTTATGCGAAATATCCGATTGACATGATTTGCATGTTATTGTGTCAATCCGAAAGTTTTCCCAATACGTATTTAAAAGATAACAAATACGAATTCCTCCGTTGCCAAAAAAGAAAGTTACCAAAAGCGCCTTAACCATTATGTTCAAAAAAATCTTCATGTTACTGAAGAAAGTTAACAAATACAAGTTCAAATTTTATGTATAGCTAATAACCAAATCTTCATGTTTCTGTTAGTAATTTACGATTAGTCACATCAGGAACATGAAGATTTTTTTGAACAAAGTACAAAGAAAATTTGGTTATTAGCTATAAATTTATAACAACAACCTTAGGGATGTACTAACTGAATATTTTATTTTCATGGGTTGGTTTATTTTCCAACATGATAGGAATAGGTCACTTACAATCTCCCACTAATTTATGCTTAACATATCTATGTCTACATCCTTTAATCTTAATTAGCACACGGTAACCACATTTCTTAGATCCACTCTTCAAATCTATGTACTTTAGGATATAATTAATATATTGAAACCAAACCTAATAGGCTTTAGTACTGACATCTTGCCACTTGTCATAGGCTTCCATCTTTAAATGAAAGCTATGTTAATGGTAATGATTTAGGACCACCTATATGATCTAACCCACTAATTAAACACTTACTTACAAATGGTAGGGTAATGAAAGATTAGTTAATAATAATCAAAACGCAAGTTATAATTGTCGTGTTATGCTTCATATAAAAAGACCATGATTGCCGAGTCCACATTTTTTTAAAATTTTGCAACCCATCATGTACCATATGAACCTAGTTTGGTCACTTTTTTTACATATAATCTTTAGTCTTTATTAAAGCTTGAAAAAGATAGACCCAATTGACATCCAATTTGTTAAATAATTAGCTAGTGATGTCTACGTCCGTCGTCAAATAGGCCAGTGGGATGATACCGATAAAATAAAATGTTTAAAGTTTAAAAGATATAATTGGTATTAGATAAAATAAATTTTTTTAAATATAGTCGAAGAATATTGTTATTGAATTTGAATTTAAGTGAAAATAAAATTTTTAATTAAAATTAACCGACTAATTAATAAATTTGTCAATTTTTAATAGTAAAATTTATTAAAATAATCAAACTGAAAAATTAAAAACTGCACTAAAAAGCTAGCATTTCGGTCGGTTGGATATTGTAATCATTAATAATTACAATATTGAAACTTTGATTTTTTTAATTATAGTGACCAACATCAATCATATATTTCACTTATTCTATAACTCGTTTAGATTTTATCACATGATATAACAAATTCCAAATCATACGAAGAGCTGATAAGTGGAGATAAAATTTTAAAAAAATCAAAATTTGAGAAAATTTTTATTTATTTTAAATGCGAATAAATATTATAAAATATACGAATCTTATAATAGATTAAACTCGTGGAGATAATTTATGAAAATAAAATAAAATCATAACCCTGATTAATTTAATGTCTGTGTGCTCAATGTCAATGATTAAAAAATTCAACCAATTTAGGTCTTATATCGTTAAATGAATCAATTCAATTTTTAACTTTTAGGTATGATTTACTTTAATTACATAATTTCTTCTAAAGATATTTCAATTTCTTTAATTTTTTTAATTTTTGACCGATTTTATTAAGGATGACAATGGGTCGATCCATGAGTCAGTCTTGCTAATTTTTTTAAAGTTAAATATCTTTTTTAATTGAGTATAAGCCTGAATTACTCAGATCCAAGCCACTCAAGACCTAACTCTTCTAAGTAAAACGATGTTGTTTTGTTTAGAAAAGTAAAGTCTTGGACCAGTATGGGTCTAATTTGGTCTATGAGTCGGCCCAATAAAAACACTTGAATTTACGTTTATGGGCAAGCTCGTTATTATCTTTATATTTTATGATAGTCTAATATTAGTTAAATATTTTATACCTTAAATTTCTTCTCATATCTTATTGATTTTTAAAGCATCATATTCGCTACTTATTTTCTGAAAAAAAAAAGAGAAAATGAAAGAAGCAGCTTATCACCCTTTTGATTGTTGGAGGCCATTTTTGTAGGCCACTACCGTATCAACGGCCGAAAATTCTGGGAGCTGCTGCCCCATTTTGCCCATTTCTGGGTTTGAGTTAATTTGTTTTTGCGCCTTTTGATTTTTTTCCAAACGCTTTTGGATTTTAAGCCTAATATTTATTGTTTATTTTATATATTTATTTGTGATAAAATAATTATTACATATTATTTCAATATGCACCAAAAAGACAATACGAGGAGGTCGGATCGGAGACATAAAGTGGTTAATCAAATACAAATGGTGGGGAAGATGATGATGAGTATGATGATTGATAGATGTATGTATATGCATGTATGTAGTGCGTAGGAGAATTAAAAAGGCGAAGGAGTTTAAAAGGTAATGATTACGAATGGGGTCATGATGGGAACGCCTCCTTTCCATACAAATTAATCATTAATGAGAGTGCGCCATCATCTACATCCCACAAGACTGCGCAGTCATAGCCGCCTTTTTTTTTTCCTTGAAACAAAATAATTAATATTCCTTTTTCTCCACTAATCACAATATGATTGTAACAGTTAAACTCTTTTATGTACTGTAATTATTGAATTAATCAGTATTAAGATGTATATTATTAGCATTTAGAGAGAGAGAGATGATGTTGAGACAGAGGGACTTCAAAAATAGTAAAGTAGAAAAACATATGGAAGGCGAGACGATTCTGGAGAGAGAGAGAAATCATTAAAAGAAAAGAGAGAAAATAGGAAGGAAGTACCCCCTACCCCAAGCCTCCATGTGTATATAAAAGGCACCATAATAAGCACTTGTACCTCTGCGATGATCAACTAACTCACTATCTGAGAAACTATCAGTGAAAGCGACTACTGCTCTCCGTAAAAAAGAGGAGAGTAAAAAACAATTCGTGAAACGTCTCCGTACCCATCTTCTTCTTGTTCCGGCTTTCTCTTTTTTCTGGTTTCTCTTAATACCGGTGTCTTGGCATTTTTAACCACCGTCTTGCACTTGGGCAATCATATTAAGTTGTGATCTGGGAAATTTGAGTTTATCCGGGTACATTTGTGTTCAGGGGCGTATCTGGTTGATTTATACATATAGCAATCTCGTTAGAGTAATAGTGAGTAATATGGAGGAAGAGCGATCATCATCATCAACAGGAAGAGTGATGATAGTGGTGAGAGAATTTGATCCAAAAAAAGATGGAGTGGGTGTGGAAGAAGTGGAGAGAAGATGTGAGGTCGGTCCCAGTGGGAAGCTCTCTCTGTTCACCGACCTCCTGGGTGACCCAATTTGCAGGGTCCGCCACTCGCCTGCTTTTCTCATGCTGGTAAAGCACAGAGACTCCCACTCAGTGCACTAATACTAGTACTTTGCTCTCGTTTGTCCGTTCTACATAAACAACCAATCCCCATGTTTCATTTCTTTGTTTTTCATTTAGAAACTTAACATGGCCAATCCATTTCTTCTTTTTTAACTTTTCTTGTTCGTATGGGATAGGTGGCTGAGTTGGGCGGAGAAATAGTGGGGATGGTGAGAGGTTGCATCAAAACCGTTACATGCGGGAAAAAGCTCTCGAGAAATGCCAAAACCAACAGTCTCAACCATCCTAACGCCGCGGCCGTCACCACCAGTCCTCTCCCTGTTTACACCAAAGCTGCTTATATCTTAGGCCTACGCGTCTCTCCTTCTCATCGGTGCGTGTCCTATCTTCTTTCTCTCTCGCTCGCAATCATTGTATGAACCATCGATCTTCCTCAACGTCGTCGTTTATCTGTTACGTAATGATTAGCATTAAACAACAACATACCCTCTAAATTAATTATGCTTTTTCTTCATTAATTATTTATTAACAGGAGGATGGGGATAGGCCTAAAGCTGGTACACGAGATCGAGGAGTGGTTTCGCGGAAACGGCGCCGAGTATTCCTACATGGCAACTGAAAACGACAACGTCGCTTCCGTTAAACTCTTCACCGATAAATGCGGCTACTCCAAGTTCCGCACTCCTTCAGTCCTGGTCAATCCGGTTTTTGCTCACCGAGTACCCGTTTCAAACCGAGTCACCATCGTTCAACTCGCTCCTCACGACGCTGAGCTTCTGTACCAACGCCGTTTTTCCACTACCGAGTTTTTTCCCCGCGACATTGGCTCGGTTCTCAAAAATAAACTCAGCTTGGGGACATTTCTGGCTCTGCCACGTGGAACTTACGGGCCCGGTTCGTGGCCTGGGTCGGTTGAGTTCTTGGCCAACCCGCCCGATTCTTGGGCCGTTCTTAGCGTGTGGAACTGTAAGGACGTGTTTACGCTTCAGGTGCGTGGCGCGTCGCGCGTGAAGAGAACATTCGTTAAGACGACGAGAATGGTGGACAAGGCGCTGCCGTTTCTGAGGTTACCGTCGGTGCCCGACGTGTTCAGGCCGTTTGGGCTTCATTTCATGTATGGTTTGGGAGGCGAAGGACAACGCGCGGAGAAAATGATGAGGGCGTTATGCGGGCACGCGCATAACTTGGCTAAAGAGCGAGGATGTGCAGTGGTGGCCACGGAGGTTTCAAGCCGCGAGCCGCTGAGGTTAGCAATTCCGCACTGGAAAATGCTATCTTGCGCCGAGGACTTGTGGTGCATCAAGAGGCTAGGGGAAGACTACAGTGACGGGTCTGTCGGTGACTGGACGAAATCAGCCCCTGATTCGTCCATTTTTGTTGACCCTAGAGAGTTTTAAACTTGGTACTAGTTGATGACTTAGCTAAGAGGATAATCTATAGCACTAGTTAGAAAATGAAAGGGTCTTCGGATTTTAGGGTTTTAGATTTTTCTTTAACAAATGGAGAATTTCGGGGGAATAGAAAACAGAGAAGATATGAGAATGGGATATTGTCAATGAACAGAATATCCCCCAACTTTAGTTTTTCTCCAACTTTTTGTAAATGGATTTAGATTCTATTTCCAATAGTGAGCTTGACTTTTACTTTTATATTCCAAAATCATTTAATTGGTATGATTTTTTATACCGAAACAATAATAATAATATCTGGTATAAATTTTGCTAATACGAAAAATTTAAAAAAGGTTAATAATATACATTCTTACTCTTAATTAATAAAGAGATTGTTCTCAAATAATTCATCTAAATTAAGATTTTTTTTATTTTATAAATTATTTTAATGTCTAATTTCCATTGGAAATTTGGTATATTCCCAATTAACGATCATGGACGTTAAATGATAAAAAGCCTCAATCCTTTACAGCACATTGGACATTGACAATGAATCATGATTATCGTCGAGAGGGGTCAATTCAAAGATGTCCTTCAAGTTGCTTAGAAAGTACGTGGTAACGTAACAATTGATGGAAGAGAACAGAGGGTGCTTGGAATGGGAGGATTCTCTATTTTTGCTTTTTATAATAGAACAGAACTTGACTGAAGATTCGGCTTTTAGCTGTGGCCCTTCAACTCTTTTTGCATTGAAAGAAAAGGAAAAGTAAGTACTCAGTGGGTAGGGTGATGCGGTACTTTGGTTTTTGTCCTTTCCCTTCAAAGGGTCTCTCTCTGTATCTCCCAAATTTTCACCAAAGTTAGGAACCGAAAGCCCTGAGATTGTGACATCTTTGAAACTTAATCATTATAAATGTAAATAAGATGTTTAAAGGACGGGTTTAATAAGAAAATGGAAATTGCGAGTTCGTTCCTGTATTGATGGCAGGTTAAGCACGTAAAAGACGCTTGTTTTTTGATATCTGATTTAGAAACCCTTCACAGGGGTTTTGCACTGAGAGTCATGAGAAGTATGCATTGAAGTAAACAATGAATGTGACTGCTCATGATGCTGGATAGCGTTCAGGAGTTCTGACAAGGAAATGCTGCTGTTCTGTTGACCACAAGATGTCAAATTCAGCAACCAAACTAATTTATGAAGACCATACCTTACACAGACACACCCTGACAAGTTTGGATATTTCCTTTTTTCTTGCTCTATAAAAAATCTCTAAAATTAGCTAAATATGCCCTTGGAGCTTATATTTTAATATAATAATAATGATGAAAGTACAGAGGTTGCTCCTCATGTTTAGGTAGAGATGGGATTTTGTTGTTGTTTGTTCTAATAGCTCAAATTATATAGTTTCGTGGACTAAGAAGAAAAGCGCAGGCAATTCATGCGCAACTTAACAATGACTAAAGTCTTCTAAACAATGCAGTTCATGGAATAGACAACGTAAGATAATGTGGTCGGTAAATGAAAAGTAGGAAAGCTCAGAGCTTGTAACATATTGCATTCACTTAACAATGTGTAGTCATATTCCTACAAGGGGTTGAGATAGTTTTTTGAGTTAGGCTTAGTAGGTAGGTGAAGATGAGAAAGTGTTAGGCAAATTCGGAGGTGAAGATGAGAAAGTGTTAGGCAAATTCGGGTGTGGAAGCTCAGTTTTCAAAGTATCAACATATTGTTTAAGTACTACTAAACATGTACTTAACAAGCATATCTTGACTCTTACGTTCTGTCATCTTTTATGCTTCTTCTGAGCTGGAAACTGTGGGAGTGGTTTAGGTAAATTAAACGGTTGGAGAGATTCTATCTGGTAATTTAGTATTTTATTAGTCAAGAGTGGACGACATTTTCTTTTGCTTCCGTTCCTTCCTTATTTTGTTAGTCTCTTCTTTGCAGGTCAATCACTCAAATGGTCTTCTTTACTGGTTCTGTCCATGCCAAGACACAAAGAGGAAGTTGATCGAAGAATATTCAATCACCATAACGTGTTTGGTTTTCGGAGTGACTAACTTATGAACATTGATAGATCATGAAGTTTCAAACTTTTTCTTCTGCTGAATCACAAGACTAATTCTTTAGAGAAAAGGACAATGATTCCTTTCCAATCACCATAACATCAAAAACTTCATAGTTATGAATTGATCTGATAAATAGGAACAGCAACAATGCCACGTTATGTATTTCCATTTCTTCATGAAGCCAAAACTTTGACATAAACATTCCCTAGAAATCTGTCATGCATCTCTTCCCCGTGAAAGATCCCGATGGAGGGAGAATCAGCAAGGAAAATGTCAGCGAGTTTCTAATATCCTAATAGTCAATTTCGAGCGATCATATTACAAGCCAAAAAAGCATGTTAAACCATGCCTGCGACTTAAGATATAGAACGCCTTCTGCTTCTGGAAGGGGTAGATTTCATCTCCTCGGCAATGGCAGAACCAGGACTCCGGCTCTCGGATGTATCAGAACTACTAATATCACCATTCCTCTCTTTGTTTGACCACAGCTTTGAAAATATCTTTGACATGAGTAAACCTTTCATCTTACTTGCTGCAACTCTTTCAGTATCATTCTTGGCTCCACCGTTGAGATTTCTATCGCTCCCACTACTCCCTAAACGAAGAGTTGCTAGTTCTCCTTTCAAAGCTTTGATATCTTCAGATGTTGGCACAGCATCCCAGTCCTCTTCCGTGTTTGTCGCAGTGGACCTTGAGCTCCCATTAGAACCAACTGGAATCAATGCTGTGATCGACCCGGTTAGTTCCGATGAGCTGTTGCCAGCAGATGATGTTGCTTGCCTGGCCTGCTCAAAGAAGAGGATTTGCACAACCACACGCAGAGGTAGTCTCTCGTTTTGCACCGCATGCATGCACGCATCCACTGACAACTTCCTGCAGTCCATCAAATTGCATATTCTCTTCCTCTCACTCTTGCTTATTCCACCGTGTTCCTATACAGAAAATGACAATCAGTTAGAGAGCACAAGAGATTACAGAACTACTACTTTAAGCCTATATTCAGTTGAGGAGTTGGATTGTGATTTTAAGTCTCAACTGAAATGGACTATAAATAAACAAATTTACCTTGTGTTTTGTTGGGAATCAACAATTCTATGGATCTCTAACTTCGATAAGAACAAACTTACAGTCAAACACAGTCAAACACAGTAAACACAATCAAACACAGTCAAACACAATCGCATCAAGAAGGAAAGATAACAATATAGTTGAACAAAAACAATCCATATGAACAACAACTTGCTCAAATCTTCATTTTATATCTAGTGACTCAATAATACAGCATCATAATAATTATACACATGAAAGTCAATGTTAAACAAAATCATGAAGGTAAAATTCAATCAACTCACCTTAAGATACATATCGATGGCCCGATAAAGTCCGTCAAGTGATGGCCTTTGGAAACTTGAAACCATCTCAGCAAGACTAACAAACTTTGAGACAGGTAAATTTGGATCTCGAGCTATCTCAGTAAGATAGCCCTCTACCAGTTTAGCAACCTTGACCTTTGGAGCGTCTGATCCAAAATGCGGGCTTTTACACTCCCGGAATTCAGTTTCCAAAGGAAAAGCGGTCTGAGTGCTTCGTTCATGTGTCACAAATTTCTCAACAAGGCTTTGCACTATATCGACATCATACATTGTTGTTTCCTCAGTCGAGGCTCGAATTAATAGATCAGCCACTGTAGCCTCCTCAAGCTGCTGACCAATTTGTCTCATCAGTTCATTCCTTTCTTTCTCTCCGCATTCCAACAAAATTGAGGCTCTTAGCAACCTAAGCAAGAAACTACAAGGAACACTACCTTTCTCAGTAGGTAGTAGCCAGAATATGGTTTCTGCAAGTGATTTATACTTGAGTATATCACCACTCTGTACCATACCTTTGTTAAAACTTGGCAATCTTCTCAGGGCATATGCATGCAATGCTTCTCCAATTATATTATCAGAGACTCTTTCTTTTGCCTTAATTGTTGTAATCACCCTCTTATATAAATCTACCTGCAACTCACAGAGATCTTCCACCCACCAATCTATAGGAACCATATGGGATTTTCGCACACCATTCCAAAGGGGATCCTTTCCATTCTCTGATGGAAGCTTTTTCCTGTTATAGGTGTATGACCAGTCAACTTTGGAAGTATCCACGCATGCCTTTGAAGCTATGGAATCAAGGCAGCGACTGACCAATTTTAATTCTTCTGACCGTGGAAGAAGAGACTTCATGGTCTGAAGGACAATAATTGAATCTTTCCAACTGCGGAAGATGCTAGAATTGAGAAACACTTCAATCTTGTAAATGAGATTCCCTTTCTCAATAGTTTCATACATTTCAAGATATTCTGCTGCACACCGGGCTGCAACAACATTGTATGCATTGAGAGTTACCGTCATCCCATAACAAAATTTTGCACATATCTCAAAAGCAGCAGGTCCACCAGGAATATCCTGGATGTTAATTTCATCATTGTTCTCATCGCTTGTAGTTGCCACCAGTTTCTGAAGACGTGAACTTTTGGACAGCAACGGAAACTGCAAAACCATTCTAAAATTTAGATCAAAGATTACAGTTTTGATAACCAAATACTTTAATAACTCTGATAAATTTCAATAATCAATTATGTTCCATGGTAATTCCAGAAAAGTATGCGACGAACATTAAAGTCTTAGCATTATCCATGATTGCCTGCGATGTATCAGCAAAGCCAATGTGGAGAGAAATGACAGATAAATTCACCATATTTGACCCGACAGAATTATGAAATTACGTATACTCGTCTAAAACTAGAATAGGAGATAAAACTTTTACTTTTTCCACACAATCTGTGGGGCATATGCAATTAGTTACCAAAATTGAACCATATCCAATCATGGAATTCATACCTTGTGCAGATAGAATTTCACATCGCCAACATGAACTATTAAGTCGGTTGCCAACTCACTTGCCAGATACCTACAAGATAGAGTGCCAACAATTATATTTCCATCAAAACTAATATACTTTATGTCAATTTTGACGAAAAAGAAAAAGGGAAGAGGAACATATTAGATTTAACAAATAGAGAGCAATGCCAATTGTTAAATTAAGTTGACCAGTCGAGAATAGTCTGATAGAGACACAAAAAGAAGCATATTATAGCAATGGTTTCTACTTTTCATGAAAAGATTAGAACAAGTGCCAACATATTAACTTGAGAATCAATGGCACTTGATAGCACAGACTACCCTATTCAAGGTTCACGTTTCGTGAATGACATTTAATGCGATACACAATAGCCATTGCATAAACATCAAAGTGGAGCCAATGGAGAGTTACAAGAAGCTGTTCTTGCATAATATAGGCATCATTTGAAATGTTCATTATCATTTGAAGCCCCCCTGCATGCAGCCCAATCCCAATAGGCGACTACCACAACGTCATTTGGCCTGTAGATTTCAAATCTACAGACGAAAACAATGTCAAGTTGTGGTGGGGGCTCGGACTGGTTGGACCTTTTGGGCCGGCCTCCCAGGCTCGAGCCCAATCAACCTAGACTGGGTTAAAGATGCCATCCCTAATCTCTAGATAGATTGCTTCTTCACAGAAATCAATAAAACATACCCGACACGATAACTCTCATGTATAATCCATAAAGTGCAGATGATGTAAAACAAATGCATGTCTCAGCCAGTAACAATCACTACAAGAGCACCTTAAACTGTTGGCTGAGAAGAGAATCTCAAACTGTATTTCTGCTCCAACATATCAAAGCTAATAAGAAATTCCAGAGGCACTAAGCCTAACCCAAAACTAATACGATTCTCTAAATGTGGTTACATAAAATATGAAAGGTAAACTGAAGAAGGAAAAAACAGAACTGGTAACCATTGAAGGATATATCTATAGACCATTAAAACATGGACAAGGAACACGACCAGAAAAGAATTTAACAAAAAAGCTTGTAAACTTAAAAATTAGGTATTAAAAAGCAAAAAGGAAAAATAAACGAGGACTAAATAAATAATAAAAAATAAATTTATACAATTACTTGCTGGCTGAATACAGATCTCAAACTCACCTAATATTGTCCCCATCAGTCTGAAACGAATCAAGCTTAGATCCAAGTTTCATAAACTTCATCTTGCCCAGTATCAGCTCCCTTCAGTTCCTGTTAAATGCCCTAATCCTAACTTTTGTCAACCAATATTCCCAGAAAGCAATTGAAGGCCTAACTTCTACCAACGATGTTGTTTTCAAGATGAAGAAGAGTTTCTTTGTCTGACCGAATCTTGCACACAAAACTAGGCCAGAATAGAGGAAGATAGCAAAGGAGAAACTAAAGTGAAGTAGTTGCTTCTTTAGTTGGTAACAGCGTCCATGGACCACGGCGAGCGAAGGTTAACTATGTAGATATTGCTTAAAAACTCTGTCAAACATTTGTATAAACTATAAAGAGAGACACCCCCACTTGCTGAGGACTGACACCACCACCTTTGTTCATTTGTTTATGTTTCCATCGCTTTTCTTATGCCAATAGTTTCACATAGAAACATACAAACAAGAAACTGTTTGCAGGTAGATAAAATGTCAATAACCAAACCCCAGAATCCACATTCCTTTCATGAATCAAATTCTCTCTTGAATGTAGGCTGCAACACCTGCAACGAGACGACATGACATCTAGGTATCAGCTAAGAAACCACCAAAAGAGTAGACAAGAAGCCTCAAACTTGAAGGTATTTCCAAAAGAAACATTGTACAAAGAGCATGATATCCGACAAATTTGTTCTACAAGTGGTGGTAAATAACAGATCATTTTTATTTTCTTAATAAATAAACTGGAGCTTAAACAGTAAGTATAGGAATCAGAGTCAAGAACATGACGCAGAAATCAGCACAGAACGCACTTAACTTTTCTACGAACAAAAAGAACCAAAATCTCACTACTCAACATTGTTTTTTTTTGTGTCATTTAATAACCAACTTCAAGAATTGGAAAACATGCAATATAAGAAATGGTATAGGTAAATTCTGAAGAGCTTTGTCGGATTTGTGCAGAAGCAAAATAACCAAACAAGAAGTTACGAAGGAGAAAACAGGTAACCAAAACCTAAGTCAGATTCAAGCAGAACAAGGTCTACTGATTGCATATGATTGAAAATCTCGCCAAATCTGCTAAGAAAGACATCAAAAGAAGCGTTGAAAGCATGTCGATAGAAATTCTAATACTTCACCTTAGAGGATTGCCTTACAAGCAAGCACCTTCTCAATCTTATCACTTTGAACAAGCAAAGGGGGAATCAAATAAGCATCGCAAGAGACAACTCGCAAGTAACAGAACAATAGGAGAAGACAACACAACACAACGTTCGGTGCATGAGAAGCACTATTACCTGCAGGACAAAATGGAGGTAACCCCACAAACTACAAATAACACCCAACAAATCCAAAAAACTTCACATCAAAAGGGTGTGCTGTTTCTCATCCTTGACAGCCACCAATGCCTCTAGACCCACAAAAAGCCAAATCTCAGAATGTTCCCTCACTCTCTCTATCTATATCTCTCTCAACTCCTTTGAATCAGCACCGTCCGCAACCAATATCACCACCACCACCAGCACTAAAACCAGTAAACCACCACCTATCCTCTCATTCCTTCCACCAAAAACTCAAAAAGATCAAAACTTTGTAATTGCGTATCAACAAAGGCGATCTTTTTATGTTTCACTTTAACAGCAACGAAACAAAACACCTTTACTTTCGTTATTAGAAAGTAAAAGCAGTGAGGTTTCTTTCAACAGACAAAGACAGAACCCAAAAACGAAGAGACCCCACACGCCCCTCAGCGCTACTTTGATCTCTACAAAGGGTCTCTCTCTCCCAATGTAATGCACGCCAATCTGACATGCACAACATTGGTGTTTCCCTTATCAAGTACAAAACTGACCCGTAAGACTTTATCTTTTGGTTTTTTAAAGCTTTTTATCGTATAAATTTTTAAAGCATTTCGTAGTGACAGAGAGTGGGAGCGAGACTTCCAGGAACAGCCCCTTGTTTACGAGAAAACCATCCATTCATCCCCCTCTGCGCTATGCCTCTGCCGTCGTATTACTTTTTTTAAAATAATCATCCCTGCATCTCATTGATTTTCCTTATAAAATTTTAAGTAATTTTAAAAAAATATTTATCCCAATAATAAAATTTATTTTTAAAAATAATTTCTCTTATATTTCAATTAAATTAATAATAATAAAATTAACGTTATAAATAACAGCAATCTAGTAAATATCCTACTAACTCGAAAGAGAAACATTTTTAAGTCAATTTAGATTAAGTTTAAAATTTAAATTGAATTATTTAGTCGTAAATATTTGATTTTTTACGTTTATACGTTCATTGTTACTATTTTTATAAATTGAAAACAACTTTTTTATTAATTAGAGCTAAAGCTGTATATTACTGAGCTTATCAGTGAGACTTTTACTATGTAGATTATTGTTTTTCTATTATGTTTTATGAAAATTTAATAATTTTCTTAAAAATTGAAAAAAAAAAACCTTTAAGTTTTTCTTTTTATAATGTTAAAGATTAAGAATTTTTTCAAAAAAAATGTAAATTATGTCTTTTATCTTTTTATCAGGGTAATGGATACCGTTCCGTACTGGACTGTACCGGCCGAAAAACAGAACAGTTTTCATTCCTTCGATACCGGACAGTACGTAAAATACCGAAACATACCGGTCAGTACTATAAAATCCAAAAAATTGATGACCTTTTTG
>JANZLX010000213.1:4096987-4124656 GCA_025531955.1 Erythroxylum orinocense | reverse complement strand
ATCTTTCAAAATTTCTATACCATGGTTGAAACTCAATTTCACACATGCATTGGTATACTTCACTCGGACAATGGTACTGAATATTTTAATGAAACCCTTGGAAAATTTCTTAAGTCTAAAGGCATAGTCTACCAATCTACATGTGTTAACACTCCTTAACAAAATGGTATTATCGAGAGAAAAAATAAACAATTGCTAGAAGTCTCTCGATCCATTATGTTTACAATGAATGTACCAAAAAAATCTTTGGGGTGAGGCTATTTTGACTGCATCATACTTAATTAATCGAATGCCTAGCCGTATTTTGAATTATGCTACACCTTTAGATATGTTTAAGCAATGTTTTCGTGAAAATAGACTTTTCTCTTCCTCTTCGGGTATTTGGGTGTACTGTTTATATCCACAATTCTAATAAGGGAAACTCTAAACTAGATCCAAGAGCAGAAAAAGTTGTTTTTATTGGGTATGCTCCTAGTCAACGCGGTTATAAGTGCTATAATCCTTTAACTCGAAAAATTGTTGTTAGGAATCCTCTATAGAGGTTGTGTGTATTGATGGTATATCAGTATAGGAAAACAGAAAATACTGGAGACTTGCTCCCCCTCTTGGAAATCCAGGCCAAATTCCTAACAATAACGATAGGTAATCATTCCTCACCCATGTCTGTGCTAATATTCCCCTCTACATTCTCTCACCATAACTACCCCACTCCTCCTAACAACCTTGCCTACATGGCATCCCCTGTCCCTACTTATTTCTACGGGTATAAACTTTCATGGGCTTAAGCGGAATGGGCTGAGGAGAGGGTGGAGTGTTAACATTTGTCCTTCGTCAGACTGAATGGTTGGTATTGTCTAATTTAAAGACAGCAGATCTCTTTCAACATTGGAACCAACTAAAAAAATCTTAAGTACGATCTTTTTATATGAATTGTTTCAAAGTTGCAACATCTTGATTTCAATGCATTGAATACAATGATAGTGGTCAATTTCTTGCCATAAACCTTGCAAGAGACTCAAGTATTTTATGCAGATCGATTCTTTCATAGTATTTTATGCAGATCGATTCTTTCATTTGGTTTTAATTTCGTAGATTTGAGCAACATCATGGACTTTGGAATATGTCTGTCTCGTAACTTCCCAAATTTTCTTGGCAGTACCAAGAAATATAAATGTCTGGAATAATCAAATTCCATAACCAGGACATCACTAATGAACCTTGTTCATCCCATGCCTCAATGTAGGATCTTCATTTGAAGGCCCATACCCAATAAATGGCTAATAGAAAGCAAGAGAGCAATTCTTCTGATGTCATGTGGAAAAGAGAAATGGGAAATAAAGTAGCTTGTTTACTGTCTTTCTATCAATAATAGTAGGCAATACATGATACTCTAATATTTCACAATGGGAAAGAATCACATTTGTTAAAACATAATTGTTACATAGAAGGAAGGCGATATTAATTAACATCCTTTAGCAGATTCATTTCCTCATATGCACATCAATAGCTCCAACAGTTGCTCTGTTTTCACATCTAAATGTGTAGAAGCAGAAATTACATGCGACATTTTTAGTTTAGTGATTGTTTTTGTTGATTTCAGGGGCTTACTGGTCTTCTTCAAGCTCCAATAAAAGAAATTGAGAAACGTGGTCTTCCTGGAGTCCTTTCAGGTAATACATTAGAAGAGATGCGGATTGTGAACTATTTATTACTAGGGACACTTAAAACTAATTAAAGAATCGTTGAAATAAAACTTATTTAATAATAAAAAACACTTGGTTTACATTTATTAAAGCTTTACTAATTTGATATGGTGTTCATTATGTGCATTTTAAGGCCCATTGATTAATATTCTGCATGATACAATGATGATTATCTTGTCCTTTTGTAATATCAGACACAATTAGTTAACAACCATCAATAGTTTGCAACGACTACTTTAGATTAGCTCAAATATAGGATAACAGCTCTAAAGAACTGATGGATCGAGCCTCACCAATGTTCTCCCGTTTATGCCATTAGTTCACTTTAGGTTCATCAGGTTGACCAGAGTCAATTGATAAATGAACTACAGCAAATTGATCCAACCTATGTTTTTTGTAGAAAATTGTTCTGGATGGCCCATGTTGTGAATTTATAGGTGGATAAAATATTGATATGCCTCAGATTGCATCAAAGATTAACTTTAATTGGTGACATTGAAGCAGCATCGCCTTCCTTCCTTTTGCCCAAAACAAAATAACAATAAAATGGAAATAAAAGAGACCTGAAATAAAGCAGATTGTTTTGTTGACAGCTTGTGACATGTTTTGTTTGTGCAGGAATAGCATTGGGAGTTACAGGTCTTGTGGCAAAGCCGGCAGCTAGTATTCTTGAGGTTACTGGAAAAACTGCACAGAGTATCAGAAACAGTAGTAAGCTATACCAAGTTGGATCTCAAAAATACAGGATTCGGCTTCCTAGACCTCTGAGTAGAGAACTTCCTCTGAGGCCTTATATTTTGGAGGAAGCAGTTGGAACATCAGTTTTAATGGAGGTTGATGGAGGCTTGAAACTCAAGGATGAAGTCCTCATAACATGCAAATCACTTAAACAACCTGGAAAATTTGTTCTCCTGACAGAAAGACTCATGTTGGTAGTTAGCTGTTCTAGTTTGGTAGATATAGACAAGCCTGAATTCCGAGGAATTCCCGTTGATATAGAGTGGTCAGTGGAGTCAGAAATTGGATTAGATAGCGTAATTCATGTTGATAGTGTGGGAGGTGAGTTGCACATTGTTGCGAGCAGTACAGAGGTCCGAGTAAGCGAGAACCAGCACCAATCCAAAAGAGGTGGTAGCAGTAGGAAAATGCTGTGGAACAATCCATCAACTCCATTCCCACTTTTACAAACAAACTTGGAATTAGCATCTGAGCAGGACGCGGGGGACTTCTTAGTGATTTTGTTGTCCACAATTGAACAAGGTAAAGGGCGAGGCAGAGAAGTTCTCCATCAAAGCAATATCTTGTGAGGAGATTTCTTATGTATGATTTCTGAAGGATCTGTTCTTTCTAGTTCCACAATCCGTCCTTAGGCCCCCTCGGTTCTTAACAACGTAATTAGATAGGTGCAATGTACAGAGAACTGTTCTTTATGTACATAATGATGAAAGATCGCAGTTGGCACATGCAAATAAATGCAATGTCTTAGCCTCTTCAAATGTGACATTTGGTTGTTGCATAACCCGTGACTTGTAAAGTTTGTATCAACTAACCATCTTTTAGAATTGGAAAAAATATACACATTTTTCAACAGTAAAGTGAATTTACTTCAACTGAGCCATCTTAAAGTGTGTATGTACTTGCATATATTCTTCAATTCTATAAATATGTATACACATGGACATTTTCCAATAGTAAGGAATTTGTTTCAACTAAGCCACTTTTAGGAATGTCAATGAGCTGATCACGGGCTAAGGTGGCCGATGGCCTGACAAGTCGGGATACCGACCAATAGCTCAACGGACTATAAACAGGTCAGGTCAACCTAGTTTATCTTATAATTTTTTAAAAAAATGTTAAAAAGTGATGTTATTTTTAATAAATTGGCATTGTTTTTTAAATAACGAATGGGCCATGGCTCAAGTTGGGCCGACAACTTTTAACCGTAGCTTGATAAATCTGGGCTAAAATCGGGTTGGGTCGTGCCAAAATTGATATTTATATATATATAAGTGAGAACTTATGCTCACTGGATTTTCAATTTGCATGTTTATATATATATATACAAATGAATATTGTTGGGATCTAAAAAATTATTATCTTATACGAAGTTATTAATTTATCGATAAATGAATATTTTATTAATTTATCGATAAATTAATGTTTATTAATTTATAGAATAATTTTTATTTTGTACATTATATTTTTCAAATTAAACAATTAATTTTTTCCGTAACTAAGAAAAGAAAATAAATAAACAATTAATTATGATAGTGCATTGTATCTAAGTTTATTAATCTTGTCAAAAATAAGTTTATTAATCTTAGGTAAGCGTGATTCAAAATAGATTGCATATAGGTACATTAAAATATGAAGAGTTGGGAATTATTTCAAGTACACAGTACTGTATAGAGTTTATAAATAAATACGTGTACTTTAATGATGCACTCATATTCTCTTATCTTTTTATACTTGTATAATAATGCCATGAATGTAGAGCAGATTCTGAATTATCCTAATGAAAATGAAGCTTTAATGGAATCGCCTACGGACGAAGAAATTATTCAAAGAGTAATGGGTATGGAAGATGATGACAATTAAGGATTTTTTTAAAAAATTATTATCTTATGCATTTAGCGAGGTTATTATTTTATCCCATTGGATTAAGTTGGGATCGAGAGAAATTATTATTTAATCGAGATTTTAATGTAATAAGTGACCTAAAGTTCTTATTAACGTATCAAATGATTTTACATGTACCTTTTACAAGTTTCGTTGTGGCATGGAGTGGATACCACGAAATCCTTTACTATTTCCACATATTCTAACGGGCATTTTTGGGTCACAAGTTAAGATGCGGCTTTTTCTTTCTGTTCTTCTTTCTTCTTTTCCTTTCCCTTTATGCTTTTTCATTTCCAACGTTTTAAAGTGCACTCAGGTGAGTCGGTTGCATCTTACTTAACCTTTTTTCCCTGAAGATTCGATTAGTGTTCTTCAGTAACATTTCACTCTAATGTGGCCTCCTCCCCAAACATGCATCGAGATGATAACAACATATTATATAAGATTATATTTGTGCATTTACGTTCTTACTCCTCCAACATTTTCGATACACATTTACGTTTTGAGTCCTAAATCATAGGAAGATCGGTTCAATTTCATATAATCTTTCCCAAGTGCATGTTTAGCAGAGAAAAGATGATAAGGCCATCCAAAGTTCGATCTCTTGCTTGCCACATAGGCATGCCAAGAGAATAAGAATTGGATATATAAGAAAGGAAGCAAACTGAAGGTTAAAATACGATTATGAGAGGAAAAGATGAGCCGTTTTGGTAAATGTTGCAAAAAACCTAACATAAGATGACCACTGGATTCATAACAGTTACATGCAAACAAAGAAAGGTTCACATATCACTTTGCTAGTAGTCAAATAGCAAAATCAGTGAACAAGCAAGTTCCTTCTGTTGTCAGATCTTTGGAAGTTCTCTCCTTTACATTCCTTTCAGTACTATATTTTCCTAGGTTAAGCTGGGTTCTTGTTCTCATCGCCCTGACCATGGATCCATACCTAATACTCACACCAAGCAATCTAACACAAAATTAAACTTAATTTATACGGTTTCACTCAAGTAAATGCTGCAGAATAGATATTCAGCTAACGAATATACTGTATCATTCCAGTCAACAAATCTATTGCCGTTGAGTGGGAAACAAGATCCTCCTCACTGCTGTTTGGTATCTAAAGTAGTATGGTTTTCGGTTTTGTCAACGTCAGCATTAGAGATATGGCTATTAGTATTAGTAAGTAAAGCAGTGTGTTGTCCCATTTCTTCATCAATAGACACTGTGCTATCGCCTTCATTCTGCAAAATATGTAACAGAGATTACACAACTTAGTGAAAAATATTGAAAAGAGCAAAAACAAAAAGCTAATTACAAAGACAAATCCATTGAACTGATCATCAAACTCTTAAGATGAGAAGATAGGCATGAAAAGAAACTAGGGAAGAGTTAAAGAATGGGACTGAATGAGAGTAACTATCAACATCAAATGCTGCAGGACACTTGACAAGGCCCCCAGCTTTTCAAAGGACAAAATGTCCAGAAAATTTTGATAGTATCCTAAATCTCCAATGTTAGCTCAAAGTCATCAAGCTTGTCCATCCTAATACTAATAACCAATTATCCACTAGAAATCTTCCATTGCACATGGTTCTGGATTTAAACATACCCCAAAATAAACCTCTGATGTTTCAACTTGGCTCTTTAGATTTAAAGATAGAGAAGTTGGTAATATCTACTGACCAATATCTCTATCTTTACACTAATTTAATTGCAGAAACTACACCAAATATTGATGTCAGTCAAAGCTTCCGATAAAGAATTAAACATCATAAAATAGCAAATAAGTAAAACCACAATACCTCCTCACTGTTAACTAAAAACCAGAGAACACAGAATGAGATCAACTCAATTAGGATACTTAAGTATACAACAATAACACAAATCCACGATTAAGCATACCCTTTTAGTAAGACCATGAGTAGTCATAAGCTCGTAAAATTTGCGCATTAGCATCTCTTCCTCTACCTGAAAACAACAAATACTCCACCACTTAGATTCTCCAATTACACAGCAGGGAGAGTCAAATTAAACCTCCTTCAACAGTTCATTAAGCAACAAGAGCGTGAAAGGAGAAAATTCAATTCAAAACCCCAAATTCTTATAAACACGAAACAAAGCATCATCAACCCCAACTTCTTCCCGCCTTCCGTTCTTAATCCACAAGACACCTCCGTTCTTTGTTAAGGTATCAGTAATACGTTGCAGTGTTGATTATAGAAAATTCTGAATCCAAATTTAAAACGAAAACCTGAAGCTTGTGCAATTCCTGGGACATGGAATTGTAAGCATCCTTCAACAACTCATTCTGCTTCTCTAAATGCCTACGTCCAATAACACACAAATATATAATTCACAATAGTTAATAAAAAGCATAGTCAAAGTAGAAATTACGAAGAATAACAACTAAAAAGGCACTTACTTGAAAATATCTCCAGTACATTGAGGATCCATTGAGCAGAAGAGCGCAATCCCTAATACAAATAAGAAAGGAACGGCCTGTTTGGTTCACGGAATAGAATATGCAGCGAATAGAATAGTTATTCCTAAGAATAGAAGGAGAGAACTTCCAAAGATCTGACAGCAGAAGGAACTTGCTTGTTCACTGATTTTGCTATTTGACTACTAGCAAAGTGATATGTGAACCTTTCTTTATTTTTCATGTAATTGTCACTGTTATGAATCCAGTGGTCATCTTATGTTAGGTTTTTTGCAACATTCACCAAAATGGCTCATCTTTTCCTCTCATAATCGTATTTTAAGCTTCAGTTTGCTTGCTCTCTTATATATCCAATTCTTATCCTTTTGGCTATGCCTATGTGGCAAGCAAGAGATCAAACTTTGGATCGCCTTATCATCTTTTCTCTGCAAAACATGCACTTGGGAAAGATTATATGAAATTGAACCGATCTTCCTATGATTTAGAACTCAACGTAAATGTGTATCGAAAATGTTGGGAGGAGTAAGAACGTAAATTATGCACAAATATAATCTTATATTATATGTTATCATCTCGATGCATGTGACCGACGTACTACAATGTTTGGGGAGGAAGCCACATTAGATTGAGATGTTACTGAAGAACACTAATCGAATCTTCAGGGAAAGAAGGTGAAGTAAGATGCAACCGACTCACCTGAGTGCACTTTAAAATGTTGGAAATGAAAAAGCATAAAGGGAAAGAAAAAGAAGAACAGAAAGAAAAAGCCGCATCTTAACTTGTGACCCAAAAATGCCCGTTAGAATATGTGGAAATAGAAAAGGATTTCGTGGTATCCACTCCATACCGCAACGAAACTTGTAACAGGTACGTGTAAAATCATTTGATACGTTAATAAGAACTTCAGGTCGCCAATTATGTTAGTCTAGATGTTCACGAAATAAAGTAGGCACTGAGTAACAGGAATAAGTTGTTCTTAAGTGTCGATTGGAGGGTTTAGCTACATGATTATATTCTTATATTCTTTGTCTGTTTACTCAAGGCATGAATTCTCAATCTGGTATGCAAATTTTGATCAAAACAGAATCAGATCCATGGAAGGTTTTGATTTGCCAAACATTACCAGGATATCTCACGATCAGTCCAGCTTTGAATTCTGCTATTTTCCTGGATAATGAGATGAGATTCTCTTATCCCATAGATATGACCAATTCCTTCAGAAAGTCTCATTGGTCCTCAACTTCATACACTTCAATGGCTATAAAGCAAAGATAGATGCTTGACGTGTTTTAAGGAAAGCAAGCCTCTAGGCTGTGTACTGAGGATGAGGCCTTTGGTCTGGTTAAGTGGCTTTCTAAGATTGGAGAGTACAACAAATAATTTAAACAACAACAACATTCCTTTTACGAGGGAGGAAGGGACAGAAACAAATAGGAATTTGGGTATGAAATTGATTGCTGTCAACTACTGACTGATGGGAGGTGTTGGCCATTATTCCTCTGTTTCACAAACTGGTTAAATGCTTGTACTGTGTTCATGCCAACTGCATTTTCTTTTTTACTTTCCTGGAAGTTACAAAACGACCGACGAGAAGGAAAAGGTCAATTTGGGCATAAATTAAAAACAACTAGTATAAAAAATACAGATATCCACACCACAAATATATGTGCACAATTATAATAATTAAAAATAATGATAATAGTAATTAAATATAAACAAATAAATTAATACATATAATTGGATAATTAAGACCGAAGTAATATGCATTAAATGTTTAGGCTAAACACAAGATATAAGACTAAATAACTATTTAGATAAATTTTTGAAAAATCAATAAGTATTTTTCTCTATCGTAAAAGTTTTCTTAAAAAAAATGAGTGTTTGATTGTAAAATAAAAATCGTTGTTTTAATGTATATGATTTTTTTGGCAGCTAAAATATAATTTTTAAAAAAGTTTAAATTTAGAGCTTCTCAAAAAAACCTCTCAAATAACTTTTTTGGATAGATTTTTCAAATCAATTAATGAGCATATTTTTTAGTTCATTTTGCCTTTATATTTTACACATAATTCCTACAATACCTACAAAGTCATATTTACGTTTATCTTGCAAACTCATCTTCACGTTTTACTTATGTTATAATTCATATAAAAAATTCGGTTAGATATATTTTTATTTATGTTTCGTATGGTTTAAAATTATAAAATAATTAATATATTGTACTTTGCATATTTTTAATATACTTTAAATAATATTTATAAATTTTATTACAAAATAAAATATAGTTAAAATTAAAAGTATTTTTTATTTTTATGTTACCAAATGGTCTACTGTATGAAGCTCTTTTAAAAAAAATTTTTTTTTAAAATAACAAATAAACAGTCAGCCGGCTTCTTAATAAAGTTCTTCTCATAAAATATCTATAGAAAAAATCTCTACTGATAAAACTCTACTGATATAAGCGCAATTAATCAGAAACTAAAAGAAAAATGATTAAAAGATCTCATTATATGAGATCCTTTGCATGTATCTTAATACACCAAAATTTTCTATTGATAGTTGTATTCTCGGTAAGTCTTAATAGAGTCATGTTAGTTTTGATTACATCCTTCCAGTTCTTTTTAGGTTTTTCTTTTATCCTTTTGGTTGGTAAAGCTAGTAATTTTAATTTTTTTAATTGAGGATGAATATATTTACCAATTCAATTTTTTTTTGAGGGGATTTACCAATTCAATTTTATTATTTATCATTAAACCTTTGAATTTATTTCTTAAGTTTTACTAATTTATTCATATTTATATATTTTATTAAAAATCTGTTATTAAATTTGGAGGAATAAGCATGCCTTGTCTTATAGGTAAAGTTGGCAATTGACAAGCTACAAGACATTTTGACAACGAGAGTAGGACCAAAAAAGTGGCAAGAAGACCCCTTTTTCTTTGCAAAAATTGGCACCAATTATTTGATTATGTGTTGTAATAATGACAAATTACAATAATGTTTGTTGTATGCATCTGTCTTGTAGTGACTTTTGAATGGGCATCACTTTCTTAGTTTATCAACATAAAAACAAGATAGAGTTAATGTAACTCTATACAGTAATATCGGTATATAATTAAAAGAGGTTATCTTTTTTATAGAAAAATTTGAAATTTGATTAAAAATTTGTTAAATAAAAATTTAAAAATTAATTAATTGTTTTTAACGTATTATAGTATATTACAAATTGTCTCTCTCTCTTTCTCTACAAGTGCAAGTGTTGGTTTTGCCGTTTATGTGCAAGGTGAGGTCTAAGTATTATTTCTACATTGGTCTTTCTTAGATTTTCGTTTTAGCTTCATGAATTCAGGGTTGCAAAGGCCCTCTATTCGAGAGAAAGAAGACAGCGAGTTCGTTGTTTCTCCAGAGGATGTTCAGACGGAAGACTTTGCTGCGGTTCTTAGAGACGCATGAGGTAGGTTTGTGACTGCTATTTTAGGTTTTTTCTCTACCCTGTTTGACCCAGTTCTTGCCAAAATTATGTCTATAAAGGAAGCTCTTCTTGGCTAAAAGACCAACAGCTTGCCAAGGTCATTGTAGAGTCGGATTGTTTGGCAGCTGTCCAATCAATATTAGCTCCTTCGCCAAATCGATTTGAGATTGGAATTTTGACCCTTGATTGTTTATCATTCAAGCGACATTTCCTTCATTTGTCTTCTCAATGGACGCGTAGGATTGCCAATAAGGCGGCTCATGCTCTAGTCAAAGTAGCCTTATTACATGCAAACTCACATCACTGGACTGATCGTCCTTCTTGTTTAGTCTCCATTTTAAATTCAGATTGTTTGGCTTCTGCTATTATTGAGAGGGAAAGGCTATTAAGTTCTGGGTGTACGGAATAAGTCTGTTAGCTTGGGTTAATTTTCTTTGTCTTTCTTGCTTTTGTCTATTTTTTACACTAATGTTGATTTTATTAAAAAAAAGAAATTAAAAACTGAAATAAAAAATTGGACAGTTCAAAATTTTTACCATTAAACTGATCGATTTAATTGAGTTTTTAAATCCAATACCCATATTGTAACTATTTTGGGAAAGAAGTCTCATTTCTTATTTCTTATTATAGTACTGAGCTAAGGACATGGTGTTGTCGCTTGTTTTCTTGTTCGTGTGTTGATTTCTCAAAGTGACGGAGTCCAGTAATGGCGAGTATAGCTGGTGTAGTGGTAACCAGACATGGATCTGCTGTTTCATAAATAGGCCAATGGATTGTCAATTTGTTCAGATCAACAAAGACAAAATTTACATACAATATCCTTCCATTTAAAATAGCATCTCTTGTCTTGTCCCCTTGTGAGCTGCTTCTTTACTGTTTTGTCTTATTTCCATTGGAGCATATCATTTCACTTAAATATCATGTCAATAAATATTATTTTTATAATTTTTAAATCAAAAGTGTTTCGTACTATTAATAATTAAATTATTAATTAATCAAAAACTAAGTTTCATTGTCATATATCAATAGAGGTTATTGTTATACATTTTATACAATAGGTCCACTTATCAGATAATAGTAAGACCCAATATTATATATTTTAATTAGAGAGTCTCAAAATAATAAATAATGTAATATCACCGAAAACACAGCATTTAGCTATTAAGAAATTAATTTGTTAATTTGTTTTAAATATTTTAAAAATATTTTAATTTAATTTGAATACTTCAAATGTTATTCTTTTTTATCTTATTTATATTGTAGTTGCAAGGATGAGATTCTTTGTTCCAATTCAGCGTTATTTCCTCTTAATTATAAACTTTTCTTTGTGAAAATTTTGACTGAGATGAAGTGGTACAGAGTAGAATCAGAGGAAATAGAAGAGATAGTGCATGTTTGGATGAGCTTTTGGGAGGTTAATAATTACTTTTCTCCACTATAAATTTTGTTTAAATGAGTGTTATGACTGTAAAATAAAAGACACTTCTTCAATAGATATAATTTTTTTAACAGTCAAAATATAACTTTTTAAAAAGCTCAAATTTAGAGCTTCTCAAAAAAGTACCTTTTTTAGGTTAATTTTTCAAATTAATTAATGAGCGTATTTTTTAGTTCTCTTTGCTTTATGTTTTACATATAATTCTCACAACACCTACAAATTCATCTTCCCGTTTATTATGAATTTAACTATTTTCTCAACTTTGATGTTTATATTCAGAATTATATAATATTATTTGATTTTTTTTTGTTTTAATATTTATTTTCGATATTAGTTTACTTATGTTATAATCTATATAAAAGATTTTGTTAGATATATCTTTATCTATGTTTCATATGGTTTAAAATTATATAATAATTAATATATTGTATTTTGTTTTTATTTAATATATTTAAAATAATATTTATATGTATAAATAATTTTTATTACAAAATTAAATATAGTTAAAATTAAAAGTACTTTTTATTTTTATATTACCAAACAGTCTATATAATAAAGCTCTTTCAAAAAAACTTCTTATAAAAGTTCTTTTAAAAAAAAAATTTAAAAAAATTTTACTAATATAAGCTCAACTAGAAAAAGGTATAATTTCGTCTATTAGTTGCTGAGGCATATCTTTCTTGTCTCATAAGTCATGAGTTTCACATGGAAGAATCCAAAGATCGGAAGAGAACACAAATAAAAGCAGAGTCTCCAAATCCACAAACCAAGTAGTTAAGAAAGAAGAGCCGTGGTCAAGAAGGTACACGCTTTAGTGAGCAGTAGTCTCCTCCAAATAAAAGACTACTTGCGTGCCAGATTTTGCACCACAAAAAGTAACGAGACTTCTAACTTAGTAGTTAAGAATTTCCCACTTGCGCCAAAGTGTTTGAAAGGGAGTTAGTGTTTCTTACACTTCCTTCTACTTAATTAACATGATTTAGTTGCGACATGGAACAACATGTTTGCAAACCCTTTACGGACAGTTTAGCTGCACTTGTGTCTCAAATACCACCTCAAAGAAACATTCTCGTGATATCATAACATGTAACAGTATCTTAGTTATGTATTTTAGATTAAAGATAAAAAAATAAAAAAACAAAGAAATACGGAAATACCTGATTTCAATCTTCGTAATTTCAAATTAATTTTTCAAAGTTGAAATAAGCACGAATCTACCGCCGTATTTACGGGAACTACTCTTCAAAACACGGATAAGGTCTTTCTACAATTTTCTCAAAACGTAAACTCTCTTAACGGGTCAGAGAATTCTTATACTGACGATTGATTATATGAGCAACTGCAAGAGACCTTAACCTTTATATATAACATTCATATCGAACTTTTCAATTATAAGGCCGATGTGAGTCTGGTCTATACTAATCAGGATCTATTTTTCATACGGACTTCGACCCATTGATTTAGATTATTTATTGAGCCACTTTATTATCTTTATCTGAATCAAATTATGTAACTTAAGCGATAAATTTTTAAAAAACTGAAAAATACAATTAATAATTATCCAAGTTGATGGAATGAGACAAAATTGTCCAACATAAATGTTTTCATAAATAGTGTAAAAGATTTTTAAAAGTTTCATATAAATATCTTAATCTTTATACTTTTGGAGAAAATTTCTTTTATTTTTCAGTTTTTCATTAAAATATTGTTTAAAATTTTAGTTAAAAATAATGATAAAATATACGCATTATAAATTTCAAATGTAAACTAATCAAACATCACTAATATGATAACTCAACCTAATTCTTTAACCAATTTTAATTAATTAAATTAAATTAAAATTAACTATAATAAATTATTAATTTAAATCAATTTTAATTAATTTAATTTGATTTTAAAATTTAGTTAAATCATCGAATAAACATCATTGATTAATACAAGTATTTTTTAAAATATTAAACGAATCAGTAACTCAAAATTGAATCATCAATTCGATTTAATTAATATTTATAAATTTAATCTCTATCTCTCTTATATCATCTTTTAAATTATTAAAGTGAAAGCAACTCCTAACCACAATTCAAAAGTCAGACAACGGAATTACTGAACTACATAAGCTGAACTAAGGGTTTTCAATGTCTTTTCCGACAGTTGAGGCCTTGAGATGTCTTTTCGCAAATCACTAATTACTTGTACGGAAACTAATGCTATTGTTAACGAGTAGGTTTAACCGTTTAAGTAAGGAGATTAGCATCTCTAAAAACAGTTACCGTATTGCTTATTATTTGGTAAGATTAATTTGGGTCCCCTTTACGAACCAGACAAAACATCAGTGTAAACTGTAAAGAATGAAGATAGAATGGACCGAGGTTGTCTTTGCATGGTAGTGGAAGTCCGTTCACGAATAGGTTGTCCAATAAAGAGGAAAAAGTCTTACATAAAAGCTATAAAGCATATGCTCCATAGCGTGTGCATGTCTCCCCAATACTCCGGTAACTTTCGAGGAGGTCGGTGGGTGGAACAATCTTAGCTAAGGCCAACAAATTTCAAGGACGAGTCTTTCCGGACTTTTCGTATCATGTTTTATTAAATTTTATATAAATATATAGATAAAATTTAATATAATAAAATAACCGAAACAAAAATTTTGATGCTCAAAAGTAGAAGCAAAACGTTAACTCTCAACTTCACTTATTATTTTTTCAATAAGTTATTTGAAAGTATGTTTATTAACTTTTTTAGAATTCTCGCATTAGTAAAATTTTTATTATTATTGTATATTATTTTAACGAGGTTGAAAATTTTTGAAATCAAATTAAAAATTTAAATTTAGACTTAAAATTGTAAAAAATAATTAAATATATGTTTTTTAAATTTTTTGATAATACTCACACGTGAGTGTCCTATATTAGAAAAAGAGAGAAAAGAAGATTAATATATAAGCCTAATGAACTACTCCATTTATTGTCAATTGATTTTAGAATGAAACTTCACTTGAGCTTGTGTGTGGTTTTAACTTCTCTCTCGTGTGAGCCTGTAGGCCATTGCAAATTTCACATAGTATTAGAGTAAATTTAGTCCAGATTATTAATTTTTTTATTGTCCGTTTAGATGTTCAGTCCCAACAGCCTGATTCGGTTACCACTATGTTTATTTTAAGTGACAACTAGATGTCCAGTTCTAGTTGCACTTAAGGTGGAGTATTGATAATATCCATATGTAAGTGGCCTATATTGAAAAAGGAGAGAAAAGAAGACTAATATATTAGCTTAATGAGCTACTCTATCTATTACTAATTAGTTTTAGAATGAAACTTCACTTAATCTTGTATGTGATCTAACTTTTTTTATCGTGTGGATTCGTAGGCCTATTGCTTGAAAAAAGAAAGAAAAGAAGATTAATATATAAGCCTAATGAGCTACTTTATTTATTACTAATTAGTTTTAGAATGAAATTTAACTTAAATTTATGTGTGATCTAACTTTCCTTCTCGTGCGGACTCCTAAATTTATTGCAAATTTTACAAAATTTACAATTAAAATAACAGAATTGAAATTTGTTAAATTGTGGAATGTTTTTCAGGTGAATAGCATTAATGGAATGCCCCCACCAATGGATCAATCATTAATACCTAACTTTGAAACTACTACATAAAACTCCAAAGAAAGCCAAGAATAATCGGAAACTCCACAGATTCATAACAAAAGTAGTGTGTGGCTTTTCTAACATCGACGTTCCCACGATCCATTCGTTTTCCAGATCTTAGTGGAGAAGTCACCGCGAAAATCTATAAAGTCTTCATCTGAGATGGAGATGTGTGGTTGGAGTTTTAGGATGCCGTGGACGTGACTGTACAGAATCTCAACTTACCAAAAGCAAACTTAACGGCACTAATGATAAATATAGAATGCGCCTCGATCTAAACTAAAGTTCATAGAAAAAGAAATCTATTTTTTGATGGAATTGGACAATTAAGGACACGGGGATCATCATTTGATTTTATAATGAAAGGGCAATCTCGTCATTTGGTCCGTAAAGTATATTCTCTTGTACACGTGTCATTCTCGTAAATACAACTAAATACTTGGTAAATAAATAATGGGGGCAAAGTGGAAAATTAATAAATAACGAAATGCGGCTGATGACGTCAGCAAATCGGAGCATCCAGATCTTGCAGCCAAAAGAAGCTTCAAGTCTTGCTTTACGGACCAAGTGTTAAATCTGTCTCTTTCTCTCTTTCCCAGAAAATTTTTGGCGAGAAAGAAAATCCAGAGACAGAGATATGAGTTTAGTGAACTCGAAAGAGGTGAAGAACAATAACTCATCATGAACACCCATCATCGTTACCATTTCATTTTCTTTCCGATTCTGTTGCTACTACCGTTGACAATCTCTTGTTTAGAAGACCCTCTGTTCACTACAATTCAGAGAAGAATTCTACACCAACCGTTGTATCCTGCCAACTCCGCCCCACCACCCAACGCCGACGAGTCCTTAACCCCACCCCCACCTCCACCGCCGGACCCAACCGTTTATCCCACCCCGGACCAACCATTTTTCCCGGAGGTCCCAGCGGCACCAAATTCCGACCAGACTCAACCGCCTCCAACAGCAGCAAGCACCACCAATGGGACCGCGATACCAATCCCAACCGCAACGCAACCTGCGAAACCTGCGAAGAAAGTGGCAATCGCTGTCTCTGTCGGTATCGTCACTCTCGGAATGTTATCTGCTCTTGCTTTCTTTTTGTATCGCCACAGAGTTAAGCATCCAAGAGACACTCAAAAGCTTGTTGGACCAAATTCTCAGACGTTCCCTGACGAATCACGAGTGCCCGCCTCGAGTTTCTTGTACATTGGCACGGTGGAGCCCAGCACAACGTCGGTGGGTGAAGTTAACGGAGCAGCGAATACGTCGCCGTATCGCAAACTGAACTCTATCAAGAGATCTGAGCGATATAGGCCTAGCCCTGAGTTGCAACCACTGCCACCATTGCCTAAACCTCCTTCTCACGATAATTCTCCGTCGTCAATGTCGTCTTCCGACGAGGAGAGTCGTGAGACGGCGTTTTATACCCCACAGGGCTCGTCGGTGAGCAATGATGTTGACGGGTACTACATGCCTGTTTCGGTGAGGTCTGTTAATGGTAGTAGAAAAGATGCTCATGCTCATACTAATAGTTCGTTTCCTAACTCTCGAAGAACCTCTCCGAGGTCGAGATTTCCGGCAGTATCATCGCCGGAAATGAAGCATGTGATTATGCCACCAATGAAGCAACCGTCTCCGCCTTTGTCACCGCCCCCTGTGATTTCACGGCAGGACAAAGTTCATGATACTATGCCAACCAGTTCTTATGTTCACAGTAGGCCAAAATTCTCAGGGCCGCCACCACCGCCTAATGTGGCTCTTCTCCGATCAATAAACAACCAACAATCAAGTAGAATTCCGACACCGCCGCCTCCTCCTCCTCCGCCGCCTATACCGCCTGCATTATCAACGCCGAGGAAGGTTGGATCTTGCGAAACTTCTAAATCAAGTGTGTCGTCGATGCCAAGTAAGGTACTTGGGAAGCCGCGGTCTTGGACTCCTACCCCCAAAGTCAGTTCCACGACTGAAACTAAAAGCCCTGTTGAACAATTTAGTAATGGAGCAAGTTCATCGGAGAGGAATGATCCCGATGACAATGACGGAATCAAGCCCAGGTTAAAGCCTCTGCATTGGGACAAAGTGAGGGCAACATCTGACAGAGCCACAGTGTGGGACCAGCTCAAATCTAGCTCCTTTCAGTGAGTAACATGAAACTTGTTTCCCTAGTTAATAAGTTCGATTCTCGGAGGAATTTAGAGTCATAGTAATTGAAGTTATTGATTATGGATGGTTATTAAATTTATTGGCAGATTAAACGAGGACATGATGGAGAGTCTTTTTGGATGCAATTCTGCAAATTCAGTCCCGAAAGAATCTACAAGAAGATCGGTTCTACCTCCTGTTGAGCATGAGAACAGAGTGTTGGATCCAAAAAAGTCACAGAACATAGCAATTTTGTTAAGAGCACTGAATGTGACGCGAGATGAAGTCTCTGAAGCTCTGTTAGATGGTATGTAGTATTGCTATTTTCGGTTCAGATCATCTATTAAGGTTCATAATCATAACCTGCTAACCTGTCTAAAGAAAGTAGGATAAAAGCAAAACTAATAGAATCGTACTGTACTTCATGTCTTCCTTGGAAAAGTATGGCTAACCCATAAATTCAGGGGAGTTGATGCCTTTATCACTCCGTGAATTATGCATGAGAGACTAGGCAGTGCAAATGACTATGATACCTAATAGACTCTACAGTTCATGTCCCCCGATCCCGTGGATTACTGTGCTTGCTTTTTATACAAGTAAATCGTATTGTATAAGCAAAGTTGTAGTAGACTAACATATGATTACATGTATCTTAGAATTAATACCTAAAATTTGGAAGAAAATACACCTGTTGGAAAACAGTAATTATAGTCAAACAGATTAAATTAGAAGTTATCATCATTACAGTCTCAAACAGAAGAAAATGCAGTTTAGCATAATCATATGACATAAATGATGGTTTTGTTCCTTCAAAGGCAACTTGACCAGAACGAAGTAGAAGTGGAAACTGGCAGTGTCACAGGAAGAAAGTTAGAAGTAGTGAGTGCTTCAGAAAACAGACTTTTAGTCAGGTGAATGTTATATTTAAGGTTAACATATAGGTCAGATTCAATAGGTTACCATCTGTTATTCTTCTTCCTTCAATGTGAGACTACTCGAATGGGGCAGAATGGCTGAAAGAGAAAACAATGAATAACACTCAAAACACTCTTGAAGATTATGTTAATCTATTTGATTTCATACTCAGCGTTCAAAGATCAGCGGGTCACTAAAAGTACAGTAGTATGAATAGATCGGATATGATCGAATCCGTGTTCTTTATGAAAATTTAAAGCTTCTGTTTCTGATGCAAATGAAATGTTTTCACCATATTCACATTGCAATGAAAAATTATTTCATCCCTCTAGCTTAAGGAACTGAATGATCCTGGTGACATATACCCCTTGTAGCTGATTTATGCTTAGTTGCAAGATTGAAGCTTTCGTTTTTTTATTCTGTTACAACTAGTAATTGCAACAAGAGTGTCACCTAAGGCTTGGGCCAGAGGAAACTCCCTTGTTCAAGTGAAAGACCACATTAGTACCATTATGATTTCCAAATATGGAATATAGTTCTGCTGTCAGTTCCTAAGTTTTCTCTTTTTTGTGGTATTTATTAATTAATTATGATTTTCTGCACAACAGGCAACCCGGAGAGCCTGGGAGCTGAGCTTTTGGAGACTCTGGTAAAAATGGCACCAACGAAGGAGGAAGAAATAAAACTTCGAGACTACAAAGGTGATGTTTCCAAATTAGGGACTGCGGAACGATTCCTAAAGACAGTGCTTGATATTCCGTTTGCCTTCAAAAGAGTTGAAGTCATGCTATACAGAGCAAATTTTGATACAGAAATCAGATATTTGAGGAAATCTTTTCAAACCCTAGAGGTAATTGAGCTATAATCTAATACTGCTGACACTAATTATGTCTTTTATCTTGATTCCTAAAAGTATTCCAAAAAAACAAAATAACCTAGGCGTTAATTATCATATCTCCATCTCTATCAGGAAGCAAGTGAGGAACTGAAGAACAGCAGGTTATTCCTCAAACTTTTGGAAGCTGTTCTTCAGACAGGAAACAGGATGAATGTTGGCACCAATCGTGGTGATGCTAAAGCATTTAAGCTTGATACACTTCTAAAACTTGTTGATATAAAAGGAACAGATGGGAAAACCACATTGCTACACTTCGTGGTCCAGGAAATCATTAGATCAGAAGGTGCATGTACTGATTCTAAGAACGAGAATTTTCCGGAAAATAAGCAGTCCACATTGAAGGATGAAGATTTCAGGAAGAAAGGATTGCACATTGTGTCTGGACTTGGCAGAGATCTCAGCAATGTAAAAAAGGCAGCAGGAATGGACTCTGATGTTCTAAGCAGCTATGTTTCAAAGCTAGAAATGGGGCTTGAAAAAGTCAGGTTAGTTTTGCAGTATGAGAAGCCTGATTTACAGGGAAAGTTTTTTGATTCGATGAAGGATTTTCTGAGAAAGGCTGATGAGGAAATTACTAGGATCAAAGCCGATGAAAGGAAGGCGTTATCACTTGTAAAAGAGGTAACAGAATATTTTCATGGAGATGCAGGAAAGGAGGAGGCCCATCCTTTAAGAATTTTTATGATTGTAAGAGATTTCTTAACCACATTGGACCATGTATGCAAGGACGTGGGCAGCATGCAAGATAGAACAGTGGTGGGTTCTGCTAGATCTTTCCGAATTTCTGCAACTGCTGCTCTACCAGTTCTTAGCAGATACAATGTGGGACAAGATAGAAGTTCAGATGAGGAAAGTTCTTCTCCTTGAAAGAAATGTCTGAATGAAGTAATGATCCTTTCAGGAATATAACCAAACTATAGCTGATACTTCCATGGTTACGAACTCAGTTTCAATCGATGTAGCAACAGGGCATACCTGGGTTTTCCTTTCAAATATTTCAGCCCACAACATATGGAGAGACAGCTAGTAGTTTTACAGACAAGAACAAGAAGACACGTTTTGTCGAATAGTCATCAAATGTCAGTCAAAAACTACTAAACAATGACAAGAAAGAGGAATTCATCGAAAATTTTCCCCATGCAAAAGGACGCTGGCATTTGAACGCCAGAATACACCGAAGAAGATAGGTGAACTACAGAATTTTCATTTTTAGAAGAAAGCGTGAAGATTTCCCTACTACTTCAGCAGAGTTGCCATAGATCGAATACATTATTACATTTGGACATGATTCTAATACCATTTTAAGAAAGCAGAATGTTTTGTGGTTACCTGCATTGTATTATTTGGGCATTTATTCGACATTTACTAATAAATTATAGTTAGCATTTCTTGGTCCTAAGTTCTTCTCGTGTTTCTTCTTGCTCATACAAAAGCAGAGACGGAAGTTTCAAGCAACTTACTGGCAAATCTGAAGTTTGTTTATCTGGGTATGTACAGAAAGAATCAATATAATCAGTGTCTAAATTACAAGTAACAGAGCAAAAACTGATCCCGGTTCAAGTAAAGAATAGGAATTAAGAATCGAACCTAGGAAAGTAAAAAAGCTTCCACTTTGATGCTTTCTTTCCTATTCTGCCATTGCCCATTCGAAGAAAAAGCTTGAAGCTTTAAATGACACGACCTTCTCCTTGGAAGAAGATGCCTAATCGTTGAACTTGGTCAACAAGTTATGACCCAGACATAGAAAGGATAATGAACTAAGATCTATCAACGTCAATTTCAATCAGAACTTTAGAGACAGATCCACAGGCAAATAGAAAACGTTTCACATCTGTGGAAAACAATTGTCGGCGTTCTCTGATTATTGAGTACCGGTATTTCTTGAAGCATGTGTCAACAAAAAGACTTTTCTTTTCTTTGCCTTTTCTTTTAAGTTTCTGTGAAGAAATCATACTTTTGATTTACATTAATTAGAACCAAATATAAATTTAAGTTTAGATTAAATAATTTTCTGTGCTAATTTATTAATATCTTGACTTACTTGCAAAATTTTATGTATATTTATTATAAATAAATAAAGTAAATTTATTTTTTATTTCTACCAATTAATTTTTAAAATATAAAAAAGTAATACATCATGAGGCACACTTAATTAACAAAATTTTAATTTTTATTTATTTAAAATCTATTTCGAACGCTTTAAAAATATTAGAATAATTTATTAATAAAATCAATTAAGGTTAGTTATGAACTTAAACTAATATATTTTAATTAATTATATTAAAAATATTTTTCAACAATTTGATTTTGCCAATCTCACAAGTCTAAATTTAGTCCGATTCAGACTAATTCTATAAATTTTAACTTTACTAATTCAAATTTGATTAGATGATTTTGAATTAGGGTAGATCAAAATAAAAATACCAATGTTTTAAAAATTAAACTAGTAGTTAAATTAAAATTTAAAGTTTAAAAAATTCAACTAGTATTAGACTGTCATAAAATTAACTAAAAATTTAATATAATTAAAAAATTGTCTTTGAAAAATTTAGAGTTTAATTAAAAAATAGCATTATTAAATAAAAAGTAATTGATTTATTTAAACTTATAAAAACTTATAAAAAAATTAACCTAGTTAATTTTTAAGATCAAGAGTTATTAAAAAAATTAAACTAAAAATTTAAAAATTTAGATTGAACAAAATTTATACGATTGAACTGACGATTTTTTAAATCATTAAAAAATACCAACTATAAGAAAAACGCAACCTCAGATTTACAAGTCCAGATCTTCTGTCCAATATTATGGTTTCTTATTGTGCCCAATAAATCTCAGCTATTTATTTATGTGGATCCCGCATATGACCCACATGAAACTCACGTGAGACCCATATAAGACCCGCAAAATAAATGAGTGAGATTTCATGAGACAGAATAAAACAAAGTAAAATTAGACAAATATGATCTCAATTTGCAGGTGATAGTACAAAGATTCTAAAAAGAATCTATTTTGTTATTAATGGTTTCTCTCAAGAAACCAGCTGAATGCACCATCTCCTACTTCTAGGAAGATAATTACAAGAAAAAATATACAATTGAATGCCTTTTTACTTTCTTCTATCAACAAATCAAGGCATCTGAAGAAAAGAAAGGTGATCCTCCAATGCGCTTAGTTCTGAGTATGTTCTTAACCAGTATTCTCCACCTCATCTCGTCCTTCTTGCTCTGTTTCGCAGTCCTCCCTTTGAAGTTCCTGAATAGAAACAATTTGCACTAGGAATGTTAGCGTCATGATCATGTTCTCTTCATGAAACAGAGTAGAAGAACGTACATTACCTGCACAAAGGAACTCTGCAAGTATCCGAATCAGAACAAAGACGGGAGTGAAGTTCCAGTAGTTGCCACATCCTCCTGCAATGGCTGCACCCGCCAGGTATCCTCAACTTGCAACTAGCGAAGTGTCGAACCAGCAATTCTAATCCTTTGCAGGCTGAAAATTTGCATGGTGGTTGGTTCTCGGAGAATTCCTTGTCGTGAGGACCAATCGTCCGGCAACCATCTCTGCATATATGAACAAGAGCCTCCATCGCCTCGTACAGCTGCAAGTATATCTTCCTCTCGTTCGACTTTTTGATCCTCTGCTTTTGCCTCTAGAAAGTTACAAGAGTTTACGTCAGAACACCAACAGAGAGTCAAGAGAAAGAGAGATTCATATATATACATAGATTTTCTTACGTTGTCTTCGTTGATCACGGATTCAAGAAGCTGTTTCTCGAGAACCGGATGGCTCTTCATCATTACTTCCCATCCTTCTGTAGCGGAAATTTCTTTCAAGTTCTTCAAAATCATTCGGTGACAAATGAGGCTGAGTCGAGGAGCATCACACAACACGGCAAGCTGAAAGATGTCTACTACGTTCTCTGCGTTAAGAAACCCCTGTTCCAGATGCCACACGCATATTTGCTTCAATTGTGGGACAGCAAACACATGGGAGAGAACCAACAAATGCAGTACAAATTCCTTCATTTCATCTTCCTCGTAGCTATACGTACAAGAACAAACCGATCTTAAAGATTTAGTTCATTGAGTTCTATTAAATACAATGAGATTCTAATCTTCCTGAAGGTTGACTGTTGACACGTACCAGGCAGAGTACAAGAACCGGATAAAAACTCGAACAGCGTCATGCGAAACACCGTGAATTGATATTGTTCGCCGTCGGCCACGACCTTTTGCTTGTTTTAACATGCCTCTCAATACCGGAGAAGCCATTCCCTGTAAAAGAAAGCAACTAAGTTGATAAATTGAGTTGATCTGATCTGACAAACCTCAAGTTTTTCTTTTTCTTTAAATGTTAATTACGATCCAAAGGTAGAGAATCCTCACCAGAATACTGGCATGCGCACAGATGGAGCCACCATTGTCGGTATTAACAGTAACATCCGTTCTATATCCTTCATCGAAAAGACGATCCCACATATATGTTGCTCGAGTAGACGCAACGTTGTATCCTCCTAAACTTGAGCCATCCTTGCCCCATCTCTTCTTCTTGTTACTAGCTCTCAAAGGATCAGGTAATGGAGGTGGCACTGGAGACCGTTGTTCGGAAAATTTAAGAGAATCCTCACGGATGTTTTCCAATTTTCCCATCTTTCGAATACCCTCTGTCAAAAATTGAGAAATGAAGAAACCCAATTCAGAAATCTTCTATAAAACCCGGAAAAGAACAAGATACGAGGTACCGGGCTTCATTGTCAGAGGCTCAAAGCCGCATTCCTACACTATAACGTTAAACAATTCCTTTCATGTTTCATTCCATTTTCCATTCAGGTTCAGAAACTCATCGTCCCAACTTATGCTTCCCAGTTTCAGGTTCAACTACCGAATGATCATACATTGACAGAAAAATAGAAAGACGAATCCTAAACCAAACCCGCAACAGAATCATGCATGACCAGCTCAAAAAAACCAACCAACCAACTTCATTGAACGCAAACGAGAAAATCAATCACGTACCTCTTGCAATTGGCTTAAATGAGGAATAACGAAATAAGTTCCCGAAAACCTTTAACAGGATCAACACCTCAGCTTCTCTAAAACCGAACCACGACCACAAACTTCTGAAACAACAGAACAGAAACCAGAGAGAGAGGCAGAGAAAGAGAAGAACAACACAAAGACGAACTCCTATACAAACAAACAAAACTCTATCTTCTATATATATATATAATTATAAGGGATTAAGGTTAAAATTTACTGGGAAACCAAACTCTTTCTCTCCTATGCCTCCCCCTCTGTTTCTATGTTGGGAGTAAAACTTGAATCCCAGTACTTATCGATGGTGACAAACCTTCTCCTCTCCATCTGACCTGTCAATGTGAGCCGTAATTTTGAGTTTCCAAACGTGTCTAATTAAATGAATTACCTTATTTAGCCTTGAAATGGACGGTGATGGTGACTCAGATATACGTAGGAACCGTTCATGTCCTTATCCACATCTCTCCATCCACGCGTTGTAGATATTTTTGGTCAATTTCACTTGTCTATTACAGAGTACCAGTTCCAACTAATCTGTGTCTGGCAAAGATTTGTTTGTTACTAGATTTTTTCCTTCTGTTCTACGGTCGATATGCAATTTCACTCCGTTCTGCTTGTCTTGCAATTATTATCCTCATCCTTTTCATAGCCACTTGCATGTCAATGATCGATAAGTAAATTTAGTTCAAATAATCAATCATTAAAAATTATTTTAATCATAAAAATCTTAGAATCATATTTTTGTTGTTAAAAATTGACCACTTTATTAATTAATGGTCAATTTTTATAAATTAATAAACTCTTATTAATTAATTAATTTTTATTTAATTATTTCTTTTTTAATTAATTTTCAAATATTTCAATACATGAAGACAATTTCTTTCAATGATATTGATCAGTAATTTTTTTTAAGTGATAGAGGGAAGGTAAGAATAAGGAAAAGAAGGATTTATGAAATAGTCTATATGATTTGCTTTTATTTCATAATCTTTTATAGCTATTTACAAGCAAAAGATACAGCAGAAAATAACGTTATTGGCCAACATTGTTGAGTAGATTTCTCCAACAAAGTACGAACAAATAACATAAAAGTAAATCACAAAAAAATAGGAATTCACTAGCAAAATCAGCAACAATATTGGCATGCAATAGTTGACATAGTATAGCCTTCAATTGGATGGAAGACATTATGTATCTTGGAGTCAGGTGGTAGGTCCAACCGATAGGGCATAAGATCAATTTTCTCAACGAACCTAAACGATCTAAAGAATAGAGGGGTCAATTTCAAGAAGCTTCAGAATGCCACAGAAGTTTGTCGATATGGTTGGAGCTTTAAATAAACCAAGTTAACAACCTGGAAATTAACATCTCTGCACCTTTGGTCTGTGCGTAGCTTCATGCGATGGTGAGGAAGCTGAAGATTGTGTTGTAACTCACGCAGAATGGTGGTTTGTTCTAACAGGTGTGTGTCTACAGCTTGTACGTGTGATGTGCCTAGAACAAATGGAAGTAGTGGAGAGGGTGGAACACCATACACGACTTCAAAGGGTGTGATTTTGGTGGCTGAGTGTTGACTGGTATCGTAGTTATATTCGGCCCATGTTAGCCATTCCACCCATGTACGAAGTTGGTCGCCTGCAAAGCATCGTATTGTTCCAAAGTGTGATACGTAACTTCAATTTGTCCATAAGACTGTGGATGGTAGCTGAAACTCACATTAAGGGTTGTCCCTTATAACTTGAATAAGGACCGCAAGAAGTTGCTCATAACAACTCGATCCCTATCACTTACAATTGATTTAGAAAATCCATGCAACTTGACAATATGAGAAATAAATACCTTTGCGACATCGGAAGCAGTAATGGGGTGCTTAATTGGAACAAAGCGGCTATACTTTGTTAAGCGGTCTACCACTACAAGAATGGTAGTGTACCCTTTTGAAGGTGGCAATCCTTCGATGAAGTCCATGGAGATTTCAAACTAGAAGCTATTAGGAATGGAGAGTGGTTGAAGCAAGCCTGCTGGGGCCATGGTGTCAGTCTTGAACTGTTGGCACATTAAACATTCTCAGAGAAATTTCTTTACAGTAGCATGTACACCTGGCCACACGAAAGATTGCTTTATTCGGCTAAGAGTTTTGGTGTAGCTGAAATGTCCTCCAATCACTAAAGAGTGTGCTTCTTGTAGAATCATAGGAACCAGTTTTGATGTGGAACTTAAATATACCTTCCCTGATTTGAACCAAACCCTATCTCTCTGCGTTAGTTGGCTGCCATGTGTCTCTTTTGTCTACAAACTCTCATAAAAGTGGTCTTGGCCCACTTTAATTTTTAATTGTTCCTACCGATTTGTTATTAGTAAAGATAAAGCTAGAAAGAAATTCTCCCCATGTCTACTTAATGCATCAACTCTTGAGTTGTCCTTCCCTTGTTTATATTCAATAATGTAGTCGTACCCCATTAATTTTAGTAACCAACGTGCCTGAGCTGAAGTGGTGATTCTCTATTTCATTAGATATTTCAAACTTCGTTGATCTGTTCTCATTACAAAAAGTTTCCCAAGCAAATAAGGCCTCCATTTTCGTGCCGCCTTCACTATCGCCAACATTTCTTTTTCATAAGTAGATAATAGCATGGCAAGGCCTTTCAGAGCTTCACTGAAGAAGGATATAGGTTGCCCGTTCTGTATAAGTATTGCTCTAATTCTTGTTCCACATGCATCACATTCCACTACAAAGGGTTGTGAGAAATCTGGTAACTGGCGTATGGGTGACGTGGACAAAGCCTTCTTAAGGGAGTTGAAAGCTTCCTCTGCTTGTGAGTTCCATTGAAAACCTTCTTTGGTCAGTAATTGGGTTAAAGGGGTTACCATCTGACCAAAATTATTGATGAATTTCCTGTAATAACCAGACAAGCCTAGGAAGCCTCTAACTTGTTTTGCAGAACTTGGCGTGGGCCAATTTAAAATTCCCTGGATTTTCTTTGGATCAACTTCCACTCCGTTCTTTGAAATAAGGTTACCAAGGTACTCTACCTATGTAACACCCAAATACCCCTTGGGAGGATATGTGGATGCCATCCAAGACAGTACAATCAAATCAGACTAGTTCACACACAACATCTCAAACAGTGCTTACAATACATCACATCATACTGTCAGAAACAGAAATTCAGAGTTATTACAGGCCCAAACGTGTTAATTAAAAACATGTTCAACAATACAAAAACTGACTCCTTTGGCCATTGCGGTAGAATTGTCCCAGTCTTTAAACTCTTCGCTCCGAACCTACACGGGGCAAATCCACCGTGCTAAGCTTATAGCTTAGTGAGTAATCATTTATCTAAATTAACCGATTTCT
>JANZLX010000213.1:4074267-4087215 GCA_025531955.1 Erythroxylum orinocense | reverse complement strand
CCGTTACTCGTCGGGTATTTTCATATACCCCCCATACCCGCCCCGTTACCCGTCGGGTATTTTCATATACCCCCCATATCGGGTAATTTTATCGGGTACCCATCGGGTTCGGGTACAATTGCCATCCCTACCCGAGGTCCCATAAGGCCATAGTTTTCACCAATACATGCGAATGCTAATATTGCTTCCTTTGATGGTGGTTGTAGGACCCAACTCATCATCATGAAGTTAGAGACCTTTGTTTCTGGGCTGTATTGGGAGAGTTAGGGGTATAAGTTTAATGCAAATTGATGTCAGAGGCTCCACCTCTCATATGACTCCACAGGGGTTTCCTAGGATATTCCAGTCTGGCATTGCGCAGAAATTTTGTTCTACTTCACAGAATAGGAAGACAGTTTGCTGCTATTAGTACATATGGTCCTGTTCAAGTCCATGTTCATGTGGCCACTGTACTACAAAGTCTTGGCTGAATCCCTAGTTAAAACAATAAGGTCATTAATGCTATGTTTTCTTATCCAAGATTTGTGAAGAAACAATCAGACAGACATGTAAGTTTTGGGCCCCAAACCTGCAAGTGTCTACTATACCAGTTGTAGGATCCTATTGACCAACATTTCTATCTTGTTCAAAGCCTAGGAGGTGAGTTCTTGAGTGCTTCAGGCATTTGAGGTTCTGGTTAGTAATTTCTTGGCTGTAGGTTCTCTCGTTACCATAAGATAACAACATTTCTTGTTCAAGTTGGTGTTATTTGAATTGAATGAGAAGTAAATCTGCATGGAAAATCAACAAGTGATGCTATGCCTGTGACAGAACCTGCAAGTCTGCAACTTCAGATTCTGTTCTTTCACCGAGTTTTCCATTTAAGCTCTTGGTGCGTACAGATGTTAGTGGTTCGCATCAAAGTCCACACCAAATGGTAACTAAGACGTTACTTTGTTTCCACTCCACTCCCCACCTACCATACGAAGACACAGAGACACTTGCAATAACAGGAACATACAGATCTGCGGCGTTCTTTTGGGCTATTTCTATTTGTCGGTTACTCGTCCTTTCCTCACAGCCCAAATATATATAGCATTCCCAACATAATAGGCCCGAAGCCCAAACGAAATAAAGAAAAAGGAAAAGTTTAAAAAAATTGAACAACAACCGACTCCCTCTGTTTCTCTCGATTTCCCTCCGAAACCAACAATTTGAAATGGAGAAGAAACTCCGATACTCTCTCCGTTCCTCCTCGGCGGAGGAATTCCTCTCAGCCGCCGTGAAACTGGGCCTGAATTCCTCCACCAAATCCACTCTCAAGTCCCTAATCCACTCTATACCTCCCTCTTCTCCGCTTTCCACCTCTCTCCCTCTCTCCCTCCGCAACTCCATCTCCAACTCCCTCCTGACCTTCCACAACCTTCCAGAACATTCCCCGCCCTCCAAACGCCCCCGTCACCGAGATGATCACTCCAGAGAGGATGCGTCCCGGTTTTTCTCCGAGCTCCGAGTTCTCGCTCATGTTACTTTCCTGTGCGTGTCTCATCCCAAGAAGCCGTTTTCGTCCCCTGATTTGCTGTCCGCGGCTCAGTTACTGCATGATGACTTGGTTCTTTTCGATCCGAATTCGAGCTTGTCGTCAGAGGTTGCGAGTTTGTGTGAGAATTGCTGGAAATTGGATTTTGACGGACGAGAGACCCTGATTTCTCAATCTTTGCCGTTTCTGGTTTCGAGATCGCTGACGTTGAAGAAGAAAGTAGACGTGCATAGGGTTTATGCGCTGCGTGAGGCCTTCACTTTGCTTGATTTTGAAGATGAAAGTATAGAGGACTTGAAGTTGCTGTTAATTCGGTGCGTGATTGCTCCTCTGTATTTGAAGACCGAGGAAGGGCGGCGGTTTTTATCGTTCGTGTTTGGATTGAGTGCCCAGTTGTTGAAGGAAGCATTGGCTATGATAAAGTCGCAGATTGCTTTCGGAAGGAAGTCGATTTTGGAGGCCTATGGGGAAATATTATTTAGGGCGTGGAAAGATGTGGATGGGGGCTTGAAGAATGAGATCGAAGATGGATTTTTGCAGAGTTTGACTGAGGGTGCTATTTACGCGAGCTCGCGGGGGCTTTCAGCTTCGATTAGGAGAGTATTGGGTGGGTTTATCACCCAAAGGGTTACTGATGGGGTTGAGAAATTGCTCTTCCGGCTGGCTGAGCCTTTGATTTTCAGATCATTGCAAGTAAGACATTTGTTGTCAAAAGTTAATTGTTGAAATAGTATTTGCGTGGGTTGTTTTTGGCTATGATGAAACACGTTGACATAATACTAAATCATTTTCATTTGTTGCATGTTGTTAAGTTATTTCAAAATGCCATAGTTGGAGACAGACCTTCCCTAGGTAAACTAGCACATCAACATAATAATTGTACTGATGTATGTGTTCTCAGTGAAATTCCTAACTGATAACTGTTTTCAAAATTAGGCGAATATGATAACACATTTGGAAATTTTTGACATTTACCTGATCTTGGTCTTCTAGGGTCCAATTTTTGATGTGGGATAATGACAGTGTTGTTATATTCTTATTTTACTGGGATACTTGCTAGTATTTGTATATGAGCATCTACTGTGTATATTTTGACAGGTAGCAAATTCAAACGTCCGGCTTAATGCTTTGCACTTACTTCTAGATTTGTTCCCTCTTGAAGATCCCGATGCAACAAAGGAAGATAAAGATATAGTTCTTGATAAAGAGTTCTTTTTACTGGAAAAGTTGCTTATGGATGATTGCCCAGATGTGAGAGTTGTTGCGGTGGAAGGTTGTTGCCGGGTACTTCATTTATTCTGGGAGATTATTCCTTCATCAACCATTACAAAAATACTTACAAAAATTTTTGACGACATGTCGAATGATATATGCAATGAGGTCAGACTTTCCACATTGAACGGCATTGTTTATTTGCTTGGAAATCCAGTATCTCATGGAGTACTTATAGTGCTTTTACCAAGACTTGGCCATTTAATCTTGGATAATGTTCTTTCAATTCGTGTTGCTGTTTTGGAGCTCCTCCTCCTTATAAGGGATATAAGAACATTCCAGTTTAACAAGGTATAGATAACTCCCCAAAATGCCTGCTTTATTATACAACTGCTTTTCAAAAAATGTTCTAGAGGTGTTTCTTTGTGTTTTCTGATTGTCTTTGCATGATGTCACACCAGGTGGTTACTTTAGAAGTTTTACTATCCACCCTTGCAAATGATCAACCTCAGGTTGCTCAGAAGGTAACAAAACTGCTTATACCATCCTATTTTCCGTCAAAGTTATCCATTGAACAAGCATGCGATCGTTGTATCACTATCATAAAACGATCGCCCATGGCTGGTGCAAGATTTTGTGAATACTTGGCATCAGAAGGGGCTTCTCTTAAGTCCCTCATGGAACTACTTAAATTGCTAATCAGTTTAGTTTTATCACATTCTGAACTAGACGAAAATCAGATTGAGGGTTTACTTGCTGCTGCTGCCCACCTCTGCAATAATCTAATGAGTGAACCATGTTTTAAGAGTGCCCTCAAAGAGTTCCTAGTTGGCGGAAAAGTAAAGTGCTTGTTTGCTGCTGCACCTACTTTGCGTGCCCAATCAGCTGTACTTGACATGTGTTCTGCTGTCTCTCCAGATGATGCAGCTGAACTTGTTGAAGAGTGTATGGGTCTGGTCACTAATTGTAGTGGATTGCCAGACAATGTTGACATGCAAAATGAAGTCAGGTGTGCCCACAAATTACTTATGTCCTGTGACTACTTTGATCAAATGTTGGAGGCTCAGACAGCACTTTTACAGAAGACAGCATATCGTTGCCATGTTAAATTTGGAACTGAGATACCAAAGCAAAGAGTTTCTCCAGGCAAAAGGAAAAAATGCAAGCCGTCTGTCAAAGTTGCGGCTAAGTGGAAACATGTAAAAGGAAAGAGAGTTTCCACTCTTGAAGAGGATTATTCAGTTGCTGTTGGGATAGCCTGGCAAATAAAAGATTTGCTAGCATGTGAAGACACTAGAAGGCAGATCTTAACTTCTCTAACTCCAGAAATACCATTAGATGCTTTGAAAATTATTTCAGAGGTCAGCGTTGTGCAATGTATCAACTACATGTACATGGATATATCTCCTATCTTGGCATATACTGCCCTCGCCTTACACATTACTCTACAAAATATAAGCACAAGCACAAATGTTCGTGGTTCCAAGGAAAGTCATTCAGCATCAATTCAGAAGCAAGTACTGTACCTTCTCTGTCACTTATTGTTCATTCTTGTTGTGTTTGAATTGTTTGGGACATGTCATTGCACATTAAATTTAGCTTTATCTGCAATTTTCGAACATGGCTACTTTTTTCTTTTCTCATCGTACCTTTTCCTTAGTTCTGGAAACTAGTAGAGAAGTTTGTTGGTTGTGTTTTTCGGCCACAAAGTGGAGCGACTTTCATATAAACCAACAACTTTTCTTCGTGATAATATCCTTGAGGCAACAAAATAACCAAGAAAACAAAAGCTCATACGTGAAGTTCATGCTGCTAAACTTGATAATAAATATCAAGCAGCAAACTGAAACTTCAGTTGCCCTTAGATGAGTCTTAGTTGAGGCTTGAAATGACCACTTTATCTGTAGAGATAGTCAGTTTCCTAAGAATTGTATGCTTGTAATTTTACCGCCACAAGAACATGCCACATTGTGAATTAAATGCAACTAACCATCCTTAACCTATACAAAATTTCCAATTTCAGATATTTTCCGTTGCCATTATATTTATGTCGTCAGTATTAGTATTATGATCTTTGGTCAACAAACAAAATTATTTGTTGATTGTAGTTTGAGGTCAAGAGCTTTCTTATTGTTAAAGTAGAAATTATTGTCGATGATCCATTTTCAGTTTTTTCCAAAATTTTCCATTTCAGCTGACTGTGCTGGATTCGGCAGCAGATCACCTGGTTAACTGTGCAGAGAAGTTGTTGGGAACAGGTGAGGCTGGAGAATCTTTGACAGTTAAACTGAACGCCCATCTTACTGGAGAAAAACATAAATCTCGAGCAGATTCTTCTTGCTCAAATGATGCTGGTCAGGCATCTACAATTGTCAAGGAGCCATGATTTTCACACAGCTAATTTTTGTATTATGATAGTGGTTTCCCAAAAAACAAAATGATTAGTTTCAATAACCAGGTTATTAATTGATTAATGTGTCAGATTTTAATTTGCTTTAAAACATTTTTCTTTCTTATAAATAACAGCTTGTGAACTTTCATTAGGATCTCATTTTACCTCAGAATGGAGAATGCGCAATATGGTGAAGATGCTAACTGCAATTCTCAAATTCATTGTTGAGTCTCGATCAATGGGCTTTCTTTCTCGGATTCATGGAAGCTGCCTAAACTTTTCATCAGCATACATAAAATGTATAATCTTGGCTTTTGGGCAACAATGTAGAGGAAACTTGAACTTGAAGGAGGATGAGTTGAAAGAAATTGTTGCGTGTCTGAGGAGCTCATTCAGTTATGCAGCTAAGTTACTCAATCTGATCCTTAGAGACACAAGTGAAGCTTTACCACCTCCACCAGAAGCTTTTGCTCTTGTCAATGATATGCTTGATCTAATTGTCTTAACTGAAAAGTATCAGGGCTATAGGGTTGCAGCACGTCTTACTGCCCCAGCTAAGTTTTGGCTGCCTGATTTAGTTCTAGCTTTGGGATCTTGGTGCGTGCTTAAACAGACTGATAAAGAAAGCACTCATTTGACCGTCTTCAACAGAATGAAACTGAATTTCCCATCATGGACTTCAACTTTGGCAAAGAATGAGCTCAATGAAATGGATGAAGTCAGCCCACAGGAGGACGATGTTTCTGAATCACAAGAATTTCGTGTATTTAAGAGGTTTGTGGAAATGATAATTTCGCTTTCGAAAGGCAACTCCAAAATTTTGGATGCAATAGGGGTGATTTTCTTAACTGGCTCTATTCTTGGCCTGGAAAGAAAGGACTTGGAATTGGTATTGGGACTCCTACACTTCGTCTGTGCAAAGCTAGTCGGTCCAGAAGACAGAGAGTGGAGTGAACTTGATATGATGTTGACATTATTGCCGGACATATACCCAGTGATTGAAAGACAAATAGAGGAATCAAATCCTGGAGACGAATGTCAGAAACTGCAGAGAGCCAGGGCACTGCTTGAACCTGTTTGGTTGTATCACCTTTACGAAACGGGGAGGTTTTCTTCAATGGAAGAATAGACTGTTATATCTTGCTATCCTTTAACAGTTCAGGTCTACAGATATTCCAGGCATCTAAGTCTCATAACTGAACCCGAATACATCCCCTTTTTTCATGAACTGGAAAGCAAAATAAACTGGAATATATTCCTTGTAGTTGATGGATTAAATAATGAGCTCGTTTTTGCATATAATGTTGGTGCTATTGGTACATAACTTGGACGCTACGGTTGTCAACCTTATTATTACCCTTTAACGGTTATAATGTTTAGCTATTATTATGCTCCAGCGTTCATTTTTCCTATTGCCATCTTATGCATTTTCTGTTATATATAGGAGTCATGTATTTGCTCAATAATGAGACTGTTGAACATTGCTCATTCTCTTTGTTTTCCTTCTCTCACACATCTTTATTTGCTCCATCCAATGCAAGCGTTTTCTTTTATATACAAACACCTTATATGGATTATGTCTTATGCACAAATTCTTACATTTATCTGCCTTCTTTTAATTTTGGGAGGCAATTCCTATTCTGTCCTTTGAAGTGCATTGAAGTTGGTGAAAAAGGTGTTAATCTTGGGGTTAGATTCCGTTGTCTTGTTGCATCATAAAGAGGGAATTTCTAACCTAGGATAGTAATTTTTTTACTACGCCTTGCATTTTAGATAAACTGTTCCATTTTAATTACTATTGCTACTTTAACTAACAATCTAAGTTGAAAAATTATTGTGTTGCTATCATTTCTTGAAAATTATTGTGATTTTGCTGCTGCTTATTTAATTTGGTAGAAGTCGGAATACAGTGTTGGTTTTTTTCGTAGTGTTTGATTACTTCGTGTAAAACATTTTTACTTTTGGATTTAATATGTCATCTACAAATGAGATTAACGTAGTTTTGTATTTACTGTTTTTCATATAGGTTTAACTCTTATCACCTCAAAAATTATACTTGATCTAACTAGATTAGAGCTTCTAGATGAGAGAAATCTTAAACAATTGTCTAAGAAAATTCTGCTTTATTTTCAGCAATAAGAAATGGGTTATGTAGTGTTTAAAAGGATTCCTAGTAATAATACTGATCCTAAGACTACTAAGAATAACCGTATCGTTAGGGAAGTGTTGCTCAATCATATGATCAACCCTTTGTTTGATATTTACTGTAAGTATAAAACTGCTAAGGAAATTTGAGATGCTTTAGAAGTGAAATATGAGACGGATGATGCCGGTACTAAGAAATATGTTGTTGCTAAGTGGTTAAAATTTATTGTTGTCATTGATAAGCCTATTATGAACCAACTATATGAGTATGAAAATCTAGTTGCTGAAATCCTTACCGAGGGTATGAACATGTGTGAGTTGTTTCAAGCTAACATCCTTATTGAGAAATTTCTTACCTCATGGAATGAGTACAAAAATCAGTTGAGATATAAGAAGAAAGATATTAGGAGTTGATAGGACATATAAAGATTGAGGGTGCCAACCGTACATAAGATAAGGCCAAAATACTTAATTTTTTGTCCTTACTATTAAGACTCATGTGGTAGAACACAAAAATGCTAATAACTTCAAAAGGAATGATGGACAAAACAGGCCTTTCAACAATAAACAAAGTCAGTTTAAGTGCAAAAAGATTGATGGTGATTGTTGGTGGTGTCACAAGCCAGGCCATCCTGCTGCCAATTATCAAGCTAGAATCAACTATGAGAAGAAAGATCAAGGACAGACTAGAAGAGTCTTGGTAAGCCTTAAGCAAATATGGTTGAAGCTGGTAATGACGAGGAGGTCATTATTGCTATGGTGCCTGAAGTCAACCTTGGTGGAAATTTGGTCGAGGGGATCGTTGATACAGGAGCTACTCGCAACATTTTCACCAACAAGGACTTGTTCAAGGAGTTAAATGATGTTATTGATGGTGAATTTGTATACATGGGCAACTCTAGCAAAGTTTTTGTCCAAGGAGTTGGGAAGGTCACTCTCAAACTCACTTCTGGAAAAGTATTGGTGCTAGAAAATGTTTTATTTGTTCCTGGTGTACGTAGAAACTTGATTTCTGGTGCATTACTTAACAAATTCAGAGTTAAATTGATCTTTGATTCTGGTAAGCTAGTTTTGACTAAGAATGAGAACTTTGTTAGAAAAGGGTTTTGTAATAGAGGCTTATTTGTACTTGATGTTGAAATGAATGCATCTACTTCTTTTGCTTATATTGTTGAGTCTTTAGACCTATGACACTCTAGAATTGGACATGTGAATGTGAGGTCAATTAAGTGGATGCAAAGCTTAAACTTGTTACCTAACCAAATCACTAATGAAATGAAAAACTGCCAAATTTGTGTTGAGGCTGAACACTTTAAGAAACCTTTAAATTAGTGACCGATAGAGAGTTGTTGGACTTAGTTCACACAGACTTGGGTGATTTTAAGGATTGTATGAGTAAAAGAGGCACGAGATATTATATTACCTTTGTGGATGATTGTTCTAGATTTGCTTATTGAAAAATAAAAGTGATGTAAAGAAAATGTTTATGAAATACAAAGTTGAGGTTAAGAACCAATTGTAAAGGAAAATTAAGAGATTAAGGTCTAATCGAGGGAGTGAGTATAGTGCTTATTTTCTTAATGATTTTTGTGAAAAAGTTGGTATTATTCATGAGCTTTCAACCCCTTATACTCATGAACAAAATGGAATAGAAGAGAGAAAATATCGAAGACACATCGAAGACTCAAGGACATGATGAATGCAATGTTGATTTCCTCAAGATTACCTGATTTTATGTAGGGGAAGTTTTTCTTTCTGCTTATTTTGTTCTAAATAGAGTTCCTTATAAGAACATATATTAAACCCTATATTAAAATTGGAAAGGTTATCCACCTAACTTGTGTTTTTTGAAAGTGTCGGGGTGTCTTGCTAAGGTTGCTCTACCTAAACATAAGAGGAAGAAAATTGGGACTAAGACCGTTGAATTAATTTTTGTGGGATATGCCTTTAATATTGTTGCCTATAGATTTATGGTTAAGAAAGGGACGTCTAGCACTTGCGGATCAATTATGGAGTCAAAAGATGTATTGTTCTTCGAAGATATATTTCCTATGAAAGTGAGTGTGCAAGTCCCTAAAGAATTTGCCCCTAATTCTTCTACTAATGATAACATAGAGGAAGAGGTAATTGTTGTACTAATGATACCCACTAGTTTTGGTTCTAACTTTATTACTTCCTTTGTCGTGACAAAACCTGAGGAGATAGATGATACTTCTGTAACTTATATTGTTGAGGAAGATCCCAAAACTTATGAGGAAGCAATGAGATATGTGGATGGTAAGTTTTGGAAGGAAGCTGTAGATAATGAATTAGAGTCAATCATGTCTAATAAAACTTGGGTTTGAGTTGATCTATCTCGATGGTGTAAGACTTTGGAGTGTAAGTGGATTTTCAAAAAGCAATTGAGACCTGAAGGAACCATTGAGAGGTTCAAGGCAAGAATTGTGATTAAAAACTTTTTAAAAAAAGAAGGACTGGACTTTTTTTATGCTTACTCTCCTGTTACTAAAATTGCATTTATAACATGTTATTTGCGATTGCCTCAGTGTTTAAGCTTCATGTGCACCAAATGGATGCTAAGACAACTTTCTTAAATGGTGATCTAGATGAGGAAATTTATATAGTCCAGCTCGAAGGGTTTAGAGTGCTTGGTCAATAACAAAAGGTGTGTAAGTTTGTCAATATCAGAAGAGGTGAAACCATGTATGAAAATCTCACTTTCAAATTTTTCATACCACTGTTTGGGAGCTTATGTGAAATCTTATGCCAATAGTTGTGTAAATATAACTCTTTATATGGATAATATGCTTATTTTTGACTATCTGTTATTGATACTACTAAGAGTTTGCTAAAGTCGTTTTTTGATATAAAAGATATTGGACTTGTGGACTTTATTTTGGGAATCAAAGTTGATAGAATTGACATAGGGAAGCTCCTGGCACTTCTCTCTGGCATAGGAGTACTAGTACTACCTCCCCTCTTGAACTGCTCTCTCCTTTTTCTCTTTTTGTTCACAACACTCTTTATATTCTCTATGTTTTGAACCCTCAGTGTCGCTTCAACTAGTTGTTGAAAATCACAAAAGTTCTGCACCACTACTTTCTCTTTAATGGCTAGATGCAAACCCGATTCAATCCTACGTCACTTAGCCGCCTCACTCATCATCATCTTAGTTGTATATCGGGATAGCTGTGTAAACCGGCGTTCATACTCTTACCGTCATCTCCCTCTGGGTGAGACTCAAAAACTCCTTCTGCTTCTACTGAATATACACCTCAGACAAGTACTTCTTCCTATAAGTGGCTAGGAAGTCTTTCCATCCCAACACTAACTGTCTCATCTAACTTCCTGGCACACTCTCCCACCAATGTAGAACATCTCCCTAAAGCAAACTAACAAGATATACCACTTTCTCATCATCCTCGCAATCCATCTGCTCCAATATCCTTCTGTTTTTCTCAACCATATCTCAGCTTCTTCTGGATCAGTGGTACCATAGAAGTCCACTGCTCCATACTTCCTCAACTTATCAAATTGTTTCCCTTTCTTCAATGGAGTCGAGGCAGAAGGCTGTGACATCTGACCCATAGCTTGGACAAATGCCTGAGTAACGGCTTAGAACATTCTTGGATCCAATGGAGGCACTTGCTCCTGCAGAACTGGTGACACCTGCGTTGGGGACTGAGAGGGATCACTACCTTGCCCTACAGAAGCCTCAGCATTTCTTGGGGCTACCGACTCATCAGTACTCTCCTCTCTTGTCGGAGAGTCAGGTGCAACTGATTCTTGCAAAACTCTTCGTGTCCTTTTACGAGGTGGCATCTTACTCCTTCAAATATTAACACTAAGGATTAGCTACATTTTAATCTTATTTCCTACATGTATGCATGATATGCACGTTACTTAATGCAATCAATCAATTGGCAATGCAGCAAATAATCACTTAATATAACAATTCATCCTACGATGCATTCTATGCCTAGGAAAAAGCCTAATCTCTGATACCAAAAGATGTTGGACCCCGTTTCCGGAGCCCAACTATCGATTCCTGATACCGAAGAATGTTAGGCCCGAGTTCCGACCCCAAGGCTAATCCTAAGGTGACCAGTCGGGACAATTGTGTGAGATACAAACGAAAAGTATTGCAATTAAAACAAATCTCAGCGTGACAACAAAAAGGAGTTCGCCGCGACAGAAGTCATTTTTTGTCGTAGCGAGTTGCAAAAAGGGGAGTTCATCAAGGCAAAATATAGGTTCGCCGCGGCTAACCCATGGAGTTATCTTTATGGACCCTTTGGGAAAAGTTCGCCGTGGCAAAAATCTCAAAATCTGAAATCCGACATCTGACATCCAAACATTCAAAACAAATACATACCTCCAAATCTAACCATAAGCTAAACATACTCATACACAAAAGGAACGTCGAGGCGAAAATCCCAAAATCTGATATCTAACATCCAAAAATTTAAACATTTAAAACAAACACATACCTCCAAATCTAACCACAAGCTAAACATACTCATACACAAAAGGAACTCCAATTCTTTATGTCATTTTAATCCCAAAAGTTTGAACAAACTTTAGTTACACAACATCATACATACCAAAGCTTAAAACAAAATGCATAAGGATGCTCAATGTTGATATGCTTATAAAGCTATCCCAAAATAGTCACTAACTTAGTACAAAGTGTCTAACTATCGTGGAGTTTTCGATGCCTTACAAGGATCAACTGTAGTCTTGATTTGCACCTGAGGAGGGAAAAATAATAGGTTGAACTATACAGCTCAGTGGCTAATATATTATAGCTATCGGTAACTAGCACAAATTCAAGCATATGTATGTATATAAGTCCAGTAAGTCTAGCACTCATACTTTATTCAAGTACTTTACACATTCATCACGCTTATCTCAAATCACAAAACAACTCAATATGCTTCATACTTCACAGTTCAAATATGCAATGCACAACAAAAGGCTCAAGGGTTCGATGAAACAGAATAAAGAAACTGAAGTTTACGCCATGAACAGAATGAGTCCATTTCGGAGCTCATATGCCACAAGAGGCCAGCCGGGAGAAGGCTCTTATCAATGTGCACGTGACGAGCAGAATGGTTCTACTCTCGCCCAAACAGAAGCACATAATCATGCTCATAATCATTTTATCAAAATGATATGCTTTCATGCTTTTACTTCTTTCTTTTCGTTTATACAGATTGCCATGACAAATATCAAGGCATAACATGATCAAAATCTTAATTTACTGTAATATCCCGCCCCCGATGGGAAGGGTAGAATAGTAATTTAGAAAGGGACTGAGAGTGTTTAGTATTGTGTTGACATATTTATGCATATCATTGCATGTGTATAGTGAGATTTGCACATGAGAATGACTGTACATGCATTCATGACATTTTCCGGTATATGTGCTTAAATGGGATTTTTGTGAAAATTATATGGTTGTCGTGTTTGGAAATTTATTCAAAGTGGATGGGTTTGTGTTTCATATTTTTGGGGGAAAATTTAGAAATTGATTGGCAATTTTCGGGAAAATTTTCGGACCGAAAACATCGCCAAGTGGCGAACTGATTGGTTTCCAGTATCGAAAATTTCTGCCCAATGGCACTGGAATATTGGGTAAATGACGTTGGGATTATAATTGGGACCATGGATTTAGAAA
>JANZLX010000213.1:4058977-4074180 GCA_025531955.1 Erythroxylum orinocense | reverse complement strand
TTCCGTTCCGAATGAGTTGGGCTCTCGGTAACGGGGTCCAGTACTGTTCAGACGGGCCCCGGGATCGGTACCCAACACTATCCTTATGCTGAAACAATATTCTATACTCAAATTCCGTCTAATAATTGAGGTTCTTAGAAACTGAATTAAAACTTTATTTCTTCAAAAAACTTGTAACCCTATGTCTCTAGTTTACGCCAAATAAAAAATCACTCAATTTGGGCATTCCATCTAAAAAAGTTATGCTCAAAATACCAAAATATGTCTGTGTAGGAAAATGGATTTCGCCACGGAAAATCAGAAGTTCGCCCCGACGAAGTTGTTGGAGTTCGCCTTCTAGAAACTCATTCCGAAGACATTTTTCAGCATTCTTCATCTATATACTTTCCATCTTTCAAATATAATCCATCTTAACCTTAAACCATCATTCCTACTTCATTTCTAAGCTCATTTCAACCCAAAATCACTATCAATTATATCAAAATCTATCTTTGATCATTAAACCCTAAAAGATTTCTTACCCACAATCAACATTACTTTCCACTTCTAGCTATCGTTAAATATACTTCATCTAACAAATCAAGAAGGGTTAAAGCTCATACTTACTTGTTTTAGCCTCAAAGTCTTCATGTTCTTCAAGAATCTCCAAAACCCTAGCTTTTCTCTTCTTTTCCTCTCCTTCCACGACACTCTCTTCTTCTCTCCCTTATTCACAACATTTCTTCTTCTAATTTCTACTCTTAACAATTGTAAGATGACACTTATGCCCTTCCACTTATGCCTTAAAACTTAAAGGCTTAAATGTTATGCCACAAATGCCCTTATACATTCTTACTACATTAATCCAATCAATTATGTCCAATCAATAACTCCTATTAACATTGACATGCTAATTACTCCAAAATAATTAATCTAATAAGTCCTCAACAATTAATTTAAATTATGCTTATTCATTAAGAAAAATTTCGGGGGCCATCACAGAGAGTGATGATATACACTCTACTAGTGGTTATGTTTTTACCTTGGTAGGAGTTGCAGATCTTAGAAATCATCCAAGCAAACATGTATTGTGAGATCAACAATGGAGGCTAAGTTTATGGCTTTGGAGTTGGCATGACAGGAAGCTAAGCGGCTAAGGAATCTTTTAGTAGATATCTCAATTGTGTAGTAACCTTATGATGGACACCTAACTTAAGAAACCAAGTTTAGTGGGTCAAACGAAGTTATGTGGTAACTACTTACTTGTACTTTGATTGTGGATTAATATTGAGATATATTCAGTTGTTGAATTGCATCTTTAGCATGACTTTACTGTGTTTGATGATGTTAGATTGTATAATTCTTAATGAGTTCCATAGCCAAAATTTGAGTAGCGTGAGCAAATGGACTCACCTATATGATTGTGGGGAGCTAGCTACTCTCCTATGAGAGTATTTGGGCTATCTCTTCAAAGCGATCATGAGACCAGGACATTTTGAGACTGTTAATTCTCTAACAGGTTCTGTCTTCGATTTTCCTGAACAACAGGTTCAAGACTTAGTTCACCTAGGTATTCACCTATTTTTCTCCTAAGTTGTTACAGTGTGTTTCTCAAGTTTTGGACTAAGTGAGCGATTGTTGGTGTTATTGGTTCATAACTTGGACCTTACGGTTGTCAACCTCATTATTATCCTTTAACAATTATAATGTTTAGCCATTATTATGCTCCAACGTTCATTTCTCCTATTGCCAACATATACATTTTCTGTTATATATAGGAGTTATGCATCTGCTCAATAATGAGACTGTTGAACATTGCTCATTTTCTTTGTTTTTCTTCTCTCATGCATCTTTACTTGCTCCATCCAAGTCAAGCATTTTCTTTTACATACAAACACCTTACACACTAATTTTGTGTCACGTACAAATTCTGTATTTATCTATCTTCTTTTAATTTCAGAGATAGTTCTTACTCCACTCTTTGGAGTGCACCAAAGCACCAAAGTTGGTGGAAAAGGCATTAATCCTGAAGTTGGATCCTATTGTCCTACGGTATTGTAGAAGGAGAATTGTCGACTTAAGACATTAATTTTTCATAACACCTTATATTTCAGATAAGTCGGTCCATTTTAGTTATTATTGCTACTTTAACTACCGTAAAAGATACTCTTAATTCTTGTTATTAGTTGATGACGTTGAAATGTAACTGCAGCAGGGATCATTTTCACACCAGCAGCACCGGGAATGCCTAGAAGTTGGGTGAATATTGAGAGAGCATAACAAGTTATGGTGATACAGGGGTGATAAATTTCATAAACCCATCACCAGCTTTGTTCCATTTCCATGTCTCCTGTTGCCATGTAAGATTTTCCTTTGACCTCATCCTGAGCATTATCTTCAATGTTATAAGTGGAAAATTTATTCTTATCCTCCAAGTTAATGCAGGAAAAGAAATTTACTTTTGCATCATATAGAATAGGCTTTTGCTGTGGCAACGTCATTAACAAGCGTTAACATTTCTTAAACACAAAATCCGCCATTTCTACTCAGGAATCAAACCTTATGTTGGGGATTCGGCCTCCCGTCATGGGTTCTCATGAAAGAAATGGGATTTGCTTGATTCGACCACACTGTCTTTCTTGTCTTATTAGATGGGTTGTTCTTAAGTTGAAAACGAAATTCAGTTTCAGTTCCAAAGAAGTTAGTGAGTGAACCTTTAATTCCTTTTCGGGATTCTGAACTTCAATTTAAGTATTATGATGCTTGATCCTGTAAGCACAATATAACCCAAGCTTTGCAAGCTTGTATGAGCAATGTTAAATCTTCATGGCTTGGTTGAATGAATCAAGTTCAATTACATGATTCCCGATTTTGAAGGGCATTTCAAGTTACACAATTTCTGCATGAGGAGCACCCTTGTACAGGTCCTTGAACTAGAACCAATGAGCAAAGAAGTTCGGGAGATTCTGAATACTTGTCAGAAATCAATATCTACTGAACCATGGATTTCTTCTACATCGTCAGAGATTCTTCGCAATCTAAAAGGTGTATGAAATTTTGTTCGATCGAAAGGAATGTGCAACAATGCAAAAGAAATGTCAGGATTCTACAAAGATTTGGTTTGGCAAGGAGATTTTTCCTGATATCAACAATCAAGAATCTTTCCTGAGAAAAAAAAATGCAATACCTTCTAAAAATTCCCATGCAAATGAGGGAGCCAAACGTCTAGATGCTACCTCAAATGCAATTCACACTTTAACCATCTTTAAGGCGGCAGAGATCGGCATGCCTAAGAACCCGATGAATATGCTAACAAGCCACTGCGACAAAGTAAGAGGCGTTGTATTTGCAAATGTACCGAGGAATTCAACAATTATGAATTGGAAAATAGCCGTGCAGCTAAGGACAGCAATGAAAACATTGTTGTCAAGTATGCCTTTGAAAACGTTTATTCGTTCCATCTCGCGAGAGCTAATCTCATTGAAAACCTGTAGAAAGAAATAAGGGTTAACTGAGAATTTGAGACGGAAATACTTCTTACGTAGAATCTACAAATTTCTTGGCAGTGAAGAAAATGTAACATCTTGCAATGTTGTACTGGTAACAGCAAAGGAAAAGTTCAAATTCTCTTTTGGTTAATACACATCAGAACACACTTGCAGGCAATGGCTTAAGTTTTTACACAGGAGGAATATAGTTTCCAGGTATGATGTTGATGAACTTATGCTTCTTGGATAAAGTAAAAGATTGGGTTGCCAAGGAAACTTTACCTGACAAAAGACGAAGGAGTTGAATATAAGTGTGTTCATGACTAGATCAGAATCTGGGCCATTGAGGTTAAACTTGGATTTCCCTTTTGCCTGAAGATACCATATTACCATAAACTGATATAAAGATTGACCCAAGATATTCCTCCACATCACATTGCTTATAAAGTTCCCTTTCCGACCAACTGGTGAACGCTTCATAAGTTCATTATTTGGAGGCTCAGTTGCAAGTGCAAGGGCTCCTAGAGTATCCATTATCATATTAACCCACAAAAGTTGAACAGCTGTGAGGGGAGCCCTCCCTGAAAGAATGAATGAATTGATACAGAAGAGTCAGCGGAGAAGAAAAAAAAAACTTATTTTCACTGAAAAAACCTATACAGCAGGTTTGCAAAACATAACAGGTACTTTGCGGGAATTCTTACCTGTTATACAAGCTGAAGAGAAGTTCACAATTAATGCAACCACATTGACAGTGAGCTGGAACTGTACAAATTTTTGAATGTTAACGTAGACTGATCGTCCCCATTTGGCTACTGTCACAATAGTAGAGAAATTATCATCCAGAATGACAACATCAGCACTCTCTTTAGCCACCTGAAATCAAGAATGATAACATCATCCAGAATGATAACATCAGCACTCTCTTTACCATGTCAAATTGCAGCAAAGAACAATTTTCCACAAATGAAGCACGGAAAAAAATATATATATCAACCTCTGTTCCAGCAATGCCCATTGCTAGACCAATGTCTGCTTCATGAAGTGCTGGGGCGTCATTTGTGCCATCACCAGTTACCGCCACAACATCACGAAACGTAGCTCGCAACTGTGTCACTAGTTTGTGCTTGTCAAGAGGTGAAGATCGAGCCATCACCTGCAAATTCATTCACATTTGAGTCCAACAGACTAAAATCATGGTTACCATTCAGAAACTAAGTGATCTGTAGGATGTTTTTAAGCAGGAATGTTCAAAACTACCTGAAGTTTAGGAATGATTTTCATTAATTCTTCATGATTCTTTTCTCTGAAAACTGGTCCTTCGATGGCTATGCCATCATCAGTAAGAATGCCACATTCCCTAGCAATAGCCTTGGCAGTGTTAATATTGTCCCCTGTAACCATCCGTACAGTGATACCTGCTGCACGACAGACTGCAACAGATTCCTTGACACCAAGACGAACAGGATCCTTAATTCCCACTATTCCTATGCACGTGTACCCAGAAACTGGAATAGGACTATCAGGTGAAAAATCGCCTTCCAGCTCCATATATGCAAGACACAAAGTCCTGAGAGCCTCATTAGCGAACTGCTCAATAATAGCTTTAAGATGGTTGAGTGATGCTTCATCTAGAGGAGCAATTTCACCGTTTGCATTGATTACTTTATCACATGCCGCCAAAACAATCTCTGAAGCACCTTTACAATGGGCTTGAATGCCTTGTTCAGGATCCTTAAACACTACAGACATCCGCTTCTTTGTAGAGTTGAAAGGCTCAACTTTGATCACTTCAACTGCTTGTCTCTCTGCATGGAAATCTCCACCCAGAGACAAGCCAAACTCCAATATAGCAGTCTCAGTAGGTGTTCCCAATATCTCTACCTTGCCATCCTTGTTACGAACGACTTCACCTGCTGTGTTATTGAATATTGATTGCTGCATGAGTTTTACTGCAGAATCAGGGATCCCAGAGCATAAACTACGTGCATTACATGGTTTCCCAACTTCCTTGACATTCATGGAAATGCATGCTTTGACGACAGTCATATGATTAGTAGTGAGTGTTCCAGTTTTATCGCTGCAGATAGTTGTGGCTGATCCCATAGTCTCACAAGCTGCTAGATGACGCACAAGTGCCTTATCATTCATCATCTTTTTCATAGCAAAGGCCAAGCTCAATGTGACTGCCAGTGGCAACCCCTCTGGAACTGCCACAACAACAATTGTAACTGCAACTGCAAAGTACTCCAACATTTCCAATGCATCATCTGCAGACCAAGTCAAGTGAGTTCCTTGTTGCCACTTACGGCTAACTAATCCTTGTACTAAGACTGAAAAAGTTAACACTGCAAAGAAAAGACCTATCTTTCCGATCATGGTCGCCACTCCATTTAATTTGACCTGCAAGGGAGTTTCATCAACTCCTCCTTCACTGAGAGTGGCCATCAGTTTACCCCATTGTGTTCTCATTCCTACAGTAGTAACCAACATCTTGCACGATCCATCTTGGACCTTAGTTCCAGAAAGCAAATAAGGGTTATCAGAATTGACCATCGCAGGTTCACTTTCCCCTGTTAAACTTGATTGATCGATTGACACTGAAAATCCTGAAATGAAAAGACCATCCGCAGGGACTTGATCTCCAATGGCAAGATGTACAATATCTCCTGGAAGCAGATCATATATCGACAATTTCTGTCTATACCCACTTCTTGTGACTTGAATGGAGATCTTCTTTTTCTCTTTGTCTAAATCCCTGAACTGTAGTGATTGACGGTAATCACTACCTGCTGTAACAAACACAACCAACAAGATGCTTGCAACAATTCCAAGACCATCATGGGCTCCCTTTGGCCATCCTTCAGTTGCAATGCCAACTATTAAAGACACAAAAGCACAAATCCCAAGCATAATCAGAGTCATGTCCTGAAGAGCTTCCCATACGAACGCCCAGAAACTCCGACCTTCACTCTCAGCAAATTTATTGATTCCAAATATCTCTTGTCTGGAACTGAGTAGAGCACTATCAGTAGGAAGCCCGTTAGTGGTTGATGTCGAGAGCTTTTCTACAATACCAGATACTCCACCGTGAAACTTTAACTTCTTACTGTTGTGACCTTCGACAATAGATCCTAACTCGTCACCACAAATGCCAAATCCTGCAGCTTTGACTTTTTCAGGTATAATATATTCCATTGGGGATGCACCTGCATATATTCCATCAAGGCAAGGGATTTATATATCAACTGTTAGGAAGCTTTCAAGTTTATAATTCTGAAGAAATTCACCTTGGAGGAATTGAAATGCAGCTTTGGAAACTAGGACAGCAATCCTCAAGTTATCCTGGCATTTAAGATACATAAAAAGAGGTAAGCTTTCTGTTTTAGACTACATGTTTAGAGCTTTCTGATGGTCTATTTCATTATACCAAGTTCAGAGGTGATAATTCAGGAAAAGAACTGGTGAAAATTAGAAAAGAAGTGAACCCATACAGAACAAAACAAGAAAAACTGTGGAAGTTGATTCAAGATGCAAATCAGTATGTAGGTAATCCATCCTTCTACAAACACTAGTGATACATGCAACTCAGACAGAAGCCTGGAATTACAAGTGTGAAACAATTAAGAATGGCAGAGCAATGTTTTTCACTGGAAAAAAAAGAAGGCCACCTAGAAACATAGTGGGAATGATATAGACCAAATCAGCTAAACACAAAGCAATCAGAACAGAAAAAGGTACAATCTTTAAAACGCTAACCTTGTTGGTTCGTCGCATAGCATTAGCTTCCTCTCTCTTGGAGAGATTGGGGGTAAAGCGAAACCTTCGCTTTGGATTCTTCACCAGACCACACACCTCTCTCCATTTTTTCAACGTCTGCTCCGACGAGTGCTTCGATTTCACGTCAAACTCAGTCAAAGGACTCTCCATTTTTTCCTCACTAAGAAAAACTACGTCCCTTCAACAAACCACAAAATCCCCAGTTAAATAAGAAGAAGAGGAAGTCACCCCAAGCACAAAGAGAGAAGTTTCAAGGTCATTGCTTTGAAAAGTGTGTAAAACGTTCAAGAATAATGACGTTAAGTGTTGAAATGAAGAGGGAAAAGGGAAGCTTCCTGTACAGTTTGTGATGCCTCTGAGTTCTATCATGTGTTTCCAGGAAAGTGAGCAAGAAAATAGAAATAACGAGGAAGGAGACATGGCAATGGCGCGGGTGTTACTGGGAGCCTGTAACGGTATTACTTCATTATTTCCTGGTCTTTGGGATCCTCTTAAATGACTGCTGTTTTCTAACCTCAGTATTTTCGCTCTTTGAAGAACTGTTATGAGTATTACAATGTATTTATTTACGAGTTAATGTGCAATTGGCAGTCATAGGCATAGCGTAGCACCCAAGTTTGACGCTTTTTCTTGGGCCGCGTTCGAAGGAATTTTCCAGGAAAAAAGTCTGTGAAACGTCATAAGGGTGACGTTAAACTGTAAAATAAAATGATGTAATAATCAAATTTATTAAAATTTAAAATATAATTAAAAAAGAATCTTCTAATTTTTTGTTAATTTTAATTAAAAATATTATTTAAAAAATTTTATATATTTATTTTAATTTATAAATTTTATTATTTTATAAAAATTAATCAATTAATTAATTTTTGACCACAGGATTTATTACAATAAATCTAACTGAAAATTTAAAACCTTAATTGAAAAGTTAAACATTGAACAGTCAAATAATACCATAGGAGTTTTTAAAATTATTATACTAATTAATACTGATAAACTTGGTTCGATTTAAAATTAATAAATTAAATTAAATTAAATTACAAATAGACAAAAATGAAAATTAAAAACTAATCTGAAAGGCCGACAAAACAATACTTATAATATAAATTATTAAAATTATGATATTTTAAATTTTATTTAAAATAATATTTTTTAATTTTTAGTTTCTATTCTTCGTTCGTGCTTTTATTTCAAATAAAAACAAATTGTCAATGTTAATGTAGTTATATTTTTATCTCTATAGTAATTATATATCGGATAAAACTTAAAGATAAATTATTTTATTAAAATAAATTAATTAAAATAAACTTTTTTATAAATTAATATTAATTTTATATATTTAAATTATTAAATCAAATTGTATTTAAATTTTATATTTTAATATATTTAAATTAATTATATTTATTAATGATTATTAAATTGAAGCTATTTAATTTAATTGTATAAAAATTAAATTAATTTATTAAGTAAAATTAAATTATTCCTCATTTAAATATTTAATTAATATTTAATTTAATTAATTAATTATATAATATTAAATTAATTTATGATTATTAGTGTTATTATAATGACAATGATGATTATATATTTTTTATTTCTTATTTTTTCTTCTTATTTGAAAACAATTTCTCTTAATTAGGTGTAAATTGCGTACTATTAGATATCTGTAGATCCCATGTCTCGGTAGTATTTTTACTAATTGTTGTTGTTATAGTAGTAAATATATAATATTAAATAAAATTATTCATAATTTTTATTAATAACTAATATATTAAATAATTAAATAATAAATTAGATTTTTTTTTAGGGGAATAAATTAGATTTTTTAAAAAACAGCCTTTTTACATATTTCATAATTTCTAAAATTTGGGAAAAAATAGAAACTCCAAAAAAATGGAAAATAATGAGATTTTTTGTTCAACCCATTTCTTAGGACTACTGTGCAACAAAACAAACAGCTGAAGAGCCAGGTGTCACACGAATATCGGTGACAGCAAATCGTCAACAGACTCAAAACTAAACTCTGTAGTTTGTTGTGTTCCTTTCTGCTGCAGCGCGCGCTCCCCCCTTCACCACAACAACTCCGCTCTCCGCCACCATGACCAACGGCCCGGGACTCTTCTCAGATATCGGCAAGAAACCCAGAGGTTCTTCCTTCACGCTTTTGTGTATAATTGATTCGTATATGACGTGAGGTAGTTGTTTTGATTTTCAATGATGGAATCTTTAAATGTTTTCTTGACTCGTATTTGTAGATCTCTTGACTAGAGACTACAGCTCCGATCACAAATTCAGCGTCTCCACCTTCAGCAGTGCCGGTGTGGTACGTCACGTCTAATGGTGTATATGCATGGTCAATTCAATTAGTTCAAACCGAAGCTTTTACTTTTAATTTCAGTTTTTCTTGATTAGCGTGAACTGGCATTGGACGAATTAAGTGAATGAACATGTGGTGAATTATAAAGATTCGCGTGTCTGGTTTCTGTGATCTTGTTTGATTTGAGATTCATGGTGATTCATGACTGCCTTCCCATTTTGTTATGGTGCTGCATATGACTGAATTTCTTAATCGGGTCAGTTGTCTAGTTTTCTTATTGAAATGTTCCGCAGAATACTGGATTTACTATTTCTGGTGGGTTTTTTTTTCAGTATCGGGAATTGTTATGGCTCTTAAGTATCGTCCATTTGTAAATGGGTTTCCTTTTATTTTTCTCCTCTCCTTATTATAATGGTTCTAGCTGAAATTAATCCTGTTTCCTGTGATTTCTTTCAACATGCGCACAAAGACTAAAAGGTGTGGCAAGAAGAGCAAAGTGTAGCTTCTGTTAAATGAAATTTTAGTGGCTTCTGCTGTCATAGTGATATTCATTTCTACCCTAAGGTTTATGTTGATGCCCAAAAAATTATCGACTTTGATCGGTTTTGAGTTTGTCCAAAGGCGGATGTTCTTTTAAACAACTTGATCATCTTCTATCTACTCTTTAGGTTATTATTCAAGCTTCCACTCTTTCAGTTTAGGTTATTATTCAAGCTTCCACTCTTTCAGTTTATCAAAAAGCTAATGTTCTTCAAAAGAACTGTATCATCTCATTTTTACTCCTTTTGTATGATTTTTCAGGCCCTCACATCAACAGCTGTGAAGAAAGGAAGTCTTTCCACTGGGGATGTGGCAGCACTTTACCAGTACAAAAAGACTTTCTTCAGTGTTAAAGTTGATACGGAATCTAACGTATGTTGTTTCTTTTCTTTGTTTGTATGGTCGCCAGCAATCGGCTTCAGAAGGTTAGGATTTGACATTCATCATCTGTGCAGATCTTGACAACCATAACGTTTACTGATCTCCTACCATCCGCAAATGCCATTGCCTCTTTCAAATTACCTGATTATAACTCAGGGAAGGTAAGAAGTCCTCGTTCCTATTAGGCTAGAATTTTGCAGTAAATCAATTTCATAACAGATGCTAATTTAGATACTTGATAAATAACTATTACTTTTGCTGAGGGTAAGATCCTAAAGTAAAGACAGTCTTGGCGGCTTCAACCTGTCGCTTAGGTGGAGCTGACAAGAACTTTGCGATCTTGTTGCTAAAGTAATCGTGTGTGTGCCGAAAACATTGGTTTCGAGTTTGACAATCTGTTTTTGCAGTTGGAAATCCAGTACTTCCATGACCATGCAACATTCACTGCTGCTGCTGCTCTACCTCAGTCACCTGCAATTGATTTTACTGTCACTCTAGGTACTCCTACAATAGCTTTTGGTGCCGAGGCGGGTTTCGATACTTCTTCTGGTAATTTCTCAAAATACACTGCAGGAATTAGTGTGACAAAACCAGATGCTTACGCTTCACTTATTCTGTAAGTCATCAATTCTATTCCCAAATCTTCTCTTTTAGTCGAATTAACAAAACGAGAAAGTAATAGTTTTGTGTGTATCTGTTTTCATACGTTCTTTTCCTTAGGAGTGACAAAGGAGACACCATACAGGGATCATATATTCATTATTTAGATGAGCTGAAAAAGAGTGCTGCTGTGGCAGATATCATTAGGAGGTTTTCAACAAACGATAACACATTTACCGTTGGGGGTTCCTATGCTATTGATCCTTTGACAACGGTGAAAGCAAAATTCAATAATCATGGGAAACTGGGGGCTTTGCTACAACATGAGGTTATACCCAAGTCCCTAGTAACCATCTCTGGTGAGGTGGACACCAAAGCTTTGTACAAAACACCAAGGTTTGGGTTAGCAATAGCTCTCAAACCTTGATTGGTATCAGCCAATTCTTTGAGCACTGTTTGAAATGAATACAACTTTGACTTTTGTAAATTTTTTCTCAGCTCTCTTTGGCAGTTAAAAGGGGGTGCTAGTAAGTAGTTACAGTGCACGTTACTCGGATTTGCAGTCACCGTGGATGGATATATTTCTTGCCAAGACCTTGCCATCGTATTTTTGTGGGTTTTGTTTTTACTTATCGACCACTTCTAATTTGCATGCTTATATTATTAGCTTGACTAGATGACTAAAAATGACCGAAATAATTTGTAAGACATAAAACAAGTTGATAAGCATGTAGAAAGTGACATCATAGGTACCTTAAGGTCGTTTGCCACAGAGTAATGAGAGGTTTCCATATAGTGCCTTGTGCATCCCATCCGATTAATCAGAACCGCAGAAGGTAGATTCAAAAGCGTAGCAGAAGATAAACTTATAAGAAATAACCATGACTGGTACATTTTTAATGGACAATTTGTAAAATTTCAATTCTCTGATCACCATTAGTAACACCATAAAACTTTCTCCAATTTGGAAAAGTGCATGTCTCTAGGTAGCTGCAAAGTTAATCATAATTCACTGCTATCATTCACAAGGCGGCATTTTCCAACGTCCTCTCAACATGAAGCCTCACATATCCAGTGATCTGGAGGCATGTAGTTTGGTACTTAGATGCAAGTATCAGGAAAATACTAACAATTGATAAGAGAAAAATTGTCATCCCTTCCTTTCACCGCTATAAAAACTGTATGTACAAAAAATGACCAAAATTTACAGAACAAGCAACATGCACAATGAAATTCTTATCCCTATCTACCATGATTCGGGAAATTAAGATCCAAAAGGACTAAACCATGCAAGAAAGGTCAAATAAAATTAAAAACACTCTGCATAACGAAGAAGGACCAGGTAACTCATCACTATAAAATGTGCAAGTGAAAGCGATTATAATAAAACACCAACTCGAAAACACCGAATCCTCCACAGTCCACACCTGCGGAGAGCGAATGAATCTAATACAAATTCTAGTTCATGCATGATCCTGATAAATTAGCATTTGGTTTACATTAAATAAGCAAATTATACCCAGAAAGTATACATGACAAGAGTATGCACACATCTAAATCTCTAAGCACGCGCTATTTGTTCACACAGAAATTAGAGGTCCACTCCAAAGTCCAGAAGGGACTATGACAAATTAAACTACAAGACAAGCCGAAAAGAACTTCCAATTTCACAAGCTCACAGATAAGGATTTGGATAGACAACCAAAATCGAATGTGTATACGAAGCATAAACAACGCAAATTATTAGGCAAAAATCGGAAAAGATATGAGATTTAACCATAACAAAAAATAAGTTCATATGAAGATTCTCAAGTACTCCACAGATCCAAAATGTCATTCTCACACGACACAAAAACAGCCTATCATTAAACTCGAACATATATGAGCAAAGGTCTTCCTTTTCCTCAGTCAACGTTCTGCATGATATCCTCAGCAGTGAACTTAGTGCCCTTATCCTTATCAGCGGCGGCGCGTCCCTTGGCCTTGCGATCGAGAAGCGACTTGCGGTCCTTGTCCAGGCGCAGCTTGGTGATGACCACCTTGGAGGGGTTGATGCCGACGTTGACGGTGGAGCCGTTAACCTTCTCCCTCGTAATGCGCTCAATGTGTATCACCCACTTGCGTCGGTACACCTGCACGACTTTACCTTCTCGGCCTTTGTAGGTCCCGCGCACCACAAGGACCTCGTCGTCCTTGCGCACCGGCATGGATCGGACGTTGTACTTCTGGCGGAGGTCGCCAGAGAGCGGTGCGCTCATCAAGATACGGCGAACAGACGACGGGGCCGTAAAGTGAGCCTTCCGATTCTTACGGCGGGAGGAGGAAACCCTAGGATTGTACTTCATTGTTGTTGTGTGTGTGTGTGTACGTGTGCAACCGGTGGCTAGCTTTTAGGAGAAGAGAGCTACTGCGGAAATGAGGAAGCGGAAGGAAGGAGACTTCGATTTTGTAGGTTATAAATAGGGTGAAGGATTAGGGTTTTATGTGGGCTTTGGTTTTGGCATGGACTTTCATGCTCTGCGTTTTGGGCTCTAATCTTATCCTTTTTTCTTACTTTATAAGGGATTATTTGAAAAAAATAACATCAAATAACAGCATTATCCAATTTTTTCCAAAATAATTTTATAAAAAGGTTTTATTAAAAATTTAGAAAATATTGATAATTTATGGAATTATGTTTAAAGAATAGGAATAGGAAAAGAAAAATAAAAATAGTCTTGATTAATTGAATGGGATCAAGTTAACAATGTCTTTTTTTTTTGGCTAAGACAAGTGCCAATTCTAATTCGATCTAAAATTTAGTTAATTCATGTTTGAAACATTGATTAATCCGAGTTCAAGCTAAATTGTTACCTCTAAGCAAATAGTTGGGTTATACAGACCCAAACCTATATTTTACTAGAATGATATTATTTTAGTTGGTTATATTGAAACAATATTATTTTAATAGTTCAGGCTAACTTAAATTTAGCTCAAAACTCAATTAATTTGGCCTGTTGACTTCAGTTTAGGATGCCATTGTGATCCCTAATTTGTAATAATCTCTTCCTCTAGTTTTAATATCAAGGTTAGGGTTTCACTTGTGGCGACAAGTTTATGTTCTAACCTTATGAGTTTGGCCTATAACCCATGGTTTTGAAATCCGCACCGAATTAGCCGATTCGACCAGTGACCGGTAGGATAATGCAAAAAACTACAAAAAGGATAAAAAATTGTTGTATGAGAAATATCTTTCAATCTATTGGTCTCCATGTTTTGCACATTGTATTAATTTGATTATGAAGGATATTGGGGAATTGACATTGGTGAAGAATTTGGTAATTCTTGCTTTGAGGATTACAATGTTTGTGTATAGTCACAAGTGGCCTCATGGATGGTTAAGAAAACAGCCTGGGTGGATTGAAATTATTCGCCCTGGAGATACTCGCTTTGGCACACAATTTATTACACTGAAAATTCTTTACGATCACAAGGAGCATTTGGAATCTATGATCGTGAATGCCAGATTTAAGAAATTCCTTAAAAACCGAAAAAGGTAGAGAAGTTAAACAAATTGTTCTAGATAACAACTTCTGGAACAATAGCTTAATTATTGTGAAGATCATGGGCCCGATTATGAGATTGTTGCACATGTGTGACTCCGATGAGAAGCCTTCTTTAGGCTATATATGCGAGGAGATGTGGAGGGCAATCAAGGGGCATAAAGGAGCTATTTAGAAACAAAGAGCACCTTTACAAGCCCTACATTGATATAATCGATGATAGGTAGGATAAAATGTTGCGCAGACATCTTCATGCAACTGCATTTTTCTTGAATCCAGTCTTTCAGTATGATCCGGATAGTCCAACTCAAAACCTTGAAGCTTTTTCGGGATTACTTGATGTTGTTGAGAAGTATTTTCCCGGACTTCAAAACATAATAGAAGAAATCACTACATTTCGGGAGCGCTAAAAATGTTTCAGGCGACCATTAGTTATAAACAATGCAAAAACAACTTAGCCTGGTATGTATTTTTATTGCTTTTTACTTGATTATTTATGTTCTTGTTTGGTTATAATAAACTCTTAATATTAATTGCATTTATTAAATGGTGTAAAATTTTATTTAGATGAATGGT
>JANZLX010000213.1:4028352-4041601 GCA_025531955.1 Erythroxylum orinocense | reverse complement strand
TGTCGTTTGTGACTTTTTATGCATATTTATAATTTTACTTCCAAAATTACTCTTTAATTTCTCTCACATCTTAATTATACAGATTATATTTTTAAGGCACTTTAACATGTAATTAATAAGAGTATATCCGATATTTCATTAACTTTCTTAATAAATGTGCATTTCTTTAAAACGATAATTATTATGAATCGGAGGAAGTAATATTTTGACGAGATAGATAAAATATAATTTTATCAGGATAATTAATCTTTTTCTATAAGTCATGATCTTTTATCTATTTTACTCTGTTTTTATCTTATTTTATAAATCTTAACAATCTATTTATATAAATCTCGTATGAATCCTGTATAAATGACTAAGATTGGTATAACAGAATATGGGTAAGATAAAATCAACAAAAAGATGTCGTCGCTTCTTACATCATAAAGGACTAATCATACGGCACTCGTGTTAAGTGCCAGCGTCTAGTTGTCACGTTCTAGTTTCTACATCATACTGAATCTGCTGGGGATGAGCCAGCTCCCATAGTCGTTTCATTGCGCACGGCCTTTTCTTTTGATTGGTCCAAACTTTTACGGTGCCATCACACGCTCCAACATAAAAGCACGTTGTAACGGCGAAGCATGCCCAATAGCTTCGCACTCTTTAACACACGCGCCAATTGTGGATATATAAGGAGGGCTCCACATGAAAGGAGTACGGCCTCTTAGTAGAGCTGATATCGCCCGACGCCCGTGATCGAACCACAACGCCACTCTCCAGTTTGTCTATGGTCGGAGACGAATTATTAGTTCGCTTCCTCTTATAAATATGTAGTTGAAAAAGACGCAGGTCCACTCTACCCAAAATGTACCAGTCTGTGTTTTCTTGCTCCCTCTAGCGTGGTTTCGAAACGGTTATCGAAGCGGTTTTCGAAAACGGTTATTTGCTTGCTTGAATTTATATATTCTCTTATTGGCTATTGCGCGTCGCTTTTCGCGCGATAGTGGAAATGGCAACAAAGCAAGGAACGGTGCCGATGACTTTCAGCTTTCCATCTCCGTCTAAGGAAGGAATTTTCAGATCGACTACGCCCGCGAATTTGAAGTTCTGGCTGGCGAACGCTTGCCTTAAGTTGACTTCACGCCGCGATGAGGTTAGTGTGAAATGTTTGTCGCCGATTAAAGCTATGGAGGAGTCATCCACGTCTTGCCTTTCAGGTAGAAATTGCTATAAACTTTTTCAGAATTTATCTTTCTTTAAGAGAGTAGTATATTACTGTTTGACTCTGATTGTCAAGGATTATTCGAGTTCGATGCTTGAGTTGTCCTATTCAGTATCTAGTTTAATTAGTCCCTTTAGAATGAGTTTATAATCGCAGAAATATTCCATTAGTCATCATCCAAAGTCATTGTCCTCTCGGCGATCTAGCGTGAAGGGTATTGCGGAAAAGCCGAACCAATGAGATTTTGACAGAGGGATGAGCCTCCTGTTGTCATCTCGTGTGTTAGGCTCTGCTTATGTTGTACACATGTGCACTAAAATGTACTGTATTTGTAGGTGTCAATGTGTAGTTGATTATTGACAGTATTCTCTATATTTTTTAATATAATTAATTCAGTGATTTTTGGAAAATATCTGAACTAGAGCCTAATATGATTTTAGTAGTGTTGTGAATAGGAATAGACATTAGAAGCGTTGTGAATGGATGTGTTGAGTAAGCGAAGCATGTTAAAATGATTGAATCGTAGAAAAAGATCTTCTTTTTTACCATCATTCTTTTGTTGAGTAGGTGATGGATGTTAAAATGATTGACTGTAGAAAAAGATCTTTTGGTTTTCATTATCATTCTTTTCTTCATTTATATGTCTTTTCTTTTATTACAAAACTTGGAAACTTGTTTATTTTGTTAGATTTAAAAATAATTTATATTTTAACATTTTAAATATGTTATGATGAACATAATTACTCCTAATAAAAATATAATAAATAACAAAATGTAAACTATTATGGTTTTGTTATAATCATTTTGTTTTCCAAATAAGAAAATATACTATGAACATGTGATGCGACTACCCTTTATACGAAAGTTGCCAGTGTTTGATATTAAAAACTACTTCGAAAGTCGAACAGTCCAATATATACCAAGTGACCTACGGAAGGTGCCTGCAAGTAATTAATTGTCGTTTATATGTATTATTTGGGACATAGAAAAGCATAATATAAGCACATGATGTATGCTCCGAAGGATATCAATATATGATTATCCTTAAAAATCATTGTATGCTTCGAGTAGCAACCATAGCGGATATTTTTCTCTCCGTCCTTCCCAGGCTATCCGAGTAGATGAGGCAAGGTATACTCATGTCCACTTCCTAGCCTGACTACTGATCTTTTTCATTGTTGTCCAAGATTCATTTTCGGAGTTGTCTCCGGTTTTAAGCTTAATTATTACGTATGAGCAGACAAGAACCGGAATCTGATGGAAGGCACTGGAAAGTCAACAAACATCATTTGGCACAAGTTTTCAGTTGAGAAACTTGACAGGCAGGAGTTGCTCCAGCAGAAAGGTTGTGTCATATGGATCACCGGTCTCAGTGGTTCAGGTTAGTTCTAGCAGTCAAGCTTTTCGATTGATTTTATGCTTGCTTACTAAAAACTCGCCATTTAGGAATTCGAATATGTGTGTTTTCATCTCAAGTTGAAGTTGAAATTTACTATAAATTCAGGGAAAAGCACTTTGGCTTGTGCACTGAGTCGAGGTTTGCACGTGAGGGGGAAGTTGACTTACATCCTTGACGGTGACAATGTCCGCCATGGTCTGAACCGTAATCTGAGTTTCCAAGCAGAAGATCGGGTGGAAAACATAAGAAGGATTGGTAAATGTTCTTGAATCTTATATATCTTTTTTGGAATTTGATTTTGTGCCCGAATTCTTCTTTCTTGACATCTGCCTGATGATTGAGGATATGGAAATCTCATGATCCACAGGGGAGGTGGCAAAGCTTTTCGCAGATGCTGGTGTCATTTGCATTGTTAGTGTGATTTCTCCTTACCGAAAGGACAGAGATGGGTGCCGAGCTCTATTGCCAGATGGAGATTTCATTGAGGTAGGTGTGCTGCTTTTGGCAATCTGACATGTGAAGGATAGTTCTGCTTTCCTCGAAGGAGAGCCTTTGAATTACACAAAACGATGTGTTTGCTGATAAAAAATTCTGGATTGGCTTTGATCATAGGTGTTCATGAATGTTCCGCTGGAAGTGTGCGAGGGAAGGGATCCGAAGGGCCTGTACAAACTTGCACGAGCAGGAAAGATCAGAGGTAAGCTTCAGATCTATTAATCGTTAGCCTAGATTTACTGCCTATATATCTGCATTGGGGTTGCGATAACAATATTCTGAATATTAATTGAATGTTTACTTACATGGCTCTTTGCAGGTTTTACTGGGATTGATGATCCATATGAATCACCACCAAAAAGTGAGGTGCGTGCTTACCTTAATAAAATTTTATAAATGTCACTGAAGGATTCAATTTGCATGTCTTGATATATATAGCGTTAGGCGTTGGTATCCTAGAACAAATGGATGTTTTCTGATCACACTCGTAATTCCCAAAATTTGCATAAACAAAATTATTAATGAATAATAATCTCTCAAATCGTGCCAGCCTTCCATTAATGTTAAGTCCAGTTTTAGCACAAGGGCGTGGTAAACATGTGCTTTCTTGTCTTTCAGGACAGTAACTTGTATCATCTTAACTCATGTTTGATGGGGAAATTCTGTTCCTAGTTGCCAAGCATGGCCATATTCACTTCTATTCCCACTATTTCTCTTCTTTTCCACTTATTACACCAGTTAGGGCAACAATCTCAATTGTTACATTTTGCAGATAACATTAGAGCACAAGGAAAATGTTTCTCCTGATGATCACGCTGCTGAAGTAATTGCTTACTTGGAAAAGAAAGGTAAACTCCAAGCATGATACCCTCAAATTGAAGGACGTCCATCTCGTAGTCACTGAAGTTTACTTCCACCTAAATAAAGCTAATGAGCGGAAACTTAGTTGTTTCCGAAAACCACGAGTATGTTCTTGTTATACGACGCATTAAGGAAACATCTCGTTTCCTTATTGCCTCGTGTTCATTCTTTCATTACGTTTGGTGGAATTTTACTTTCTGAACAAAAATAAAAGCAGTGAATCCCATAGCAAAGCATTAGTGCATGATCCCTTAACACTGGACATTTCATGTGCATGTAGAAAACTCATCTGGGTTCTTTCCTGCATCATTGTCTTTGGAAACTTGCAATTACTGATTTGTATGATGGCTCGTCATGAAATAAGCTAGATTTCTGTTGATGTACAGTTGAATTTCTTGTATGGAAGAGAAAATTGTCATTGTTTGTTCACTTCCTTCAGAGCCTGGTTTTATGTAGCTTTCAATGCCATTTGGTATGTTGGTTTTCTTATTTCTGCTGCAAGAGGCCATTGTGTAAAGTATATTCAATTACAGAACAAGAACTTCTTACAGATACGTTTAATTCTACTCCTACATCGATGAAATTAAAGACCTAAAAAGAGAGAACCCAACATTTACACTTGCCCTGATGACTAAATTGTAGGATAGACCATTGCAGGGCAGATTAGTTAAAGCAGTAGGTATATCTCCTGTCCTGTGGTATTGGGCAAAGTCTCTCCTACACATTTTCCCGAACACAAGAGCTAAATGCTCTCCATCCACAGGACTTCCAGTTTCCTGGAATATTTCTACTGGTTGTACGTCGCTGATACATGCCCATAAATTCCGAAAATCTGTAAAATCATTACCATGTACTCATAACACATTTGAAATCTAAAAGAATGTAGAGATGCTAGAAGTTAAATACTAAGAAATTTTAGACAACACGATTACATTTACACCGGAGAAGAACAAGGATTGGGTAAAAGCAAGACCTGTTCATGATGACCTCGGGGTCTTCTAATGGAGGAAAAGCAGAAAAGCAATGCATTGGCGACAAACATCACACCAGAGCTCACAGCATCAAAAACTATTGTGAACCGATGCTCCTGAAGGCCCCATAGCGTGCTAACACACCTAAATAAGCCACCTAATGCTCTTGCCGCTATGGTAATTGCCATCTTCCCGGAAGGAAAACAGAGCTTCAATGGCTTCTTCTTTCTGTTTCCATGAATGAAGCTTGGAGGCAAATGAAGTTATTTGAGATTCCCTATTTTGAGGCCTTGGATTTGAAGAAAAGGCAAGTTGAAGATGCCCAAAGAACGTAATATTTGTTGTTTCAAGGGTAAGCAAGTTGCAGATATTCATAAAGAAATAGCCCATCACTCCGACGTTACGTTCATATTTATTTATATTTCCATGAAGTCCAGCTTCCAAGAGTCAAAAATGACACAGTCAAAAGAAAGCAGCACCAAACAATAAACATAAAGAAATTGTTAATTTTTGCGAATAAAGTTATCCCTAAAAGGCTATAGTAAAAAGACATATTTAAGAAAAGACCTACTTTTGACACTTTTCATACCCAGTTTCTGTTTGGTGCAGGGCAACGACGGAGATAAGATCTTTTGTCTAATTTTATGGTGTTTTATTTTATTCTATAAATTTTAATTATTTATTTATATAAGTCTCGTATAAATTTCTCATAAATAAACGCAAGACTCGCATAAATAAATGGTTGAAATTTATAAAACAAAATAAAATACTATAAAACTGGATAAAAAATCTGGACTCACAGATAAGATATAGCATTCCTACCCATAATTTGGTGTGAGTCAAATTGTTCCTCTTTTATATAATATAATCATTTTCTTTTAAGGTGTTAATATCCTGCTATCCTGTTTAAGAAATTAAAAATAAAAGATGAAATATTTATTAGAAGACAAATAGGTTTTGAAACATTTATTAAAAAAAATTAAAATAACTTTTTTTCCTCTAAAATGACACCGTTTTGAATGAAAATTTTGATTTTATAATCAAACCAGATTGGACAACTTAAACTTAAGCCCAACTCAAAACCTGAAATTTCAAAAAAATCCAAAGCCTGATCAACGCGAGTTCTACTGGGCCGAGCTGAACTTTTGTTTGCCACAATCAAAATGTTAAGAGCCTGCCATTTTGAAATAATTAGCCTTTTATAGTTGCGGATTTTTACTCCGGATGCAACACTAAACATTGCTAAAACACTTCCAGCAAAATCTTCTTTTGCTGTATCATCTAGTTTAGTTTCAGTCATACCAAAGCAATTCCAATTGTCATAAAAGCTTCCGCCTCAGCTCAACCGACCAGAAAGGAAAATAGGCAACCTTTATTGTAAGTGAATCAGAAATGAAAAGGATATACGATGATTAAGCCTATTGGGAGTAAACCAATCTTAATAGTGCATAAAATCAAACCAGAAACAGTGAATCATAGGAGCATACGCTGATAATCTACCATAGAACAATAGATCTTTCATTCAGCTTTGACCTGCTCGCTGCATTTCCTTAGCAATAGAGGGCAACCATCTTTCCCCCCTGATCTTCTTCAATTCTGAAACTCGTTCCTCCTCCCTTTTGGCCTTTGCTTTCCTCTCTTCCTCTTTAGCTTCTAATCTAGCTAATGCTTTTTGAGACTCGATCCTTGCCGCAGCAATTATGCCTGTGCTGTCCACAGCTATAGATTGGAGTTTTCTTCTAAACTGCAAGACACCATAAAAATTAAACTGACGACAAATGAGCAATGGGGAGAATGACGAGGGAGAAGAAATGCGGACCTTCCTTGAATTCTGATCAATATCTAGTCCAGGAAGGATTCTCGGTCTCTTGGTAGGCCGTTGAATTTCATCTGGTGGCACAAACACATCCTTAGAATGCTTTACCAAAGCATCAGGAAGTGTAACCTTTCAACAGTTCATACTCTTTTTATAGGAGACTGTCTATAAATTGAATACTGTGTATCAATGAAATCTTACGTACTTTAATCTGTTCAATGGACTAAGGCGATTATTATTCATTAATCTGTTCAAGTAAATGATGTTTTGAGATTTTCTTTCAGCAAACTCAATAACATAATCCCATGAAACTAAGCAACTTCCAAGTAAAATCAGACAAGTCCATGGAAAATAGCTTACAAGTCGAAGCAAACTACAAGTTATTTAGCTTTAGAACGTAAATTTGCATATGATCATAACCAGCCGTTAAGAAATCAAGAAACAAGTCACCATGCACCTTTGAGTACATTGAACATGATTAGTCTGAACCTACTGATAAGAACTTGCTCATCACAAACGAAAAAAACATGAGCAGATGAGGTTACCTTTATAGTCAAACACTATTCCTACGGAAGAATTCTTGAACAATCGAACACCCTCGTCATTTTTAGCAGCATCAGTAGTAACAGCTGTGTCATCATCGGAATCTTTTACCACCATTAATGTCTTTTCCAAGATCTGGTCCAAAAGCTTTTGTGCCTGTAATTCAGATATGAAAGAACTTGTAAGAGATATTTGAAGCACAAATTTTCATGAGAATGAAGTTTAAACTGCAAACTTTCAAAGACCTCTTTGACAGACTAAAGTTCAAAAACCCAAAATTGGAATCCAAGGATTCACCAACTCTGATCAAACCCAGAAATTTCCCGCCATATAAACCAAGCAAAAATCTCCAAAATCTCAGTTGTTTAAACTCAAAACCAATCCCAAACCATAAAGCAGTGACCTTTACAAGGAAAATTACTGACCTTGATCTGATAATGCTTAACCTTTTGCGCATTCTGACTGTTCTTTCCACCATGTTCAGCCTCCGGAGCCACTGCACGTGACTTAGAGCCATTGGAGACATTCCCAGAAGCTTGGAGGCCAAAAACAGTGGTAGAGGCTATCGACTCGATTGCTGCTTTCCAGTTCTCATCTTCCGCGCTGCTACTTCCACTGCCCGTCGGACCTCCCATAAAACCCTTGTCACGAGCTCGCCGGGAAATTCGTCTCTAAACCCCAAGCGGTACACTTTGATTGGGCTCCTTCTTGGGCTAATGAGACTCCATTCGGTGTAATTGGGTTGGTCTTAAATAGTCTTTAGATGACATCGGCCCAAGAGCGGCTCTTAACCAAAAATTGTCATCCTATCGTCCATCGGCGATTAACTGGCGAGAGTGCCATAGCATCGGAAACCCCCCGTCCCCTCAAATAGTGTTAAATTTTAGCTCTTAACCAAAAATTATCATCCTGTCGTCCATCAACGATTAATCGGCGAAGTGCCATATCATCGAAAAACTCCCTGTCCCCTTAAATGGTGCTAAATTTTAGTTGTCGTGAATTTGTTTTATAAAATCTTTAATTGAATAGGATGTAATTTTGTCGAAAGATGATTCATGAAAGGGTTAAAAACGAAGGAAATGTGGAATGCTTGATTTTGATTCTATCTTGACTTCTGAAACAATTTTCGCTGCCAAAACGAGCTCCAATCTTTCGGGATCTTCACGGAAAATGTTCACCAACACGTGGTTAACATTTTTCTACAGTTTTCTCAATATGCAAGTGCTCTTAATGGGTCAGAGGATCTATATGTTTACGAATTATATGAGCAATTGCACAAAACCTTAACCTTTATATATAGCTTTTATATTGGGTTTTCTCATCATAAGGTCCGATATGGGTCTAGTCCACTCTAATCAGGATCCATTTTCTTCCTAGACTTCAATTCATTGATTTAGATCATTTATTGAGTTACTTTATTACCCTTATCTGGATCAAATTAAGTAACTTAACCGATAAGTTATTAAAAAATCAAAAAATACAATTAATAGTTGTCCAACATAATAAGAAAGGACAAAATTGTCCAACATTCTCCCCCTTGGACAATCATTAATTGCAATTTTGACTCAAGTTTTAAAATTAGTTTGAAAACTCGATTAAGTCACGCTACTATATTGGTACCAAATTTAAAAAATAAAAAGATTTGATCTAAAGGTAACGAAAGTCCAACATTCCATCCTGCAAGGCTTTCAATACCGAAAAATATCTAACATATGTGTCATGTGTGACACAGATTCAATATAATCACGAATATCTAATACCTTACTAACATGAATGGGAAAATGGATTATGGCAAATTAGGATGGTACTTGTATGATCTAATATGTATCATCTTCGTTTGTAGGTCTTGATTTCTCCAACTTTATGCTAAACTGCTTCTACTAAACTGTGGCAGAGAAATCATGTTTTCTCTTATCAAATGCTAAACAACATTAGAGAAAATCTTGTTTTCTTTCATCGAATGCTAAACAGCATTAGAGAATTTCTTTATATTCTCTAACTGAATGCTAGACTGCATTAGAGAACTTGATGAGATTATACCTTATATCCCTCAATTTCATGTCAAATTTATGGATATATGTACTAAATTGTATGTGTCTAACTGGTATAGGCTCAAGGTCAATCTTTATATATGTCCAATGACCTTTAAAATGCTTAAGATCAATACAAATCTTAGGACTTTCATATGTATTGTGACTATACACACGAACATTTATTACTGAGGATAAAAAGACGATCATCTATATTAATAAACAACCATAATGTCATAATATACTAAAATGTACAAACATTTAGGAGCAAATACAATGATCCCTAACTACTACTGTCTAACGACCTTAACACACCCATACTAGATACATGTTTAACAAACACTAGTGGGCGAAGTCCTTTAGTCAATGGATCAGCTAACATCTTCTCAGTCCTAATACTACTTTGATGTCACCTTTCTGAATCAACTCCTTTATGGTCAAGTATTTGACTTCTAAATGCTTAGACCCTGTGATATTTTTGTTGTTGTTACTAAACAACACTGCAACAAGATTATCACAATATAACCGAATGAGTCTAGCTATTGAATCTACCACAAAAAAACTCAGAAATTAAGCTTTTGAGCCAAACTACCTGTGTAACAGCTCCATATCATGCAACAAACTCTACACGCATGGTCGAGGAAGTTACCATTGTCTACTTGACACTCTTCCATGATATTACACCATCTGCCAACATAAAAATGTACCCTAAAGTGGATTTACAATCATCATGACACATAGCAAAATCAGAGTCTGTACAACCTGTGAGATTTAAATCGTTTACTTTTTTGTATGTCAACGTATAATCCTTGGTACCTTTTAGGTATCTCAACACTTGTTTAACTGCATTCCAATGGTCTACACATGGGTTTGCCAGATATCGACCCAGCAATCCAACAGTAAATGCAATGTCCGATCTAGTGCACACCTAGGCATACATTAGGTTACCAACTGCACTAGAGTACGGGACATTCCTCATAGCCTCTTTCTTAACTTCATTCTTTGGATACTGTGCCAAAGATAATCTCTCACTATGAGAGATACATGCTACAACAGGTTTACATTTATCTATATTAAACCTTTGCAGCACTCGCTCAATATATGCTCTTTATGAGAGGCTCAATGAGTGTTGAGATCTGTCCCGGTGAACCTATATACCGAGGGAAAAAGATGTATCACCTAAATCCTTCATATCAAAGTGTTTGACTAAAAGTTGCTTTATCTCATGCAACATGGTCGAATCATTTGACACGAGCAAGATATCATCAACGTACAGTAATAGGAAGATAACTTTGCTCCCCCTTACCTTATAGTATAAGCATCTTTCAACTTTGTTTTGTACAAAGTCGAATGAGGTCAAATCCTCATCAAACTTTAGGTACCATTGTTTGGAAGCTTGTTTCAAAACGTACTATTTAGTCAACTTACAAACTTTGTTAGTTGCATCTTGATCTTGAAATCCTTCAGGTTGCTCCATATAGACCTCCTCATAAAGGTCACCATTCAGGAAAGCAGTTTTAACGTCCATTTGATGCAGCTCCATGTCATAATGAGCTACTAGTGCCATAATCACTTTAAATGCATCCTTCGAGTATACATGAGAGAAGGTAACAATGAAGTCAACTTCTTCTTTTTGAGTGAATCCCCTGGCAACCAAACATGCCTTAAACCACTTAATTTGATCCTGTGTACTTCTTGGCCTTAAATAGCTATTTGCAACTGACAGGCCTGCATGTTGAGGTAAATCAACAAGCTCTCATACCTTATTATGTCTTATAGATTGCATCTCATCCTTCATTGCTTCCTACCACAAGTCCGTATGGGGTCCAGAAATGGCTTCTATAAAAGTAACTGGATCTACAACATGTCCTATGTCATAGTCTTACTGACCCAATTAGACTATGTAATATGATGAGATAGTAGGTTGCCTCTCTTTGATGGATCTGCGTAACTGCATAGGTTCTTGTACCTCAAAAACCTCTTCCTGAATAGGTATAGGTCCCTGTGCCTGCATAGGCATGGTACTCGAACCTTCATCCAACGGACCTGACTGTATGAGAGGCGGATACGAAATAATCGTAGTATCCATCCTACTATCTCCTGGAGGATTTGAAGGTCCTCCCTCATCATGAACATCATATTTCAGAAACTTAGTCGTTTGTGATTCCATTATTTTGGCCCTCCTTTTCTATAGTAAAATTTGTAGCCCTTAGAGTGGTTGGGATATCCTAATAAATAGTAACGAGTGGAACGAGGTTACAATTTGCTCTTATAAGGATTATAGGACCTTACCTCAACATGGCAGCCCCACACACTAATGTGTTCAAAGCTTGGCTTCCACCCTTTCCAGAGTTCAAAAGGCATCTTGGATACTGACTTGAGACTCTATTCAAGATATATAATGTCGTTTTGATCACTTCACCCCAAAAGTATTCAGGTAAGTTATTTTTGCTCTACATTGACCTCATCATGTCCTTTAGGGTACGATTGCGCCTTTCAGCCACACCATTTTACTCAGGACTACCTGACATAGTGAACTGAATTATTATTCCAACTGATTCCAAATACCTGATAAACGAACTATTTTCTTGTCCTGTAATCCAATGTCTGCCATAGTATTCCCGTCCCCTTTCAAATCTGACTATTTTTATTGATTTTTCCAACTGGTTCTCAACCTCAGTCTTAAAGATCTTGAACTTATCAAGAACTACAGACTTTTCCTTAAGCAAGAACACATAACTATATTGGAAATAATCATCTATAAATGTCAGAAAAAATCTAGCATTGCATAACGTGACTATATAAGGACCACTAACGTCTTTATATATGAGGTCCAATAAACCAGAAGCACGAGTTGACCCCTTTTTCTTTATTTTGGTCAACTTACCTCTACAATAATCGATACATATTTCCAAATCATTGAAGTCCAGAGTTAGGAGAATGTTATCCTTTATCAATCTCTTAACCCTCTCCCTGGAAATGTGGCCAAGACATTTATGCCACAACATGTATGATGTTTCCTTTTTGAAGGCTCTCTTTTGAGTAACAGGTTCGGCAACATAAGAAGAGGCATACATTTTGTTAGGAGTAAGACACATTTTATATAATCCATAGAATAAAAAGGCAATTTCAATATGTCTTGCATTAATAGAAATGTTTACAATCGAAGTATCAAATATAAAACGATAGCCCTTTTTATCCAAAATTGATATAGAGATCAAGTTCTGTCTAAAAGACAGTATATAAAATATGTCTTGTAAAACTAATACAAACCTCGTATCAAGGTTCAAGCCAACATCTCTTACAATTAAAACATCCACCTCTTCATTGTTGCCGACCATCAGTTTCTCCTCTTCTTTAGTCGGCCTTCTCCTGGATCTGAACCCCTACAATGTGGAAGTAACATGATTAGAAGCTCCATTATCTAACCACCAAGAACTTGATGTGGTTATAGCTACATCGGATTCATGAATCATATAGGCCAAGGAGTTACCTGACAATTCCTGTTTAACCTTCCATAGCTTGTGTTTTGGGTAATTGGCCTTCCTATGTCCCGTCTTCTAACAGAAGAAGCACCTCATACTTTTTATGTCATATGGGCCCTTAGCAATCCTGCACCATCCAGTCTGAATATGTGGAGAGGGTTTGAGTTTCTTACCTTTACCCTTAGACTATTGGGGCTTCGTCTTTCCCTTACTTTGGCAATTGCATACAGGGTTGTATGTGGAGAACTCTTAATCTTCTCCTCAGCTGCAACACACCAAAAATCAAGGCATTGATGTCCCAGGCTTCATCCTAAGAGATGTAGGATGTCGCCAACATCTCAAACTCTCATAGGTAGGGATGGCAGTGGGTTTTCAACCCGATCCATATCCGCACTACCCGATCCAATGGATTTGGATATGGGTAGTAAATCGTAAAAACCGATGG